>JAOTAX010000197.1:17794232-17818209 GCA_025629825.1 Erythroxylum guanchezii
GATGGTTCCTCACTGAGTTCGCAAAACTCACCCAAAATTTGCATCTATTTTTCAGGTCTTGAAGAGTACCCCGTTTGCTACGGGAGTATGTCTACAATGTGCGAGTGAAAGATAGAGGTCGGGATCAGTTCGCGTCTGCATTAGTGTCTCATAAAATTGTAGTCCAAAATTTCTGTAAAAGAATGTTCTATATTTTATAGAGAGCCCAATTTTGGCTATGGCTTTTTGTGCTTTAAATGGCTATTGTAAATTATTGTTGACTGTTTGTAATAACTGCAAATGCTTCCTTTTACATTTGAGCACAAATTATCTACTGTTTTTCGCGTACATGAGTGTTTTAAAACAAAAAAATTTTATACTGAGTTTTGACCGACTGATGTAATACGCCACTCTCGCAGGGCACGGACTCGGATATCACCAACAATATCGGGTTCGGGTCACGTGGGAGTGGGGTGTTACAATAAAATTAACTATTTCTTTTATAAGGAAAAATATAAAGTATATTCATTTTTTTATATTCTATTAATGTCTAATTTTAATATAATGATGACTACGAATAATTTAGAGATAGTACAAAAGTATAATATGAATTTCATAATTATAATCTCATTGTAATTTCATTTGCTATATTAATTTATCACATGAACTTTATCATATTCATATAAATATGTATATGATAAATAATATTTTTAAATAATTATGTCACTAAACTACAACTAACCAATTGATTGTAGAACATAAACTAACATTATTAACATTAATTCTATAAAACTTTGTATTTAAATTGCTTTAAACACATTTAAGCTGATCCCCTTATATTTTTGCAAGCTTTTGTAGGTTATTTTGTTCTTCTAGGAAAAGGGCATTTTAAATACTTAGCCAGCCTCACATTCTTTCATTACGTCAATTAAGCCACTGTATATAATGTTTACATATTAACCACGTACCTTCCAATGCAGTCCTTGGTCTGAATTCCGAGTCCAGATTTCCTGTCTAATATTATGGTATCTTATTGTATCCAATAAATTTCAGTCATTTATTTATGTAAGTCCTGCATGAGTCTCACGTGAATTTCGCAAAATAAATAGCTAAAATTTTATGGGACAAAATAAAACAGAATAAAATTGGACAAAAGATCTTGTCCCCTAAATTTTCCGTACTGTCATGGGGTTGGATATATCGGGTATGTAACTAATTTTTCCAAAAATTAAAAAAAAGGACAATTTAAAGTGTGGATGAGATTACTTAGAACGTAGAATTAACGGCAAAAGTTAAAGTGTTGATTTCAAGGAATTGTCACTACGTTCGTTATAACTTACTAGCTTTTTTTTTTAAAAAATAACAGCATCTTATTATTATTATTATTATTACTACTACATCATACCTATTCTTCCATTCTTTTCATCATTTTACTTGCTTTTCATTCTTCCCCTTCTTTTTTTCCTCAGTACCCAACGGCTTTGTGTGTGTAATGAGTAAAAGCTTCCAAATTTGAGATCTCTCATTCCCAAACTTGAATCTTTGGTTCCAGTTCGTTGGAAGTTTGAAAGGGTTTACATTCCCCTGAGGTTCCTTGTGCTATTGCGAGTGGAGAGATTGGATTTGGAGAGTGGTGAAGAGGCATATGATGGTTTGATTGTTTTGAGTCGTTTTGATATTGTGGAGTGGGTGGATTAGAAAGGGAAGGTCGGAGATAAGTGAAAGAGGTTAGGGGCACTTACCTGAAAATGGAGATGAGCCCTCAGTTGGAGCAGATTCATGATCAAATCCAGGACAACTTTCGAGCTCTCTCGTATGTTTTTCTTTTCCTTCCTCTCCTAAAGTTCTTAACTTTAATATTAATTTGCCATAATTACCTAGTCCGATCATCCAAGCATAAATGCAGTCCAGTCGATAACCATCAAGAAATCAGTTTATAGCTATCTAGTACAGGACGGTAGTTGAAGTAGCATTCGTTTTTTATGCCCATCCCACCACCTACTGGGATTAATCTCAAGGAATCTGTTCTTCTGTCTAATAATCCCACTTTTCCCACTCTTTTGTTATATATACTATCCCTCTTATTTATTTTTTTATTGCAAATGATGGGCAATCCTGCGAGCTCACTTGACGCTGGTAATGATCAACCGTTTGTCTGCCTATCTTTCACCGATTATTATAATTTCTTCATCTTCTTCTCTTGGTTCTGGTTGGGACCATAGTGGAGTGATTCTCTTCTTATGCTCTGTTTGTGTCATTCTATAAGCATTAATCCCCGTTAGATTCATGATTGTTGGTAATATAGAGTCGTTTTTTTTCCTGTTTACAGGAATGGCTTCCAGAGGCTGGATAAGATTAAAGATTCCAATAGACAAAGCAAACAGCTGGAAGAACTTACAGGGAGGATGAGGGAGTGCAAGAGGTGTGCCAAATATTGAACTGTCTCTTTTAATTGCTTTTGACATTCCTGTCTCCAGATTTTGGATCATCTCCTTTGTTGCATACGTTAAATTGACTGATACGTTTTAAGTTCTCCTTCAATAAGTGTAGCATACCCCATATGAGATTTCTTTCTGTTTGATTATATCTTATTGGATAAGTTTTGCTTCTAGGGATTTAGTGTAGCTGATTGATGAAAATACATTTGCTTTAACCATTTGAAAGCTTCCCTGGTCAACCAAGACATGCAGGTTTTATCCATGCTTCTTTCATGGTCTCACCTCATATTGTTCTTCCTGTACAATTATATTTTCTCTGCATCAATGTTAGGAAACTTACATAGGGAATACTTATTATTTGCATTGAAGTAAATATTCATAGAATTTAGGTCTCTACTTTTTTCCTTTCATATTGAACAAACCAGTCCTATGGTTAAATCAACTCTTGCAGATTGATTAAAGAGTTTGATCGTGAAATTAAGGATGAGGAAAATAAAAATCCTGCTGAAGTTACTAAACATCTGAATGATGAAAAGCAGTCCATGGTGAGTTCTCATTGAATCTTATCTGGACTACGTTTCTTATTCACAGTTATAATATGTTTGTTAATTGATTATTCTTTGCAGATAAAAGAATTAAACTCTTACGTGGCTCTAAGGAAAACGTAAGTTCACCTATCTTACATATCATGAGTCTGGAATATTGAACTGTTTGGAGTTAAAAGTAAGTTCTAACTATGATGGCTTGTTATATACTGAAGTAGACTTTGCATTAGTTAGAAATTTTCCCATAGAACTTTATGACTGGATTAGTTGGCCAAGTAACTTTAACTGTCTCAAAATTGGACTCGTAAAGTTGAAAAGTAGTTCTTAATTGTTATAGTTAGGTCCTTTTGAAATTCATGTGGCTTCTCTATGGCTATATTTCAGGTATATGAATACACTTGGTAATAAGAGGGTTGAACTTTTTGAAATGGGAGCGGGAGCTAGTGAACCTATCGCAGAAGAAGAAAATGTTCAAATGGCTTCAGGTGGAATTATCATTTTTTTGTATGTTCAGTTGCTGAGTGGCTGCTAATAAGTGATGTTAATATGGGCATGTCCTGCTAATTGTCCCTTTATTCCCTGTGCTAGTTTTGCTTGTAGTTGTTCCTTTTTTATTTCTAAAAATTGCCAACTTCCAATCAATCAACCTGGTATCGTATAGAACATACTTTGCTCCAAGATCGGCTACCTTTCAACTCCTTACCTCTTTTCTTTTCTTTTCATCAAATTAAGAGAGTGTATACTAGGATGGATAACTCAAATTCTTCATCTTCCGGTAAAGAATACTTCTACTTGTCGGTCAGCCTCATTTCATGGTCATATATCTGCTTTGTAGCCATGTCAAATCAAGAACTTATTGATGCTGGGAAAAAGACAACGGATGAAACAGACCAAGTCATTGAACGGTCCAAAAAGGTAAACCAGCCTTGAGGTCTTGCTATTTGAAGTGTTTTGTTACTGAACTTCAGGTTTGACCCACAGGTTGTTGAGCAAACAATTGAAGTCGGAACACAAACGGCTGTTACCTTAAAGGGACAAGTAAGCATGACCCATCCATAGCTGTTTTACTTTGTTTCCTGGTGTTTACCCCTACTCTTATGTGTTCCATTCCCAATTGATATAAAATTTTGCAGACCGAGCAAATGGGTCATATAGTTAATGAGCTAGATACAATTCAGTTTTCGATTAAGAAAGCCTCGCAGCTAGTGAAGGAGATTGGAAGGCGGGTTAGTTAGTTATGGTACATTTTATGCTTCTGTTGATTCATTACTCTTGTTGTCTCCTCATTTTGTAGGCTACTGAACTTTTTTTATTTACTTTTTGGTGTTTCAGGTGGCAACAGACAAATGCATAATGCTTTTTTTGTTCCTTATTGTTTGTGGTGTAATAGCTATTATTGTCGTGAAGGTATTCTCTTCGGCTTCCTGTACTTTGACATTTTTTTGGGTTGCAGCCTTGGTTCTACAATTATTGTTCACACCTCTTTAAGAACAGAAATTTCTGAAGCTGAGATCTGATTTATAATTTTCAGATTGTCAACCCCCACAATAAAGACATCAGAGATATTCCTGGATTGGCACCACCAGCTCCTTCAAGAAGACTTTTATACTTGAGAGATTGGTGAATTCACTAGTGCAATAGTGAGTGGTTTGGCAGCCCAACATTTCGGGATTTACGGTACTGATGGACTAGGAGTTGTGTGAACAATGCAGTACGCTGGCATTGGTCATCTTCTTTTATACTCCATATTCCTGAGCAGTTGTGTGTGTAAATTATCTGCGAGGGTTGTTCTGCATTGTTCAATGTTTTGCTTCGTATTAACACATTGTGACTGCTACAAGCTTGGAAGAAAGCAAGTACCTGAGTTATAATGGTGTAAATGATTTGCATATATTCCACACGTAGTTTATTGCATGAGCAGCGGGAGCAACAATCTTATACAAATTCATGTTTAGAGGAAACAAAATGAATCAATTTCACATCAATCACTGGATATAAACTGTTTGCGTAGACACATCTGACTCTAATTCAATTGGCCTATGCCTTTCTCAAAAAAAAAAAAGTAAACACAAGAGTGTCCAAAGCTATATTACCGTCAGCAACCAGCTATATAAGAGTTCTAAGCTATCACCAGCAAAATAATGCATGCACATGCCACCGTAGCAGTTTAGTGAATTGCCCTTTCCTGCTCAGGGCGAACCACTCACTGGGAAGAACAGAAATCAAATTTCATCTTGACATATGAGGATGCAGTGACCAGTGAGCACATCGACTCAGCTTCCTTTCATCTCTTTTTGAAATAAAATGTTCCCGTTAACACCAATATCTAGGCATTCAAAATCATGCCCCATGACCATGGTTACTGCTTATTAAGCTGTGATCGTCCAATGTGTGAGAGTCTTGACGATGGTATTAGAGGTGCTTCTTCATCAACTTTCAAATCAGAGGCACCCATATTCCCCCCACCCCCTCCATTGTTACCACTGCTGTTATTTGGCACGAATATATCAGATGATTTCTTCTCCAACTTCCAATCCTGGAAACCAGTTTTAACATAAAACAATGTTAATCATGATAAAATGGTTGGCAGGCACTATGCGCTTGTGCTGATAAATTAAAGAAGACAAATAAACAAAAATATTAATTTTATCATTATAGGAGTCAGTTTGAATGATTGCTAACTCGAATGAACCAACCCGACAATTTTTTTTCTATAGTTTGATGACAAGTCACTGATTTAGGGCAAACTGCAATTCATAACAATTCTTTATCGTGCTTCAGCAGCTATCTATTGGAAGTATTAGCATATCTACATAGAAGTGTGCCACCATTATTATTTTACGTCACTCATTACACACGGCAATTCCAATTAGAACTTGACACATAAGCAATTTGCATACTGGCAAACCAAGTTCTAAAATCAGAAAAGGAAAATGCAACGAAAAGCATCAAGATATCAAGAAATGGCAAGTTATTTACCTTTGTTAATCTATCTGAGGTAGTTTCAGGCAGTTGAGATGCACGGACATCCTTAACTTTTATGTAGTTGTACATGACAACACCACAAAGTGCTGTAAAAAAAATGAAAAGGAAAAGTTTAAAGAATTGAAATGTAGAGAAGAGTCAGTACATTGATAAGGTGCAGGAATATACCAATTGCATAACCAATTATATTGAGCCCAGTTATAGTAGACTCTGGAAATATAACAGTTGAAAGCGCTATGAGTATCCAATCCTTCAGAACACCAGCAACCCTGATGGTAACTGCACCAGTTCGACCAATCACCAAGAATATGGAAAAGTTCAGTGCTAAAGCACAAAGGGCATTGGAGAAAAAGATCCAGAAGTTGAACTGAATCTGTGAAACTTCCATTCCAGGCTTCTCCAGTAAATACCAAGGAACAAATAGAAATACAAAGCTGCATGCAGCAAATGAAACAACAGTGAGCAGCACAGACAGACTAATCAACTTAAATATTCATTTATCAACCAAAACCAGTAAATGAACGAGTGCACCATAGGATGAACTACTATTGATTTTATTTTGTTGCACCAGCTAGCATAATGAGCACCTTTTACTTTCTTCAGTAAATATCTCCAATCTTCCAATGAAATTTGTGGTTTAGTATAACAACCGCAGCAAACTGAATAACTTATTTCAAAAACTGTTATAAATTTTGGAAAGTTTAGGATCACATATCAGCCTAATATCATAATACAGTGGATCGATCGCATTGTCAAATTACAGACCTAATGCATGAAGAGTGATTAATGGGCCATATAGCAATGCATGGATATCGTTCAAACATAAGCAACTTTGTTGACCAAAAGAAACAAAAGCAGTTTGTACACGTCAAGTACAGTACCTGCATGGAGCTATATAATACAAGCTGGTGATAGGATTTAGAGTCAATCCCTTTTTCTGTAGAAGGACTTGTGTTAAAACGAGTCTAAGAGCTTCTGCAAAGATGCCTGTGACCTGGTAAAGTGTTCCAACTACATTAAAGTGAATTTCCCCATATGAGGATACGACAACCCCAACACTGACCACCACCATGTTTATGAAGACATCACACCTTGCTTTGTCAGTGCCACACATAACAGCCATGATAAATGTTGCCACTGGCACTGTAATTTTAAACCATTAATATAAGCAGCTATTCTTATAGATACAAACTGCATTACTACTGAACAAGAATCAAGTTTGCCCTTTACGTTACATACTTAAAGCTTTGAGCATCTGGATGAAGGCCACTGAGATATATAAATAAGCAGTGTTGCCAAACCTGTTGAGACAAAAAGATTCAACTGGTAACAGATGCTTCCAAGTTGAAGATAAGAATCTAATACTAATAAGTGTGGAATTCTGAAAGCTAAAACTAGTCATTTTCATGGATATATGGACCTCGGTTAGATAACAGTAAAAATTGAAAAGCACCCACAAGAAAAGTACAAATCAAGTTAAATTCATCAACCAGAATCAATAGAGCCTAATGGAATGATCATGCAACATATGAAACCATTTAATCCAATCTGGATACTATATATATCCACAAAATCACAGGATATTAAGCGGCATAGAATGTATTTGACACCAAAGGACATTCTTCCCAAATTTTCAAGTTCAAGCCATGCAGAACGCTAAACATCAACGTGTTACTATTCCAAACAAGTGCACTGGCAGATAGCAGATGTGTTTAGAGCTTTAAGGTGGGCTTCTGGCATAAAAAAAAATTGGAACAAATTAATTCAGCAGAATACCCTTCTTTAATTATTACTAACCTATTAATTTATGCAGGAAAACAAGAAACATGAGAAATGTCCAAGGTGATTATATATTGAGCTCAGTCCAAATTCCCAAGTAAAGCTGAAGCATGTGAAAAAAATCCATATTCTGAGCCATTTTCTGGGGCTCATCAAATCTTACTGGAACTAAAGATCAAAGTACTGGCTTTCTCTCAGACCGTTAGCATGTAATTCTCACATGATGTCAAAATCACAACAAGACAGCATCAACGATATTAGACATAGTGACAGCCTACACTTTCAAACTTCAATGAAGTTCAGAGCAACACGAGTGACATCTCCACTACTAGTTGCTAATCCTCAACTCATCTTCATTTGGGCAACTAGGTTTGAAAACTGTACGAAAATTTAAAGAGCTTTAACAAGCACGTGAAAGCATGGTTTGCAAAATGTGGAGACCATCACTTACACTACTTCTGCTGCAAGTTCTGAAAATGAAAGTTTTGCATATTTAACCCAAAATCTACATTTCCTCATCTTGACTAGCAAAAACATCAGATTCGGTTCATGTTTAATATGAAAGAACTCACATAAGTCCAAAAAAAAATAGACAAGTTAAATGTTGCTTAATCACGAGCACATAGAACATGTACATGAATAAAAGTTTAGTCCTTCATAATTTTCTTACCAAAGGCTCGCTGCAAAGAAGGCGCTAATTGGTATTACACATGTTGCATATCTGTGGTGACAATGAAGGTGGTTTAGCAAGGAGACTTCTAGTAGATGGAAATTTTAATGAAACAGCAAAACTAAAAGGAAAGTTTAAACAAAATAAGATGTCCTTACATCTCAAAAGTCATTTTCACTGGAGTTACAACCTGCAGATTGAAGACAGGAAAACCAAGAGCACAGCATTACTCAATGAAACAAATGGGAGGCAAAATAAAGAAACACACTGAGAATACGAAAGTTTCAAAACTCTCCCTCCTCATAGTCTGGTAACAAATTAAAAAGGAAACTGATAAAAACAAGGCATGCATTCACAGCATAAGTTTCACACTGTTTGCACAATTCAATCACATTTTATAACTTCCAAGTACAGTCTTGCAAATATGACAGATCTAGATGAGGAAAAGTCAACTACACAAGTTACACAAAGAGAAGAGGGACAAGAAATATTTATTAAAAAAAAAGGAAAAAAACAGATTTCTTAGGATGATTGAATGCATTCTTCAAATAGATCAGATCAATGGATTAGGGCAACTGATACAAAATGCTTTTGCCACATGTTTGGGTAAAAAATTAAAACAGTCATGAGATAAAGGTAATTCATAACCTACTTTATACTGTTGACCCAAAAGTTCTGAAGCACTTGCATACATCAGTAATTCATTAAGGTAAACTATGACAATTCCCAGTAATCTTCTTGAAGATTATGAAGATCTAGTGTAGGAATATTGCTATATATCCTACAAATCAATATTTTATGTATCCTAACACAATAGATTAGGTATTGTTTAAGAACATTATATCATCTCATTATGGTACATTGTACTATCATACTATCATAAACAGATAAGCTTCGTGGTCTTTGCATCCTTAGATGTGCTTTATAGCTGAACCACGTTAAACTCTTCTCCGTTATTTTTTACATAGCATCAAACCTAATTTAACAAATACTATATCATTTTGAAGAAAAAAATATCTACATACATATTGAGGTCTAACAAACTTCAACGTCTTGTGATCAAGTTTACAGACACTTAACTGAAAGACTAAATTTCTATGCACCATTTCCATGAATTTCCTTAGTACTTTTTTATAAATAGAACCCACTCTAATTACCGATGGCCCCAATTGGAATAAATATGCACTAGCCACAAAATAAATCAGTTGTCATAGAAAGATATGTTGATGCAATTTTGCAGAAGAAAATGGGGTGGTGTGGTGACACATACCTTGAATACACGAACCAGGAAGAATGCTACGACACCAGAAAACCCCATGTGGATCATTGTAAGCGTAATTGGGAATGGAAAGCTGAAATATGTAGGTGAGAGAACCCACTGCAATGAATTCATATGTCATTCTAGGACACCAACACAACGCGTTCTAAATAAAAAACTGTAATAGTAAGTTGAGAGGGTAAGGAAAGGGGCACCATCCATTTCCGGGGAAGAAACTGGGAGGTCAAAGGAAATAGGAGGATTACCTTGTTATACAAAATAACACCAGACGAAAGCAAAATGTAGATCAGAAGATAGAGATAAGTCAAGACCAGTGGCTTATTGATCATCATCTTTGCAGACCAGCTGTCACTGCCTATTGCCTCTTAGCAAGAAACAAAATCCCTCACCCACTGTCTGACAATACCCACCACCAAGTTCCGATTTTTCTTTTCTTTTCCCTACAGCATTCTCTCTGTTATCGTCTTCTTTTCTCTGAGGAAATCTACGACTAAGGAAGAAAGAAACTTCCGGATAATATCTGAATCCAAAGAGAAAACAAAATGTGAATTTTATTTCTTTCGCTTTGGTAGAACAGGTGAAGTAAGCAAAAGGGAGAGTGAAAGCGAAAGATTAACTAACAAAAAAAAATTGACCCAAACTGCAAGCTCCCACACAAATTACAGATACAGTAGCTGCGAATCGAAAGAAGAAAGAAGTAAAGTAACCCCAAGAAAAGGAAAACGTGGGGACACAATGCAAAGGATTGGAGTCCGATCTGATCTAAAAAACATTTATTGTAAAGAACAGACGAAGAGAGGAGTGAGTTTACCTTGGTGAAGTTAAATTTCATGAAAACTTCATTGTCAAGAAGGGATCTTTTTTTCTTCTTCCAATTATTGTTTCTTGCAGATTGAAATAATGAGCAAACGGAGAGAAAAATGAGATATTGGAGAAAGAAACAACTAAGAGTGGAAGCAGGAAACGGTTGAGACTCGGGTCCGATTATATTTTTATATACGAGATTCTGATACAATCTCTGTTTTCTTTTTCTTTTTTTTTTATTAAATATTATCTATTACCACAATAAATAAGTTTATATTCATATTTATTATTTCTGGTTATGGATCAGAACCTATCCACCCTCTGAGGCTGAGCCTGAGCCTGAGCTCTGCCCTTCTGTACACCTCAAGAACTATTCAGCAGTTCAATTAATTGAAATTAAAAATTATTATGGTTTTTAGATTCAATTTCCCTTTGGGCTGGCTTACTTTTATATCGGTTATGTTGTATATTTTGTATCTATTCTATCTATCTATAACCTATAATCTATGCATAACAGCACAGCACAAGATGTGCATGTGTATATGTAGAGGCATGTTGCTTAGGGAGGTGCGAAGAGCAAGGCAGCCTAAGAGCTCTTCTAACGATTACTACAATGTCATGACTGAACCATTACCCTAAATATCCGGGCCCAGAGCCCGATCTCTCCCATTCCATTTTCAGTTCAAGTGTACTCTGCTAATCGACCTCAATCTTTCTTTAAAAACAGTGATGACCACCTAACCTACCTAGACTAGACCGGATTCGGTCCAACAAGACAAGAGCAAGTTCATGCTGCCTTTTAGCTTCTTGGACCCACATATGCATAAAGAAAAAGGAAAGCGTATTTACGAGCTAAATTAGCTGGGTTGCCTCCTAACTGACCAATGCCTAAGGCTGAATACAATTGATTAGTATCCAGGGTCGGTAAACAGACGAATGTTTGCTCACGGACACTAATCATTAGACAACTCTCGTCCTATATAATACATTACTGCTGCTTCTGTTGTGTGCCTAACGACATACTTGTAAGAATGAGTTGTTCAAGGACACCAATGGTGGCTATCCCCGAAGTTTCCCAAAATCCTACTCCATCGCAGCTGCTGTGCTTTGATGACCGTAACTACATAAACTACACAAACATAGGTATATGTAGGCTCGTTACGTATTCCTTGTATTGGAATAATGATTAACAGATGAGACAGAGTTGTCGTCAAATTCATCAGACCATTTCACATTTCCTTTTATATATTCAACTTATCTACGGAATGAATTATGCCATTTCCTTTTTCATGTAATTGAGATGATTAATTAGGCATCAAGAACTTATAATCAACACTTAATTATCACGTATTAATGTATAGATATGAACTTTTGTTTATCAAATGCCTATCACAGGGATTAATTAGATTGAAATTTTTGTTGGACTTCAATCACATCTCTCGCAACCACAATCAAAACAATCAACTAGTTTGAAGAGATTTAACCTCAAAAACAAACAACCAAACAATATATATATGACAAGAAAATAGATTGAACACTAAATATATGGAGAAAAAAAAACTTTGCAGTATAGAGGGAAAAATTACGAACCAAACTGACAAGTAAATTTACTAATTAAAATAAGAACTTACAAAAGTTTAAAGGTTCCAAGCTATTGACCATTGCTCATAACTGTACCGCATAATAGCTATAAATCATCCCACCAAGTTTTAACATTGAGTACAAGTTGACATCTCAAATGAACAATAATCTTAATCTTAAAACAAACACTAAAAAAGACAACTTGTTGCATAATCTGTCAAGCACAGAATGAGAAAGACTTCTTAGCTCACCCCCACTCCCACTCTCACTCTCTTTCTTTTCCTTTTCCATTGTTCTTTTTACTCATATTGATGAACCCCCGTCATTTCCCCTTTTATACTTAAAGATATGGTTTCATAATTGGACAAGGTTGCTTACATAACTATGTAGGTGACCATGTCCTAACCATATTTCAGGGAATTGTAAATATACACGATCTTAGTTGTCACATGGTCTACTTACATGACCGTGTATGCTTGGAATATAGGTGAGTATATTTCTACACTGTCGTGTATGCCTTCGACTTTTGTCATACACCCATACATGTTTACAGTTACCTACACGGTCTTCACACAAGCTCGTGTATGATAGGGACATGGGTATCTCTGATCTTACACGACCGTGTAGGTCATTATCTATCTTGTACATATTAACAATCTCTTATATAACCTTCACACATGACCATGTATTATGTAAGTCAAAGATACAAGTGAGTTATACTCCACATGGTCGTGTCTCTCAGGAACAGTTTTAACTCAATCGTTATCCTTCTTGACTTCACTTGTTCATTATTCCAACAATTTGTGAGAATATCTAAGATCATCAAAGCTCACTTCTATCTTTGAATAGAGCTTGATACTTAACAATCTCCCCCTCCAACCCATTTTGGAGGAGACTTGAATTACCTCAATGATTATTTGAGAGTCATCTCGACGATCTTATTACAAAGCTCATACTTGCTCCTAGGAACCACCTTTGTTAGCATATCAACATCGTTCTTATCTGTGTAAATCTTCTTCAATTGTAATCATTGTTCCTCAATCATGTATCTCAACCAATGATACCTGATATCGACGTGCTTGGTGTGAGAATGATACATAGTATTCTGGCTCAAATCTATAACACTTTGACTGTCACAAAATACTATATAATTATCTTGTTTCACGTCCCACTCTTAAAGGAAACGTTTCAACCAGGGAATTTGCTTACCTGCATCCACAGCAACTAAATACTTCACTTAAGTTGTGGATAAAGCTACACATTTTTGTAGCTTAGATTGCCAAGAAATGACCCCCTACAAATTTGAACAAGTAGCCTAAAGTTATCAGGATCTCCAGCCATGTCTATATTTGTATAACCCTTTAGAATTATAGGCCACTACTAAAATGCAAGCTCCATTTGGAAGTGCCCCATAAGTATCTTAAGATCCATTTCATAGCTTCTTAGTGAACCTCTAGATTAGACAAGTACTCACTCACCAACCCAACAACTTGTGATATATTCAATCTTGTACATTACTATTACATACATGAAGGAACCAATAGCAAATGAGTATGGAACAAATGACATATCATCTTTCTTCTTTTAAATTTAAGGGTAGGCACATTTATTCTTTAATGTCTTCTTTCCCTTTGGAAGTTTCACCAACTCATATGTTTCATTTTTCCTTAGGGAATTCATTTCCTCCTGCGTAACTACTAACTAAAGATCTTTATCTTCATTTGACTGTACCTCTTGTATACTTTTAGGCTCCCCCTCAGTAGTAACTAAAAGGTATTTTATACTTAAATACCTTATAGAAGGTCTTTTCTCTCTAGTTGACCTTCGGAGTTGAATATATTTCACCACCAAACCAGGTTACCCCTTACTTATTATTCTCATCAGCCTCATCTACACCATCATCCAGATGTGTCTCATGTTGCTTAGGTTGTATCTTATTACTAACATCATGTGCCTGCTCATATTTTTTGTCTCCTACACCTGTGGGTTGGTTCACGGTAGACGAACTACTTCTGACAACTTTTTACTTTTCTGGGACATATAATCTGAAGCTAAATTATTCATCACCATATCCAACAAATATGCAGGGAACCATGTTCGAGTCCAGTTTTAGTCTCTACTCTTGGGGTACATGTTTAAAAATGTTACATCTAAATACCCTCAGATATCGATAAGAGGGGTCTTTTCTTATCCACATTCTCTCTAGAATGAGACCTAAGGGCTAATATTTTTGAATTAATCAAGTAAATAATTATTATAACTGCTTCACCCCAAAACATCTTCGATAGCTTAAACATTATAAGGATATATTAAATCTTCTATATAATTATTATGTTCATTCTCTTGACAGCACTATTATGCTATAGAGTACTGGGTTCTGTCTTTTCATGCCTCATGCCATGCCTCATATAGTAGTTCTCAAACTCCTTAGATGTGTACTCTCCTCTGTTGTCGATTATAAGACACTTTAACTTTTTCTCTGTTTCCCTTTCTATCATGGAATGAAATTTCTGGAGAACTTTAAAGACTTGGCTCTTTGTCTTCAATGTATAGACCAAAGTTTTCCTGGTTGTATCATCAATAAAGGTAACAAAGTATTTATTTCCTCTTAACGACTCCTCTTTAATGGCACCACAGAGAACTGAGTATATCAACTCCAGATTGGCCATTTTTTTAGTAGATCTCCTACTAAAGGAGTCTATATTATTTTTCTGCCAAACATTGATCACATAAATTAAGAGGGACAAATTTATTTACCAAAATAAGAGATTTATTAGCCAAAAGCTTGATCCATTTCTCACTAACATGCCTCAATCATTGATACCATAGACTATGATAAGTATTTTCCTTAACTGCTTAAACTTCTCCACCACATACCTTCAGGTAAGTTTTACATAATGTGCAACATAGCTCTCTCCGAGCAACTATCATCGCTTCCTTTGATAACTTCCACTTTCCATCCACAAATGTGTGCTAATACCCTCCATCATCAAGTGCATTAGCTAAAAGCAAATTTTGGAGTAAGTGGAGAATATGTCGTACATCTCTTAAGGTTAGTAGGCATCCGATATTGGTTTGAACTCTAATGTTACCTACACTGACAATATTGGCGAAATTTTGTTTACCCATCTTTACATTTCCAAAATCACCACCCCTATAATTAGAGAAGTATTCCCTCTTTGGAATATAATGATAGGAGGCTCTTGTATCAATAAGCCACTCAGAACTCCAATAACTGGCATAGAAGCATTCACTAGTTGTGCAGATCAATGACATCTGATCATCTATGCTCGAGATTGTTGCAACTATATTTTTCATCCTTATATGTCTAATATTATTACTTTTTTTATCCATCTCACACTTATAGGAAAACCTTTTAATATGTCCAGGCTTGGTGCAATAGTGGCATGTCTTGATCTCTTTATCTCCTCTAGACTTCGATCGATTCTTAGACATATCAAGGCCTTTATGATCTCTGCTTTTGCTTCTTCCCCTAGTTTTTACCACAAAGGCCTGCACATTATCAACTCCTAGCTCTTTTCTTTTAATCTCTTTATTAAACATGCTCTCTTTGATTACATCCAAGGAGAGCACACCCTCTAGAGTTGAGTTGCTAATGGTAACTATCAATGTCTCCTAACTATCCGATAATAAACTCAATAGAATAAAGCTTGGAGCTTATCATCAAGAATAATCTTCATGGTAGTCAACTTGTTAATAATGTCCTGAAATTCACTAAGGTGCTCTGACACAAATTTTTCAAATTTTAGTTTCAAATTCACAAGCCTATCAATCAGAGAGGCCTTGTTGTGGGCAATCTTCCTTTCATAAATAACTTTTAGCTTCTTCCACAACTCAAATGGATCAGTGGCTTAGGACATATGGTTGAATATATTAATATCAATTCATTGTCGTATAATGCCTAGAGTTTTTTGTTTCATGTTTTCACATTCTTTATATCTATCATTTTTTTAAAGTTTAAATGGAACATCATCCTTTACAATTATGTCCATATCGAAAGAGTCGAAAAGGTCCTTACAATACAAAAGATCCTCCATCATAAGTCTCTAAATAAAGTAGTTTGTAGATGTCAATTTAACCATAGAGCTACTTCCACCCTTTATAACTAATGGCTCTGATATCACTTGGTTGGGTTCCAATCACAACTCACACAATGTCAATTAAGAACAATAAACTAGTCTCAAGAGACCCAATCTCGATAAAAAACAACCAAATAATATATATGACAAGAAATATATCAAATACTAGATATACGTAGAAAATCCTCCAATATAGAGGAAAAAAACTACAGTTCAAATTGATAAGAAAATCCACTAATTCAAATAAGAACTTACAAGAGTTTAAAGGTCCTAAACTATGACCTTTGCTTGAAACTATACCATAAAATAACTACAAGTTATCCCACCAAATTTTGATATTGAGCACAATTTGATACCCTAAATGAGCAACACTCTCAATCGAATCTTGAAACAAATGCTCAAAAAGACAACTCGTTGCAAAAACTACCAATTATGGAATGAGAAATACTTCTCATCTCACTTTTACTCTCTTTCTTTTCCTTTTTTGGTGTTATTTTTACTCATATTGATGAAACCACCCATCATTTCCCCTTTTATACTAAAGAAATAGGGTTTCATAACTAGACACGGTCACTTACATGAGTATGTAAGTAATCGTGTCCCAACTATATTTCAAGGAATCACAAATATAAACGATCTTAGTTAGTCATATGGTCCACTTACACGATTTTGTATACCTGGGACATGAGCGTGTGTGTTTCCACATGACTGTGTATGTCTTTGATTCTTATCATACACCCACACACGTTTGTAGTTGTCGACACAATCTTCACATACGGCCATGTATGATAGGGATTTAGGTGTGTTTGATCTTACAGAACAATGTAGGTCATCATCTATCATATACACGTTCATAGTTTCTTACATGATCTTCACACATGATCGTGTAAGTTAAGGATACCTGCATGTTATACTCTATATGTCGTGTCTCTTAGGAATGACTTCAAATCAATCGTTATCTGCCTTGATTTCACTCGTTCATTATTTCAAGTATTCGTGAGAATAGCTAAAATCACCTAAATTCACTTTTGTCTCTATATAGAGTTAGACACTTAACAAAAACAAAATCAGTTCCAGTTTTTTCTAAAATTTGGAGATTGGAGCGGATACAAATCTTCATAGACGAAGCCACACCATTGCATCTAAAAATTTTTAATTTAAAATTATTATTTTAAATTTTAATTTCATAAAAAATTAAAAATTTGCCCCCATTAATTTAATTGGTAACAAAAAATAATAAAAAATTATAGATATATTAAGATATCAAATAAAAAATAAAATCTGGGTCCATATATTTTTATTAAGATTACCATTATTTAAGCCCATAACTTTTTTAAATGAAAGCCTATAAATAGAGAGATAAAAATTACATACTTAATTGACTTTTTTTTAATTCAGGTTTTTCTATCCTTTTGGCTTCTTCATCACACTACTTTTTATCTTTTTGGCTTTTCTTCCCCTAATTCCACAAGGACTGCCACACCCAAAGCGAAAAACAATAATCTATATTGAACTCAATTGTGGAAAGGATTCCCCTATAGGCCCTACCTCGTTCTTGTTCTGATAAGTAAATTTTCACTTCTTTTATTTGGAAGAATGTGTAGTACATATAATTTAGAGATGGGTTCTTTTAAGTTGTAATAGAGTTCTTACAGCTTTAATCTTTACATTCTTTTAGACTTTTAATAAAGACGCAAGATAAGATTTTTCATAAATCGTAGCATATAAAGTCGTAAAAATGAATAAAAACAGTACAAACCATTTAGCACTAATGATAACAGGGATAAAAGAAGTGCCCTAGATGCCCTTATGAATAAAAATAGATGGGCTCAGATTTTATTTTTTATTTGATATCTTAATATATCTATAATTATTTTTTTTGTCACCAATTAAATTAATGAAAGCAAAATTTTAATTTTTTAATGGAATTAAAATTAAAAATAATAATTTAAATTAAAAAATTTTCAGTAATATAAGAGTATTTTAAATATTTTGCCCCCACTCAAAATAATTTCTGGATATGTACTTGCAAGTCTTCATATAATTGAACAAAGATCATTTAGTATATAAATTAAAAAGACTCACAATTCATTTAACTATGAAAGAAAACCATCTCTCTGACTTTGGCAATTGCATGTAAAACCACTTGTCGGTGAACTTCAACATTAGGCTTCTAACTCTTGTTTATATAGACTTGGTTGATTTTCTTTATAAAAAAAACAAAGTTCCTCTAAAAAAATAAGTAACTAAAAAGACGTCCAAACCAATTCACAATCCAAAGTAATTTGGTCTAAATTTCATTAAATATGGATTAGTACTTAGTACCGTGCTTTTGTGATATATGTGTAGGCTTGCAACAGTCTTTAGAATTTTCGCTTACTACTTGTGAAGTCAATCTTCGATTCAGTTTCTGTGAGAGACAGACAGAGTTGTAAGCCATTATTGGGTACAGAGTGGCACAGCCGCACAGAGGAAAGGGTACAGGAGATCTGAAGCCGATGGTTGGTGGTCAAAGGATCCAGATTAACTCCCGTACACGTTCAGTTTTCACTGTCACGTGCCTATTGATAGGTGCAGGGGGAACTCTGTACATCGATATAATAATGGAGAAAACGTGTACTAGGAGACGACTCTATCAAATACTGTCAGACGTGACTCATGATGTCCAAAAGACCCAAGGTATGGACCATCAGGATACAAAACCTGAGCTCAATAATCTCTGTTACCCTACATACCTAAAAAATCTATTTTATGAATATTGAATGACATTCACTAAGATTCCTTTGTTAGTAAACGCACTATGTGACAGTATGATACGTCCTGCTTCTGACAGCTTACTACTAATTGTCGTATTAATCATCATCGGAGCTCAAAGGAAAAAAGAGAATTTCGACTAACAGAGAGCAAATTTGCAAATATCTTACCAAATTTGATATTAAATTGAGTTCTAATATGATATTATACCGGTATAGTTAATACCGATAATTGTTTTGAGTACTTTTTTAAATTTATAAAACAGTTTTTAATTTTTTTTTAAATTTACAAAATAGTTTATTAGTATATTGTACTATTTATTATATACTTTATAAGTTTACATCAACTATGTCTCCAAAAATCATAATAATAAATAATTATCACAATTAATATGAAATAATAATAATTTTTAAATATTTCACTTATAAATAATAACCACAATTAATATAAAAAAGACAATCATCATCATAGAAATATAAAATTAAGAATAATATAAAGTTTTTAAAATATTATAATAATACAATTTCATCATTTTAATAAATAATAATTACATCAAAACATTAAATAAAAAGAACAATAAATATCCTTAACTCTTAAACTATTACAATTTACAACAAAAGTTCGTGATGAGGAAACAATCAAGTAGAAGTTAAACCTCAAACAAAATATTTACAATTACATTACATATATAGCATTTAACATAAACATCAAATATAAGTAAAATTAAAAGAAGAGGAAAAACAAAACCTGGAACGAAATTCAATCATCTGCGGGAGGATACCCACTATAACTGCACTAACTTCAGTTATCATTTGGTACAAAATCCTCATCATTGAGAGGAGCTTCATCATCATTATAATTTAAATTTAATGCACCAAATGACTTGTTAATGCTTTCCCATCCAAGATTATCTTCCAAGTCATTAACATCTACCAAATTTGGTTCTTCAGAAACTCAATCTACCAAAAGATCAATATTATCAATGGAGATTGGATCAGTTGAACTACTTGTGCTATTAAAACTCCTAGTAAATAATAAAATTTAATTATTAGAAAATTATAAGAAATTATATCGAAATTAATAATGATAATAACATACCTTTCTCGAAGCTTTAAGTTGTAACGAACAAAAACCAAGTCATTCAACCTCTTATACTCCAATATATTCCTTTTTTTGGAGTGGATAAATTCAAACGTGCTCTAATTTCGTTTACAGCTTGTTGCACTCACACATTGACTTCAAATTCGAATAACAAACCTTTTCAGTTCTGGAACACTATTTCCGAATTGATCCCACCAAGAAACTGTAACAAAAGTAGTGTTATAAAAAAATAAAGTGTTAATTAATTTCAACAAATAAAAAAGGAAACAACTAATACCTGGAGAAAGTTTTCATCTTTATTGAATAGCAATTGATATTCCAAAATCCCTATAAGACAACTTATAAAGCTCCATTTGTGAGCTTAAGAGATCTTGCATCGCGTCAATGCTAACAATTGTTGTAATATTTAAAAGCATTCATCTATTAACTTCAGCTTGGTTAGTAAGATCCAGTCTAAAATAGATACTAGGATTCAAAAATGCCCTAGCTGTAAATAACAGAGAAGAAAGTTGTCTTTCCCTTCTCTCATTAATGATTGAAAGATATGGTGAGTAAAAAGAAGACCTATGTTTCAGATTGACCTTGATTACTTCCGTCGCTCTCTCCATGACATTAAAAAAAAAACTATTGTCGCCTTTTTTTCACTATCAGCCAAGTGAAGCACCTTCACCAAAGGCTCACAAACTCGGATAATAAATTGGCATTGAGACCAAAATTCTCTATCTTCCAGTATAATTTTACAAACCTCCACTCCAGCATTAGACCTAGCATGCTAAGGTACAATCCTCTTATCACTTGTAAACATTTGTCTTAACTCTTTCTTCATCATAACAAAATATTGAAGTGATAAGAAATTTGTTGCAAATCTTGTTACAGCAGAATAACACAAATTTCTACCATTGGTAAATTCCTTTCTCATCAAATTCAATACCCATGCATGATTATAGATGAACTTTCTCACCTTTTTAGCTTTTTACATAGTCTCATCAATAACAGGAAAATACCTAAGATTTCCTATATTCTCCATCATTAGGTCAATGTAATGTGCAACACAAGGAATCCAAAAAAAGAATTATACGTATTCTGCAACCTTTTTTCTGTTGCTTTATAAGCGAAATCATTGTCGGTAATAAACTGAAAAATGTTTTCTAGCCCTACTTCATTCACAACTTCATCAAATATCGCAAACAAAGTCTCAGTATTCCTAATAAGGCTAGATATATCAATAGATTTCAAAAACATAGAGTCATTTGTAGAATATACCAAAAAATTAATAATAGGCTCTTGTCTCCTATTTTTTCAACCATCACACATGATTGAACATCCATAAATAGCCCAATTAACTCTTCTTTATGCCAAAACTTCTAATTTTAGAAATATAACAACTCAAAAATTTACCTCTTAAGTCATCAATCGAAGGACCTTTATATCCTGGACCATAAGAGGCTATTGCATCCATCATAGGTTGATAATAATAAGACTAAAAAGCATTAACTGATAAACTTGTATCACACCACCATCTAGCTACTGCCATATCGACATTGTGAGTCGCATCTCTTGATTGCATTGCACTACAAATTAAAGGTTAGGCTCTAGGAGTTGTTCGTGGTACAAAAATACTGGTCTACCTTCTTGTCTTCCTCACATCAAGTTCAGGTACTTCTTCAAGGTTTTAAGATGGAACACTACTAGTACCACTACCACCTTCAATATTTCTACAATCACCACGGAAACCAGAAAATGAACTTCCACTATCAATTTCAAAATTCAACCTTTCCCTTTTATCTTTCTCATGTTGATATCCTTTAAGAAATATTTTCATTTGCTACTTCACATCATGACTTACTTTTTTACAGGGTTCTACATCTCCTTTAACCCTAGCTAAATGCTTCTTCAATCAAGTGATTCCTCCACCTTTCAAATGCTTGTTACATAACAATCAAATTGTATGATTCTTCATACCTAGGACCAATGTAGCATGAGCCCAAGCAGGATCATTATATCTTTCTGAAGCAGTTTGGTCAAGAGTAGTTGAACTTCCTTCCATTTATCTGTAACAAAAAATGAAGATATTAGTTTTGTAAGAAATTAATCCTTTAGTAGTTTCATCAACAAAATTAGCAATGCTAACGCTAAGTCCTTCACGAGGCAATGCAACATAAATAATGTCTTTAACTCTTTATATTAAGCCTAAAGAAGTAAAGATGCATGAAACTAGAGTAAAATTCAGAAATAGATAGACTTTCCTATTGGAGAGTAGTAAATTCATGCTAAATTTAAAATCTAAGTACTATTCAAAGATTTAAGATGATAGCTCAACGAATTCAAAAATTCAAGTCATGACATAAACATCCTTAACTTCACTTTCATCTTTATTCTTGTTTTTTTCAGGAATATGATTATTGCCATTGACATATCTTCATAAATCCTTGCTTTTAATAAATATCTTGAAATAGAATGCACAAGCTGAATAATTTTTTTTCATTAAGATGAACTAAAAAACTTTCACACTTATTCGAAGAGTTAATTCCAAAGTACTATAAATGAGATAAAAATGGAATAATAACATTAGATTTTGAATATGCAAAGACTATAAGATGGACTAATTTTAGAATAAATAAAGGTTGATATGCAAGAGACTTGAATACTTAAAGAGATGGGCTAATTTTGGGATAAAAATTAAAGACAACTTAGAGATATAAAATAATTACAATTACAAAAGTTCATATTCAGTTTTTCCACAAGACCACAATCGAATTATTATTATACTTAATTAATTATTTACCCAATATCCAAATACCCTTTCAATAATTTTAAGATTATGTTAATTAATTATTTATTTGAATTCTTTCCAATTTACATTTTCGGTAGTTTTAAGATAAGTTGAAACTTTAAAGCGTTTCTAACTTTTAAATCATGCATCATAAAGTTAAGTTGAAACTTGAATTGAAATTTGAAAGCCTTTCTAACTTTTAATGCATGCCGTGAATGACTAAAAAATTTAACATAAATCAAGTCGTCAATTATCAATCAACTGAACCACCAATGAACCAAAACCATACTCCTTTTATTCAAATCAACTCCAAATCCAATCCATTATCCAACTCCAACCAACGGCACACAAATGCTTCACTATTTCATTCCAACTTCTCATTCACAATCACAACACAAATGCAATTAATCAAAAAAATTCTAATAGAAAGTGAAAACACACCTAAACAGAAATTCACAATCAGTGATTGAGTATAATTCCAGATCAGATCGGGTCAAGTTTAGATCTGGATATTATTTCTAGATCCGACAACTGTGGTCTTGCGGATGCATGGGCGACAAAGGAGAGCAAACGATGGTAGCGTGGTGCGTTGGTGATCCTCGTGGAGGACGACTGAAGGTTGATGGAGGTTTGGATGAGGCTCAGTAGCGATGGGTTCGCATGGTGGAGGAAGATCCGAAGATGACCACCGGAGAGGTAGGACATAGGAGCACTGTCGGGAGGTGGGACGTAAGAGTACCACCGAAGAGGTAGGACATAGGTGCAGGAGCACCACCGGAGATGGAGAGGAGAACGAGAGAGAGAGAGTGGAGAGGAAGAGATCGTGGGTGAGATGGAGAGAGGATGAGGTGAGTTTGAGAGAGAGACAAAAAAATGAAAAAGGAGGGGGTGGGTTGTTAGGGTTATTATTTTTTATTTTTCCAAAAATGTCCTCAGTTTTTGTTAAAATTACAGTTCCGGCCGGTATATGGCTGGTATTTTGAGTACCGACTGGTAACGGCCAATACTTGGCAAAAACACCCAGTACTTACTAGTACCTGCAGCTAGTGCCAAATATGCTGATACCGTTCCGTTTTTCGATTAGTACCAGCTAGTACGAAACGGTATTCGATATGTAACACCCAAATACCCCCTGGGAGGATATGTGGATGCCACCCAAGACAGTACAATCAAATCAGACTAGTTGACA
>JAOTAX010000197.1:17847670-17862398 GCA_025629825.1 Erythroxylum guanchezii
TACAGCAGTAGAGAATTACCAGAATTATGGAACAGAACAAGGATGTTTCGGATCAGCAAAATCCGGCTGAACCAAATATTATATTATACTAAAAAATATACAAAAACATAAAGATGACTCAGGAAAATTGGTACTCAAGCATATCTTATATTACAAATACATAACATTTAGCTCGAAGGGAGTGAAAAATATAAGATTTAGTTTGAAGTTTTAGATTTAGTAATGTTAAGTTTTTGTACACCTATTTTATTACATCAAGATTGATTAGAAATTATAGAACCACTGCAAAGATTCTTTAGATTATACTATAAATTAATTGAGTCCGAAATTGAGGTAAAGATAATCTTGGACTTTAGTCTTTAAAATAGAATATCGTTTTATTATTAATAAATTATATTTTGAATTAGTCATTAATTAAATTAATGATTAATAATTACATACATGAATTATGTTTATTTTATTTCACTAATAATTAACAAATTCAAGGTATTTCATGTTTATATTTTTATATTTTGTTATATTTTATGAGATGAATTGCTTGTTAATTCGAAGGAAAATGTATTAATTAAATAGAGATTGGTTGATAATATGTTGTGAATAATTGGTAAAAATCGATAATCGGTCGCTTACCTAGGATAGGCTACATTCAATGGTCTTAGATGGATATATTGTGTCGATATGAACAAGTAGTGGCTAGGTACAAGTTCACGGAGCAGATACCGGGGCATCCTGAGTCCTTTAGCTAGGTACAAGTGGTACCGGGATATCCTGTGTCGATAGCTAGATACTAGACTAGTGCTGGGATACCGAAAGAGATTGAGGTACCCCATACTGATTTTTATACATTTAATTATACTTCTATTTTGTGAGAGATTTTGATGAGATGAGATGAGTCGATAAATCATTGAATATAAGCCTACTAGGTTAAGCAGGCCCCAAGCAATTCAGTTAATGATGGAATAAAGCATAAATGACAATTATGTATTAATATGTGTGTTAATCATTATTTGGTAAAGGTTTTGAGAGGTTTGTTATTTGTTTGGATTAGACTGAGTAATGTTATGAGCATTCGATATTATATGTATGCTTTAATCTCTTGACTAAGTTTTATAATTAACTATTAAGTTATTTGGTTTTAAAAGTATGGTCGGTTATCCTTATTGAGTAAACAACTCACCCCTCGCCATTATTTATTTTACGAAGATCGAGTGATTGCTGATAACCCCAGCGTATAGGACGGACCAAGTGGAGTTTAGGTGGGGTCAACATATTAATTGAGTAAAGTTGTTTGATTGTAAATATTTTTGAATGTGACAGTTTAGGTAGTTATGTTGTATAGAATATTTTTGTGTTTGAGAAACAATCCTCTCTTTCGGAACTAATGAGGAATCGGATGATTAATGATATATTTTGGAAATTATTTGGATAATTGTGGTTTAAGAATTTTGGGAACATCATACTTATCATAAAACATCTATTGAACTCCCTATATTAACTAAGACTTGCGTCATATTATAGTTTACCAAGGTCACCACGATGACCATCGTATCGTTGATGGGGATGACTATCTCCATGTTCTCTTTTTAAAACATAATATGATATGATAGTTTCCTCTTCTATTTTCTAGTTTCCTCTTCTATTTTCCTACTCCTGTAAGGTTTATTATGGCCCTAAATCTTTGTATAAATCTCTTTAATTGCAATATGTTCACCTTTAAGTCCCCCGACTATGTTGGTTATAACTCTAGCTTTTAGTAATGTCCTTTTAGGCCTACCAATCTTTGTATAAATCTCTTTAATTGCAATATGTTCACCTTTAAGTCCCCCGACTATGTTGGTTATAACTCTAGCTTTTAGTAATGTCCTTTTAGGCCTACCACTACTTTCATTAGACCAAGAGTGCACCTAATGCCTCTTACTTCCTCCAGTTCCAAGTTTATTGGATAAAAAAACTTCAATTTCCCTTTATTCAATAGATAATCTACCACGCTCTGCAGATCATGACACCCCTTAATCTTATGCCTATAATTTTAATGGAATTTATAAAATTTGCAAGAGTCATTTGAACTTATGGTTGCTTACTAATAATTTCGGTGTTTTAATAAGGTCCTTACCTCTCATATGGTTAAGAATATAATTAAAGGATGCATTCAAACACAAAAATAGGATACCCCTAAGCCTGTTGTTTTTGTTTCTCAGTCTTCCCCTTCTTGTGGGATCTCCTTTGTTGGATTATTCTAGTGTATTCTCTTTTCCTCCCTTAACCTTCGGCTCCTTAGGATGATCATTTAGCCTTCACAAGGACTACTTTACTTCCTTTAAAGCAATTAGTTGTTACGTATGCTCTTTTTTTTATCAGAAGGAAATAAATTAAACTTAAGTAGCTAGTCGGGGAAAGGATACCCCAGTGGCATCCTCTAGGAGGATAGAAAAGCAACCCACAAGCGGGTTTTGATACCAATGGATGCCAAGTTCAAGAGAACTGGCATAGTTTGCTAGCCAATCCGCAGCTCTATTAGCCTTACGGTAGACATGCCTAGCTTTCACGATCCACTTGTGTTTTAGTAATTGTTGAATGCCCAATAGTAGAGTGTTGTATGGGACGTATGGTTTATCAGAGGAAGATAGTATATTAATGACGATTAGTGAATCCACGTCGAGCTCCACTCTCCGATACCCAAGAGTCCATACAAGTTGCAAACCTGAGAATACCTTCCAGAGCTCAGCATAAACTAAAGTACAGAAACCTATATTGTGCGCAAAACCCCCTATCCAGGTGTCGATGCTATCCCGAAGAACTCCTTCTGTTGTAGCCCGCGATGACGAAACTTTATATGCTCCATCTGTATTGAGACGTATCTAGTCCTGCGAAATTCTATATCCAATAAAAGCCGCCATTCGCATTCTAGGACGCGGTGAAGCTCTTCCCACCAATACCTTAGCATGGACAATTGATCGTACGTACTCAAGAACAATCACATGAGGGTTTATCGGGTAGGAAAAAGTGGGGTCAAAAATTATTTTGTTTCTCTAAGACCATAGGAACCAGCAAGCCATTCCAAACACTATCGACTAGTCGAGGCCTTATATCTTCAGATGGTGTTGCAAATTACCTAATAGCCATCGGTTTTTTCCTTTTGGAAAAAATCATCGGATATGATTCTGGTGGAGAGGCCTCTCCAGAAGTTACGAGCACCATACCTGTCCCTGACAACATGCAAAATGGATTCAGTTGCACCATAGCATTGGCAGGAAGGGTCTGGGGATTGATGTCTTAGATATCGTTATTGATTAGTGTAGAGTTTGCCACGAGCAAGGATCCATAGAAATGCTTTAATTCTTTGCGGACCATCCCATTTCCATATCTTTTCCCAAGACATGCTTCGACTGCTGTCATCCTGCCTATCTATCAAGTTATATGCAGAAGTTATGGAATAAAGATCATGCTTTGATGCTCCCCAAATCACTTGATTCGGGCCAAAATGAGTGCTTGGGGGAAGAATGCCTGCAATCTCCATGCAAACCGAGGTAGGTAGGATAGCTTGAAATAGGTTCCATCTCCATCCTCCACGATCATCCACAAATGCCTTTTACTGGTTGATTCAGTAAGTGCCTTGGGATAGGTTGCATCGCTCGTTCTCTAACAAGGCCAAAATCATGTACCCATGCATCATGCCATAATTGCGTCTTTACACTATTGCCCACCACCTATTTTGAACCTCGAATCACATGCTTCCATACCGAAGCTATTCCTCGCCATACCATGGACCCGCCAGCAGCTGAGATGGAAGAGGGTAAATTGTTTCTGTCGAATTTGTATTTTGCACTTGGTACCTTTACCTATAGCGCATCGAGTCGATTAGATTCCATCTGAGTTTTGTCAATAACGTGTCATTGGTTTCTTGTATGTTCTGATCCCCAATCCTCCAGCCTCTTTCGACTTACACACTGAGTCCCATTTTACCAAACTACTCTTAGTTTGCTCCTCGGTTGATCCCCACAGGAAAAGACGAATGATTCTTTCAAGCCCATCACATAATTGACGAGGGAGCTGCACAATTTGCATCGTGTATATGGGAAGAGCTGACAATATTGATTGGATTAATGTGATCCTGCCCGCTAGAGACAGAAATTATCCATGCCAACCGGCGAGTTTCTTCTGCACCTTATCAAGTGTATACTAGTAGGACCTTTTTGAGGTACGTTCATGGATAATCAGCACTCCAAGGTATTTACCTAAATTTTGGGCATGTTGGAATCCCAACTTTCGACTGATCTCGGGAGCCAGTTTGGGGGAGACGTTTTTGGAATAAAAACACTTCGTCTTTTCTTTACTCACCTTTTGGCCGAAAGCTGAACAAAAGAGATGTAAAATCTGTTGAATAACCATCACCTGATCATCCTGTATTTTTGCGAATAAGATGAGATCGTCCGCGAAGAAAAGATGTGTTAGTGCAGGACCTCGGTAGCTCAGGTGTATCGGGTTCCATTTTCCGCGAAGAAGAGATGGATCTTCCTACCGGATTCCCTGAGACAGTAGAAAGACCTTCGATAGCTCATCTCCCCAATTTACTTGCATGGAAACGGTGGTGATGCATTTCATGATGAGGCTGATGAGATTTTCTGGTAGTCCTGCATATATCAACGTTTCCTTAATGAAGTCCCAGTTCAAGCGGTCATAAGCTTTTTCTAGGTCGACTTTTAAAGTAAGATAGCTTGATTTTCCTTTCTTTTTTCGCACAGTGTGAATAACTTCTTGCATTATGATGATGTTGTCCGTGATCAGTCTATGTGAACCTCTTTTATTGTATACTTTCTTCAATAAAATCAATCTTTATAAGGGTTGTTGTTTATGCAAACTTCTCTCACATATTATAACTATGATGACTAAATTTAGACTTACCACTTACGTCACCTCTTAGCTAAATCTTTAAGTGCATTTCCTAAAAATCTCCCCTTATATTTATACTACATTGAAGATAACAAATGAATCTCTTGTTCTTCTCAGAATGGTCTAATACTAATTGCACGCAGATCCAACCAGCAATAAGGAAAAAGCGTTGCACTTCAGGGCATCAATGGCCACTTGTAGATCCACTATCTCCTGGTTCCCAGCAATATGGTCGGTGGGTTCTATTATACATCAATATATTTATAGATTTAGAAAATTGAACTTTGGTTAAGGGGACTCCTTCATAATCTCTGTGGTCAAAAGGCTATTGAGGATTGATTAAGCTTTATCTTAGGATATCCCTAAGGATGTATAATGTCATTACACCCTTCTTTTTAAGATGTAGTAGAGGGAGTTAATTCTTGTTTATGACTTTATAGGCTTGTAATGTTACTAGTCCTCCCTTCATCCTAGGAGTTCCTTAGTGTTGATAACCTACCCTAGATGATGTCATTCTAGGGGTCTTATATTGCTAATAGAGAACATGCACCAACTTCTTAAAATGTTCTTGTAAGATACAGAACATCCCTCATATGGATCCTTTAGATTGATCTTGTGATGCTCCAAAAATCTTAAACCAAAGTTTAATTAAATTGTTCCACAATGACATCATTAATTACCGAAATCCTCATTAGTCTTAAAAAGATGTTCATTAGTCTCAAATATTTATCTGCACAAACATAACCATCTAAACTTTCATATTCAAAAGTATATATAAGAAGACAACTTTACTCAATTTGATCTACTAGCCCCACCTAGGCTTTACACTATCAATCACGTGCATTGGAGTTATCGACAATCTTTCTAACTTTTAAAAAAATATAGCGACAAAGAGTGAGTTGCTTATTCGGTAAGGGTAACTTGAATATACCCTTAAAATTAAGTAACTCAATATATTTTCAAATTAGTCAAATAATAAAATATACAGATAATACCAAAATACACATCAATACTCAGGCTGTCCAAACGCTTAATAAACATCCTAAATTTTATTATTAATAATGATTAATACTAATAGTATTTTTGCTATTGTCATTTAAGTTTTACCCTTTATTAACTAAATTAACTAGGCCTTGTTTAATTTAGTAAGCTTACATTCAATAGTCTGATGGATTATCTCTACTCATCATAATTAATCACTAAGTTGAAATATAATTAGGTGTGTAACTATTGGCACAGGGTATTTCAGCACAGGATATTCCTAGAATGGGCTGGTACTATTTTGGTACTTAGCCATTGACACATGGCATCTTAAAAACCCAGGATGCATTAGTACTCGCTCCATGAATAGTTACCTAGTCATAACTCACTCATATCTCAACAACCTGTTGATCTATGACCATTAAATATAGCCTATCTTAAGCAAGCCATAGATTCACAACTTTCACAGTCTATTCTCAAATCATTATAAACTAGTCTCTATTTAATTTCGTGAACGTGATTTATCTTACCCTAATATTCTTAATTATACACGTGAACAACTAAAATTTTTAATTATCAAAATTTTCTCTAATTATCAAGAATCATAACATGTAATAAAATATAAACACTGATTAGTTTTGTACTTTGTTAATTATTTATTTAATATTTAATATTCTTTAAAAAAAGTTATATATTTCATAAATTCATATAGTTAATTATCAATTAATTTAATAACTTAATAATTTAAAATATGATTTACCATAAAATAATTTATTAGTGACAAAATTTTACGATTTTTATGAACTGTACACAAATAGAAGGATATTGTTTAAGGTTATCCTTATATGATTTTCGAACTAAACTGACTGACAGGTCACTTTGGTACTTAGCCATCAACACAAGGCATCTTCGGAACCCAAGATGCTCTGGTACTTGCTCCACGAACAGGTACTTAGTCATAACTTGCTTATATCTCAAGAACCAATTGATCTATGACCATCAAATAAAGCCTATGTTAGACAAGCCACATATTCACAAATTTCACAATCTGTTCTCAAGCCATTATAAACCAATCTCTATTTAATTTCATGAATGTGATTTATCTGACCCTAATATTCATAATTATATTTATGCACGACTGAAAATTTTAATTATCAAATTTTTCTCTAATTATCAGACAATACACATCGTAACATGTAACAAAATATAAACACTGAATATTTTTGTACCTTGTCAATTAGTTATTTAATAATTAGTATTCTTATAAAATTCATATATTTTAGAAATTCACGTAGTTAATTATTAATCATTAATTTAATTAATTACTAATTCAAATTATGATTTACTATAAAATAATTTATTGGAAACAAAATTTTACAATTTTTTAAGAACTATACACAAATAGAAGGATACATTTTAAGGTCATCCTTATTTGATTTTCGAACTTAACTAATTGATAGATCACTTTGGTACTTGGCCATCGGCATAAGGCATCTTTGAATCCCAAGATCCCTGGTACCTGCTCCAAGTACCTATTGATAACTCGCTCATATCTTAACAACCTATTCATCACTCGTTCATATCTCAACAATCAATTGATCTACAACCGTCAAATATAGTCTATTCTAGGCAAGTCAATGATTCACAACTTTCACAATCTATTCTCAAACCACTATAGACCCGTCTCTATCTAATTTCATGAAAGTGATTTATCTTATCTTAATATTGTTAATTATACACATGCACAACTGAAAATTTTAATTATCAAATTTATTCTAATTATCAGATGATACACATCGTAAAGTGTAACAAAATATAAACACTAAATATTTTCGTACCTTGTCAATTATTTATTTAATAATTAGTATTCTTACAGAATTCATATATTTTAGAATTTCACGTAGATAATTATTAACCATTAATTTAATTAATTACGAATTCAAAATATGATTTACAAAAAAAAATTATTAATAACCAAATTTTACAATTTTTATGAACCGTACACAAATAGAAGGATACAGTCGAACTCAACTAATTGATGGGTCCAATCTACTTCATAATTCATCCTTTAGACCTAGACAATACAAAATTCTTTTAGACTTTATTCAAGAAAAATTTTCAACCCAATTACACTTAATAATTCAAAATTACCCGCTTGCCTTTTTACCAGTTTATTTTTAATTATTAAAATATCCTTACTTTATCTTACTGTCATAATTACTAAAATACCCTTAACTATTAAAATTCCTATTATCCCTACACATTGTTTTATTATTACTAAAATACCTTCTAGGACTTAAATTCCAATTTTACTCTTAAATATTCACATTTCCTATATGACCCTACATTAATCTAAGAATTTCCTTAATACTCAATTTTCTTCTTTTTCAAAAAAGTACCTTCTTCTTTAGCCACTTTTCTTTATTTTTATTTGTCCCATGACTTCAAAATTATTGTCACAAACAATCACAATATAATTTCAACTAGAAATTAGTTTAGAATGACTAAAAATCATAAATAAAAGGGGATGGAATTTTTCTGAAAAATCTTACCTATATAAAATTCTATGCCTCTTCAAGAGTTTTTAGGTTGTTAATCTCCACAATTTTCTCTTTAATCTAATGTAAAACAAACAAAATGAAAAATATATGAGAAAAAGTTTCACAAGCAGGTGAAGAAAGTATTTATATACACTTATCGGCTGAAAAGATCAAGAAGAAGAAGAAGAAGAAGAAGGTCTCTTTTATTTGTATGAGTTGGGTTGGGTTTACCAAAGTTGAGTTTTTCTTTTGTTTTCCTAGCTTTACTCTATCTCTTACTTACTGTTCCATTTTGTTCCATATTTCCTCTCGAGCGTTTGTTCGAGGCCTTTGTATATAAGGAGCAATGTGATGACGGTAGGACTTTTTAATGAGCATGCAAATAAGATGATTGGTGGCATCAAATTGCATACTTTTTGCAGCGTAGGCATTAAGTGCTCACTCCCAAGCTAATAGACATTAAATATTAATGGATTATTTGTCCACATGAAGGGATGAGTTCTGGCATTCTAAATTAAGATACTTCAAAAAATATGAGTAAAAGCTAAAATACTTCAAAAAAATTCTGCCAATCTTTAAATTTCTTTGAAAAACTCTTTTTAATTTTCATTTTTTCAGGAAATTTTACTTTTTTGAACTTTGATTAAAAAATAATGACAATACACACAAAATATTAACTTAGACATAGACTAATCAGATTTCACTACTATAATAATCCAATTCAACTCTTTAATTCGGCATGAACTAATAAATTTTGACTTAAATTAATAATTTAAAATAATTATAATAAACAATTAATTTAAATAAAATTTAATTAATTCAATTTAAATTTAAGAGTTAGATTGAATTGTCGTATAAACATTATTTGATTAGTATCATTAGTTTAATTGATACTTATATCACATATATTTCGTCATTATTTTTTAATTGAAATATTAAGGAATAAAATTTTAAAAAATAAAAATTAGAAGGTAAAAATTTAAAGAATTTTTTTAAAAACTATACGAGAGATTTATAAAGTTAAAACATTAGGAACATGAAACTTTACATAATATAGGAATAAACAATTCTAAAATTTATTGTTTTTGAGGAGTCTTAAAATAGTTGAGATGTGTGTATTAGTTCTAATATTACCTTATTGCTTAAAAAAGAAAAATAAAAAATTTTATGATCCTTGTATAAAAGTGCAACTCATAACATCAAACAACGAACTGTCTGCCAAAAATTTGATATGAGAGAGCGACGGACATAGGAATCTATACCTTGCATCTGATGTTACATATGTTAGAAATATGTGGACTAATATAATCGCAACATTAATTCCATATGCATGACCATTAATTGAATTGCCTAATGTATGTTTAATAACCATAATGAGATGGTTAATAATTTACTAATTGCATTTCAGGCACATGGTAGTACCCTAATAACTATGTGTTGACTCATTAAACTATAATTCATAACATCCTTGAAATGACACAATTATCCTTTTCTACCTCTTAGGGTAGAACATGTTATAAGATATAAAATATGGTGAGATTATTTGCATATTGTGTGTGGGTGTGAAAACATAATATTGAGTCTTTTACTGTTAGCTTTCTCTTTTACACAAGGTGTTGTTGATTTTGATAGGTTTTGGTGTCCAAGATGGAAAGAATGCATCAAGACTCTATGCCAAGTATTGGAGGTATGTCAATCTTATTATGTTGCTAATGCTCTAAATAAAATATAGATCTTGGCTTTGTGATTGTTGATGAATGCATCTGTGTATAACAATTGGTATCAAAGCTCTACGGTCATTTGATTTTAGGGCTCGCTTTTGGGTATAAACCTGTATTTCCAAACCAGTTTTTAGCAAAAATTGATTTCAAAATGATGCATTGAAGGCATAGAAACCGTTGTTGGTTGTTGTTGTTGTTGCCTTTTACCTTTGTTTTAGACAAAGAATCACAATTTTTTGGGTGAGATTTTAAAAGGTTTCGTGTTTTCATTCATGGCCAAAATGGATTTGATATTTTCAGATTTTGGAGCACTTTTGGCTGAAATGGATATGGGAAATCCATAGGGCATGAAAAATGGAAGAAAATGCCTCCAAAATTGTCGAAAACTGAAGGCTAGAGAGGGAGCTGACGTCGGGTCGACCCGCGAACTAGAGTTAAGGGTCAGGGATGACCAAGCTGGCGTCGTCCCGACCCTAAACTGATATATATATATTAAAAAAATTCTGCACAGTGCGTGTGGTGGCACATGCAAGGTCGTTTTTGGACATCATTTTGCTCCATTTTTTAAGCTTAAGGCTATAGATATAGACCTTGGTGAGGATTACATGGTACGGTTTGTGATGAGGACTCTTCCTTCTAAATTTGATTCGATCAGATCAAGCTATAATGCTCAGAAAGAGCAATGGACTGTTGAGGATATGACTGTTATTCTTGCCAAGGAAAAGGATGACATAAAAAAGGGAACGATAAGAAGCATCTCCATGATGACAAACCACAACAATTCTCAAAAGAGAAAGTTCATTTCTAATAGCTCAAGTGACCAAAAGTCTTTCAAGAAGAAGGTTGTTAGTCCTAAAGGAAGTAGATAGGCAAGCTCATCTTCTGTTAGTCAAAAGAATAAGTTTTTCAAAAGGAAGTGTAACTTTTGTCATAATTTTGGGCACAAGAAAGCTGATTGCTAAAACGTTTAGAGAAGAAAGGTAATTTTCTTGTGATGGTTTGTTTAGAGGCCAATGTTATTGATGTGCCCTTAAATACTTGATAGTTAGATACTAGAGCAACAATTCACGTTACGAATTCCTTGCAAAATTGACAAGTCGAAGAAGGCCAACTAGTTCTGAACAATATGTGTACATGGGAGACAATACCAAAGTCAAAGTTGAATTTTTTGGGACAATTAGACTACAGTTAAATACAAGACATCTTTTGGTGTTACATGATGTCGCTTATTTACCCTCTATTATGAGGAATTTGGTTTATGTATCCATTTTAGATAGACTAGGTTATAGTTTTCTTTTTGGAACTGGAAAACTAACTTTGTATCGTGACTCTCTTTTGGTGGGGAATGTAATTTTATGTGAAAATTTATATGAACTGGAGTTGAATGATATTGTTACTTTTGCTTCTTCCTCTTCTCTTAATACTGTTGTAGGTTCTAAATGTATGAGGTTGGATTTGAGATCTTCTATATTATGCCACAAACATTTAGGCCATATTTCTAGAGACAGAATGGAGAGGTTGGTAAAAGATTGTATACTTCAGGATCTTGACTTTTCAGATTTCACGGCCTGTGTTGATTGTATTAAAGTAAAGTTAATCGTCGAGGTTAGAAAAAGCAAAACAAATAAGTGCTCAGAATTGTTGGAGTTGATTCATACTGATATATGTGGACCATTTATTCCACCCGTTATGGGTGGTTATAAATACTTCATCACTTTTATTGATGATTTTTCCAGGTATGGTCATGTGGAGCTCATTCGTGAAAATCTGAATCTTTAGAGGCGTTTAAGATCTTTAAGACAAATGTTAAGCTTCAAAAGGGGAAGAAAATTAAGGTAGTTAATTCTGACAGAGGTGGAGAGTATTATGGGCATTATGATGCGAGTGAAAGGAATCTAGGGCTTTTTGCTAGATACTTGCACGAATGTGGTATTAAAGCAAAATATACACTGCCATAAACACCTCAGCATAATGGAATCGTTGAAAGAAGAAACCACACACTTCTTGATATGTTGCGGTGTATTTTGATTCATTCTAGTTTGCCTGAATTTTTGTGGGGTGAGGCATTGAAGACAACTGCTTATATCTTGAATCAAGTATCCAACAAGTCAATCTCAAAGACTCCATATGAGTTATGGTCAAGTAAGAAACCAAGCTTGCACCATTTTCATGTTTAGGGATGCAAAGCATAAGTGAGGCCCTATAATCCACAATCTAAGAAGCTTGATCCAAAAACTATTAGTGGCTACTTTATAGGCTACACCTTCGGATCAAGGGGTTCTAGATTCTATTGCCCATCTCACACGACCAAAATTATAGAATCAAATAGTGCTGTCTATTTTGAAGATGAATTTGGTTCAAGTCAAGGGTCAAGAAAAATTGTATTCAGGGAAGAATGCATTCTAATCCTTGTACCCGTCGCTTATGCTCCTTTTGATGGCCTTGTGATTGAACAGATTCCAGTAGAATCTCACGATAAACCTCAGAACCAAGCATAGGATGAAGTCATTGATACTGGGGATGATGAAGCTGTTGTCAGGAGATCATAAAGAACACGTAGACCTGCCATCCTTGATGACTATATTGTCTATTTACAGGAACATGAGTTCAATGTAGGAGATAATACTAAACCAGTCAGTTTTCAGGAAGCCATGAATAATCCTCAATCTGCATTATGGATGAATGCAATGGAAGATGAGTTGAGTTTCATGTCACAAAAATGGAGTTTAGGAGTTGGTTGAACTACCTAAAGGTTGCAAACCCATTGGTTGCAAATGAATTTACAAAATCAAACATGACTCAAGCAGACAAGTAGAAAGGTAAAAGGCTAGACTTGTGGTTAAAGGCTATAACCAGAGAGAATGGATTGATTTCAAGGAAACCATCTCACTAATTTCTACCAAAGATTCACTGCGAATCATCATGGCTATAGTTGCTCATTTTGACTTGGAATACAATCAAATGGATATGAGGACCTCCTTCTTGAATGGAGATCTGTATGAAGATGTTTATATGACCTAACCAATTGGTTTTGAGATAACTAGTAAAGAAAACTTGGTTTGCAAGCTCAAGTAGTCTATCTATAGGTTAAAACAAGCATCAAGGCAGTGGTATCTCAAGTTTGATTTGGTTGCCATTGCAAATGGCTTCAACGAAAAATATAGTTGATCAATGTATATGTATGAAGTTCAGTGGGAGCAGTTTCATTTTTCTGGTAATGTTTGTTGATTACATTCTACTTGCTTCTAATGATACTGATCTATTATTTAAGATAAAAACAATTGTTATTTAGTCATTTTGATATGAAGGATCTTGGTGAGGCCTCTTATATACTTGGAATTTAGATTCTTCGAGATAGAGCTAATGGGATTCTTCAATTATCTCAAAAGACTTACATTGATCGGATCTTAAAAAGATTCAATGTGCATTCTTATTCTCCTAGAAAGGCACCAATAGTGAAGGGTGACAAGTTCTCAAAGGCCCAATGTCCACAAAATGATAAAGAGACAGATGAAATGAAAGTCATTCCTTATGTGTCACTTGTGGGAAATCTGATGTATGCGCAAGTATGCACACGCCTTAATATTGCTTTTATTGTAGGCATGTTGGGAAGATACTTAAGTGATACTTGTCTTAGCCATTGGAAAGCGACTAAGAAAGTCATGAGGTATCTTCAGGGTAGCAAAGATCATATGTTGACTTATCAGTGAACTAACACTCTTGATATAGTTAGATTCAGTGACGTTTATTATGCAGGATGTGTGGATGATAAAAAGTCCACATCAGGCTACATTGTTATGATGGCTCGAGGAGTTGTATCGTGGAAAATTTTCAAACAGACACTCACAGCTTCCTCTACCATAGAGGCAGAGTATATGACTTATTATGAGGCAGTTTGTTATGCAATATGGCTGTGAAATTTTATTTCAGCATTGGGTATTGTATACTCTATTTTGCGGCTACTAAAATTGTTTTATGATAACTTTGCAGCTGTAGTTTTCTCTAAGAACACTAGAAGTACTTCTCGCTTAAAGCATATTGATATAAAGTATTATTTTGTTAAAGAGAAAGTCGTTGAATCCCTCATTACTTTTGAGTATATGCCTACAGCTAGTATGTTAGCAGATCCATTTACAAAAGGCTTACCTATATGTGTGTTTGCAGAACACATCTCTTGCATCGGACTGTTAGGAGCCTAGCTTGATAAGATTAGTAGGAGTTTGCTATTTTGAATTGAACATGTTAATATTTGGTATGGATTGCTTATGACTTTTATATATGAAACATGCATAATGATGTTTGCAGTCACTTCTTGTTAATATTGACATATATATGTTAATGCATATATGTAGTTTAACAAAATGACAGGTACAAAAGGAGACAAATGCAAAGTCTCAGTGATTGTACTGCATGCATGTTGTTTTAATGGTTATTGTGGTATTTGAACATCTCTAAGGCCAAATCATATGTAGTATATATATCCTGTCGATATAATATTGCATATGATTTATTTGATTGCTTTTGGATGATGGAGATTGGTATGGTGGTTTGATTATATTGTCTAAGTGGGAGAATGTTAGAAATATATGGACTAAT
>JAOTAX010000197.1:17867035-17897140 GCA_025629825.1 Erythroxylum guanchezii
TATGTATCTACATATATATATACATACATATATATGTATCTACATATATATATACATATATGTATGTATATATATATGTAGATACATATATATATATGCATATGTATATACATATATATCTATATACATATATGTATATAGATATATATATACATATATGTATATATATATGTATCATTATATTATATTGCTTACCAGATTTTAATATTTAAATGTATTATTATTTTGTTGTTAATTAATATTAGTGATTAAGAATATATAGTAGTTAACTTAAATTTATGATATTTTGATCCTATATAACATTAAAATTTTAGGTTTGATTATCTTTTTATGTCCAAAATATATTACTTTTCAAAATTTAAAATACCTACCATGTGTTTTTTTTATAGGAAAGGGAAACAACGAACACAGATTACAAAACAGATGGGGGGAAACAGGTCCTCGACTTATCCTCTAATAGGATATGATGGCAGCCGATAGGTATAGTATCAAAATAAGTGACACCGACTACAAAATATTCTACGTAGGTAGCAAGCCAGTCGACACATCTGTTGCTCTCTCGGTATACTTGTCGATGAACAATAGTTCAGTTGCGGGTGAACAGATTGTGAATACCCCTAACGATGGGGTTAAAGACCGAAGAGCGGTTGTCTGAAGAAGAGAGGATATTGTGCACTGTGAGAGAGTCCACTTCTAGTTCGATCCGGCGGAAGCCCAAGTTCCAGGAAAATGAGAGATCGGTAAATACTCCCTAGAGTTTAGCCGACAACGAAGTGCACTAGCCGAGGTTCTGAGTGAACCTGCCAAGCCAATTGCCTGCGCTATCTCTTATAAGGCCGCTTGCTGTAGCCGAGGGCTGGGAACGATTGCACGCTCCATCGGTGTTTAATTAGACCCATCCAGGTGGTGGTGTGCTCCATCCGATGAGATGCTCTTGATGAGGATGATACTTGGGGTTAATTCGGCTTTGCTTCACGGTAGACTGGTGGATCTGATCTGCATAAGACAATATGAGAAAAATTGGTGAGGAAGGCCAATTGAAATGCCCGTCAAAGAGGGACATGTTTTGCCAATCTCAGAGGAACCAACAGGTAGTTCCAAAGAGAATGGCCCAAAAGTGATCCCACTCGTTCCGGTGTTGTAGGAGGTTCTTCAGGATCCATTCTCGATTTGACAGAGTGAAGAAGTCTGTAACACCAATATGAGTAGATAACGAGAGCCACACTTGGCGAGCTTTGATGCAGTCTCTCACAGCGTGTAGGAAGGATTCTTCGACACTACACTGATGGCAAGTTTCTTCTGCGGTGAGATATTTCCTGACTCGTTGTTGGTTGGTGAGTAACCGATCCTATGCCAGGAGCCACAGGAAGGAACGAATTCGTTGTGGTCCCAACCACTGCCAGATTGCCTTCCAAACCTTGTGATTTAGCTCATCATCGTGGGCCCGAAGCATGGAATAAGTAGAGGCTATGGTGAAAATCCCCGTGTCGGAAGCTTCCCAGATTAACTTATCCTGTCCTAGATATCTCTTAGGGGGAAACGTGCCGGCGATTTGCCGACAAATCTGTGTTGGGAAGCAAGATTGGAAAGCTTCCCAATTCCAATTATCGACAGAGTCCACAAAATATCGGACGCTAAGGTTAATAAAGGTCTCTGGGATTGGGAGTGTAATGTGGGAAATAAGTGGTCCTACTCCCGTAAGCGAGGGGTCTAGCGAGAAGCGAGTCCGAGAGCCATCGCCGATCATCCACTTCATACCTTTTAAGACTATATGCCAGGTTGCCTGGATACTTTTCCAAATTCTGGAACCTCCTGTGGCTTCAAAAGAGGTTGGGATGTTGTTGACGTCAAATTTGTACTTTCCAGAGAGAACTCTGACCCATAAAGCATTTGACTTGGCAATCAAGGACCATCCAAGTTTCACTAAGAAAGCATCGTTGGTGTCGCGAATTTTGCGGATGCCAAGACCCCCCCATCGCCTTAGGATTGCAAACTTCCTCCCAGTTGACTAGATGAATCTACTTTTTATCCCGAGATGAGCCCCACAGAAACCGTTGCATTAATTGCTCCAAATTGTCGCAAAGAGAGCGTAGCAACCGGACAATCTGCATAGTATAACTCGGGATTGCCTCTAAGACAGAATGAACCATAGTGACGCGTCCCACAAAGGACAGAAGTTTGGCCAACCAGCCAGATAAGCGGTGATGGACCCGATCCAGGATGTATTGATAAGTTCGTTTGCTGACTCTTTTGTGAAGAAGAGGAACTCCAAGATATCGTCTGAGGTCATTCATCAATTGGAACCCCAGTTCCCGGCTCAGCGAGTGGCTCATCGCTATAGGGATATTTATGGAGAAATAACATCTCGATTTAGCCGAGCTAACGCGTTGTCCAAAAGCTTGACAAAAAGAATTTAGAATATCCCAAATAATAACCACTTGATCCATAGAGGCTGCTGAGAAAAGGATGAGGTCGTCAGTAAAAATTAAATGGGATATGGATGGACCATTCCTGCTTAATTTGATCGGCTGCCATCTTCCTTGAGTAACTGCTTGTGTGATCAAGTGACAAAGGCGTTCCATGCATAAGACAAAGAGGTAGGGAGAAATGGGGCCTCCCTGTCGAATGCCCCTGGTGGTCGAATGCCCCTGGAAGGAGACCGTGGATATGCACTTCATGATGAGATTAATCAACGTATCTGAAAGACCAACATCTACCAGAGTATCTTATATAAAATCCTAGGATAATCTATCGTACGCTTTCTCCAGATCTACTTTAATATCCATATTCCCTTTACGACCTGTTTTTCGTAACATGGAATGGATGACTTCTTGTGTGATGATGATGTTGTCAGTAATGAGGCGCCCTGGAACAAAACTGCTCTGGTTAGGAGCTACAAGCTCATCGAGGTAGGGTTTAAGCCTGTTGACTATGACCTTGGTGATGGCTTTATAGATAACAGGGCATAAGGCTATGGGCTTGAACTGTGTTATCGAAGAGGGGGAGGGAATCTTAGGAATAAGGACCATTATGGTACGATTGAGCTCAGACTCCCAAACTTCGTACCGAAAAATACGCTGGAAAAAATCTATCAGAGATGGTCCAACAATGTCCCACTGGGATTAGTAGAACAACGTTGTGAACCCATCGAATCTTGGAGCCTTATTAGGAGCCATGGGGAAGAACGTCGTCTTTATTTCGTCTGGACTTACCCGTTGAGTCAGGTCCGCTATCGCTTGAGACGGGAGAGGGTGGAAATGACCATGGATTTGCCAATCAGACTGGTATTGGCCTTCGGTCGTAAATAAGTCCTCGAGGTATTTCTGCGCTAATCTTTTGAGACTCGAAGGGTCCATAACCACTTGACCATTACCGTCTGTCAAGGAGATGGATCTCGCTTATCGATGTCTAGTCTTAATGATAGCGTGGTAATATTTGGTATTTCTGTCTCCCTATCCGAACCACTAATGTCTAGAACGCTGGTATCAGTAAAGCTCTTCTTGGGATAGGACTTGCTCTAACTCAATTCGCAGGTATTCCTCGAGATCGAGGAGGGAGGGCAAATCAGTGCCCTCTAGATGCTTTTGGATGCTTTCGAGACAAGCCATGAGACGCTTCTCACGGTGGAATATGTTACCAAAGATGTTCTAATTCCACTGTTGTAGATCGTTCAACAGACATCTGATCTCACCACTAAAATCTGAGTTGTTCAGTTTCCAGTGAGCAGCGACCACTTGATCAAAGTAGTTGTGGGTTAGCCAGGCTGATTGGAATCTAAAAGGACAAGTTGGTTGGGATGGAGGGGCACTTTGTTGAAAATGGATAAGGATAGGCTGATGATTAGACTTCAAGAAAGGGAGATGAGTAACTTTGGTGTGGAGGAAAAGAGAGTGCTAAGTAGTATAACAGAAGGCACGGTCTAAGCGAGCTAGAATTTGGCCTCTACGCCATGTGAATCTGGGGCTAGAAAAACCAAGATCCTGAAGATTACAAATGTGCACACAGTCTCGAAATTGAGACTTGACAATGGGTTATAGTCGGGAACCTCCACGTTTATCACTGATTTCCAGTTTAGCGTTGAAGTCACCCCCAACAGCCAAGGTTTGATGGTGATATGAGCTAGTTTTCGCAGATAATGCCAGAAGAATTTTTGTAAAGCGTACGTAGGACTTGCATAAATGGCAATGAACCCAAACGACGCTTAATCCCACTTAATGCTGGCATGCACAAATTAGCGGTGAGCAAAACGAATTCTGACTCCAATATCAGCTTTCCATAGTAGCCAGATGCCTCCTGAATAACCCTCCGCTTCCACCCGGAATGAGTTATCGAAACCCAGATGCCAAATAACTTTCATCACGTGGGACCCACTTATGCATGGCTCTACCAAAACTACAAGGAGATGTTTATGAATTTGGATATAGTTCTTGATTGTGGGCTTGAAGGTCCGACCTCCAGCCCCTTGGCAGTTCCATATGAATATTGACATTAAAAAAAAACAGAAAGAGAACTAACTCTAAAATTCTGTAGGGTTAACTGCTTTCACAGTCAACTCCGGACACCTAATGATCGCCTAATCATGTTCGGTTTCCTCCATCTGAGTATCGGGCTCAACAACATTATTCTCGACTGTCCTGGAATCACTATCAGGATCAGGAGGCCGCGGAGGGGTTGATTCAATGATCTGTCTAGTAGGTATCGAGACTGTGGGGGCACAGAATTCCTTTGGGTCCTCTTCCATATCGCCACTACCCAATTCCACCTGGAGGGGCTTAGTGAGCGTTGGGTCGTGGGTTATAACTTCCGTATGAGAAGGAATCAGGATTGCAACGTGGGCTGGGTTTTGGCTATTGGGATGGTTGGTTTGGGGTTTGGGGGTCATTGAGGGAGTGGGTTGTCTGATCAGGCCCCCTGTCTGTGTGAGTTGCATCTGGCCCACGGTCTGCTTCAATGATAAAGAGGACAACGTCGTTTGCATGGCGAGACTAGTGGATCCCGATGATTTTTGGTTCTACGCCCGCTGTTGCCTAGCGTCTTTAACAGACGAGATACTTAGGGATTTCTCCCTCCTCTGGTTAGGAACCAACAATCCTCGGGGGTCGATGTGGCTCCTGATTACGACTGTTATTGAGTGTTTCATTGGGTGATCTGACATTTCGAGTACCTCGAGTCTCTCAAGGCGGCGTTTGATGCTTGGGTAGAGGGGTCATGTCTCAGAGCTGTTGTGGTGGTGGAAGGCCGGCGGGTCCATCGCTGGACCTGCATCCACGGGCTATATTCTACGGTTCGAGGAGCCATGCCCAACTAACCCGCAAGTGAAGCAAATTTGAGGCAACCACTCATAAGCCAAGCGTATAAGTTCTCCATCCAACTCCACTACTGATCAGAGGGGAGAACTTAAATCAACGTTAACAGTGATACGAGCGAATCTCCCACGGTAGGCTTGTTGGGTGTTGGTGTCGATTTTAACAGTCTTACCTACCAAATTGCCAAGAGTGGTGAGAATGGAGGGATGGTAGCGAGCGATGGGGAGGTCGGGGAAACGAACCCACGCCACCACGTGGGTAATTTTTCCTGTGGAGAGTTGAAATTCTGGAAACCATGGTTGGATGAAGAGAACTTGTCCTGAAATTATCCAAGGGCCCTGGGTTAAGGTACATACATAACCCTCCTCCTCCTTGAAATTGATAAGGAAGAATTCGTTGTCTAAATCAACTATCTTCATAGGGTCGTAAGGGTGCCACATGGTCTGTAATCTGGTCTTGAGTAAATTGAATCCAATTTTATGTCCCAGAAGCTTGATTACCACTGTGTTGGTCCATGCTTTATCTAATTTTCCTTTGAATGTGTTGGATAATTCGACTTCTAATCTGTATTCTCCTTGTACAATTGAAATGTCTCCGTCAATGAGTTCAATTGGATCCTCCTCTGGCCAAGCTAAGTCAGTTGATTCCTGTGTAGGTCCAAAGAGGCCAGTAACCACCGCACGATAGCTCAGTTAATTTGGCTGGATGTTCGGTGCGAGAGGAGGGGGATCTTCGTCAACCTTTTTGGCCGCCTGAATATCAAAGTCCATACTTAGGTGGCCGGAGCTCGACTTCGGTTTTCAGCTTTTGACTAAAGGAACGTTACACCATGTGTTTTTCAACAATATGTTTAGAACTTTGAAAATATTTTACAATTTTTAGATGCTCCATTATATTTTCATGAAATTTTAATTTGTATCAACGGAGGTATAGTACTACTATGTATAATAGACATTATTAAAGAAATTTATAATGTTTAAATGCATTAGCTATTTAAACAAATTTATAAACAAGACAAATGAAAAAATATGAAAAATCATATAAATGTTAAGTATAATTGAACTTAATTAGGATTAATAAGTACACTTAGCATTAAAAAATTATAAACATTATTAAGAAAACTATCACATACAAAAATTCATTAAAATTTCCCTAAAAAATTATCATGTAATATGAAAAAAATTTTAAAAAAATTTGCAACGGATATAAAATTCGTCACCAAATTTTTTACTTTTTGTGACGATTTTTCTAATCGTAGATACATGATATCATATTACCGACAAAACTGCAAAATAAGTCGCAAAAAGGGAAACATTTAGCAACAATTAATATTAATCGTCGTCACAAGGTATACATTGAGCTTAACTTCACTTGATGATTTACTTAATCGTCGCTAAATGATATCACCTTTGCATTAAAACCGAAAATACGTAGCAAAAAGTTGAACATTTTGCGACGATTACTATATATTAATATTCGCAAAACCTATTTATTGACCTTAACTTCTACCAACGATTTACTTAATCGTCGTTAAATGATATCCCATTGGTGACGATAATGCAATGTCGTTGCAAAAAGTTATACATTTGTCCACGAAACGTGTAAATTGTCACAAAAAGTGCGTCCTTTTGCGACGATTATTTGTTATCATCGCAAAGTATTGTCATTTAGCGAACATTGTGTAAATTGTCACTAAATTTTAGACTTTTAGGAACTTTTTTTCGTCACCAATAGCTGTCTTTTAGCGACGAATTACAAATTATCGCTGAAAAAAAAGTAGCCAAAAATCCCTTCTATTGTAGTGCCTTTATCAGTTACTCCAAAGCTCGCCCTTGAATATTCTACTCAAATCTTTCATACAATCTCCAATATCTAGCTTGAAATTTATTTTTTTCTGGTTGAAGTCGCTACTCCTCTCTCATTGCTCTCCTTATATTTTATGAAAAATAATGATTGAAATCGTCAAAAAAGATGGTAAGGATTTGGTTAGCCAACATCAGCTCCATGTGTCTTTTTAAGAGTTGTCCAAAAATCTCTTAACCTTCTACAACCTTTTAAATCACTTTACTTTAATATTCTTATTAAAAGTTATATCTAAAATACCAAACAATGTTTAATAGCAATAGTTAGAGATGATAATAAGCCGAGCTAGGCCAAGCTCTCTCTCAACCTAGAAATTTTTTCTAAACCTTAGTCTAATTTAAAACTCGATCAAGTTAGGATAGATTTGATTGACCCAAAACTTGATTAAGACCTAATTAGCTCACATTAAAACTCGACGTTAATTTTGACCTAAAACTTAATTTTTTTATAAAAGTTCAAATTTAGTGCCACGACTTGACTATTTTTGCTAACCTTAATAAAACAAATTTAATTAACACAATTTTTTACTAAATTTTTCTTGTATCATTACAATTAATAATTCCTGCATCTTTTAAGCATTCAATATCTGTCTCCGACTCAATAAATAAAATATTAAAAGAAATTCTTGTTTTAAATTCTATTAAAGCGCGCTTTGATAAATGTCATTCTTTAAGGATTGAAAATAATAAAACAAAAATTTTAAATTGAGTTAATCTGTGTTTGACGTCTCCTACCTGAACTAAAAAGGGTTCAAATGACTTGCTTTGACAATCGACGACGGTTCTTTAAAACCAAGGTCACGGTTATGGGCGAAAAGGAGTTAAAAGAGGATTGATTGGCTTTAACTTAAACCCATGCACACACGCAGCAAAAGGCCTAAGGTAAGGTATACTTTTCATCTTCTATAGGAATATAGGATGGGATAAGGAATTCTATTTCAAAAAGATTGCAACTGTATAAGCATTTCCCTTGTTGCTCTTACGTACACACACCCACCAATTCTTTGTTGCTATCACATTAAATGGATATGATACACAGATCGCCAGATGAAAAGGCAACCCACTATCTTTTGTTCTTTTCTCGACAGTAACGTTAGCACGTTATGTTCTTAACATGATCAAGCGAATTGCCATGCGATATTAATATTGGGATAACAAGGAAAACTCGGGGCTTTATCTACGAAGCCAAGACAAATACGCTGCAGAAATTTGGCGTTTTGGCATTCTGAAAGAAAGATATGCAAGACAGTGGAAATCGTCTGGAAGATAAAGACATAAGTCCTCTTCCCATTCTTCGCAACCATGCGCGAAGAAACTATTTGCATCTGGTTGTTTGTGAACGAGCTAAAGTGATGAGAAATGTGTGTTCTTTATTTTTAATTTTACCAGAAAGGGAAAAGAATCGAGACCCACCAAACCCAATGATCGGAACGGAGTCAGAAGAGTGGAGGGTCCATTCAACTGAATGGTCTCAGTCTCTTTGTCTAGATTCTTGTCTGATGACGCTCAAGTTGCTTCGCTACCAACTGTATGGAGAAAATGGCAGTGAGAGTGAAGAAAGGAGTTGGTTTCCGCAACTCGCGTGCTCGGCGAGAGTGCAACGCAAATGCATAAATGCTCCAAATGCTGAACTGTAAATTTATCCAACCCCATTGAGGAACAGTTCTTAAGCCGTGCGTTGGTTCTCGATGAAATGGAACCACTAACCCCCTGAAGGAGACAAAAGAGAATTAGGAAAAAGATGATGTCTTGTCTTGAGAGAGATTAAAACGAACAACGCCAACAGTTGCTAATTATTATTAAAATTCGTAAATATTATTACAGTTACAGGGAGAGTGCGAGACGAGGTTTGTGGGCCTTGGCCTTGGGGGGGGGGGCATCTTAAGATAAGCAAAAACTGTACTCTCACACTGAAACGGCTTTTATTTTATATCTTAACGAAGCCTCTCTCTCTCCCAACTTTTTCCTAATTTTCCACTGCTTTTCCTTTGCTTTCTAGTTTCTCCCCCTATATTCTCTCCCTCTCTCTCTTCCTTGGAAATCGATCTGGAAGCTGGAATCTCGCAATTCACCACTCTAAAAGGAAGTTCTTCTCTGCTCTTATTTGAGTTTTTTAAAACTAATTTATGTTTAATGTAGTCGCTGAGTTGAAAAGTTGTGTTCTTGTTCAATTGGTTTGGTAGTGTTCCGAACTTAATGGGAACGGAGCTTTTATTTTGGGGGCCATAAGAAGGTAATTTAGGGGCTTCGAGTATGTGGGCAGCACTGGTTTGGCTCCATGGATGTGCTGGTTTGGTGTTTTTAGATTTGTGGGGCACATAGAGAATAAGTAGGACTATATTTACTGGAAATCATTTCCATTGGATGTTAGTTGGCGGGCTGATCCATTAGGAAATCGGAAATTCCACTTCAGCTATTTGGTGTGCTTCTTGTCAAATTTGTTCCTTTATTTGTTTCACTTGGATCTTTGTTGCTCTCATTTTCTGGGGTCTGAATATCTATGGTAATAAATGGAAGCCAAAATTAGAGGAAAGTGCGGCAATGTCTGTTGTCCGGTCGTTTCAGATTTGAAGGAAGTTGAGAAAAAGAATCTAGAATGGGATTTGAATGACTGGAGGTGGGATGGCGATCTTTTCACAGCTAGTCCATTGAATCCTGTACCATCAGATTGTAGAAGCAAGCACGTGTTCCACGATGAGCCTGAAATTCCTGCAAATGCGGGTTTATCCAAGAGCTCATCTTCTTCTGATCATGATGGCTGTCTCATCCTGGAGAAAGGAAAGAGGGGACTTGAGAAGAGGAGAAGGACTGTAGTTGTGGAACATGAGAAAGATGAGGCTGGGTCCCTTAACTTGAAGCTTGGTGGTCAACTCTACCCTATTATGGATGAAGGTGCGAATAGTGGAAAAAAACCAAAGATCACTGCGACTGCTTCAAATCGTGCTGTTTGTCAGGTGGTGGATTGTAGAGCTGATCTTAGCAATGCCAAGGATTATCATAGGCGACATAAAGTTTGTGATATGCACTCTAAGGCTAGCAAAGCATTGGTAGGAAACGTTATGCAGAGATTTTGCCAACAATGTAGCAGGTCAGTTGGGAATAAATTCATTTTGAACTTTGAGGTGGATCATTGTATGGACAGAATCTGATAGCATGAAGTTGGTTGTAACGATGTTTTTCTGTTGTACCTGTAAAGCTGTAAAAAAGTGCAGTTTTGGACTAAAGAAATGTATGAAAAGATTAATTTTTCCCTCAGTTGGTGCAACTTGGTTGTTCTTATGACAGGTTTCATGTACTTCAAGAATTTGATGAAGGGAAGAGAAGCTGTCGTAGGCGTTTGGCAGGTCATAACAAGCGGAGGAGGAAGACACATCCTGAAACTGTTGTTAATGGAGGCTCCTTGAATGATGAAAGGGGTAGTAGCTATCTATTACTTAGTCTAATAAGGATTCTCTCCAATTTGCATGGTAAGTATGTATGAGCTGTATCTTCTTTTTTGTTTCACCAAGAGGCTAAGCCACTATTTATCCAGCTCGGCAGATGTTCCAAGAACTAGATGCTTTAATATATTCTTTCCTTTTCTTTCTTAGTGATCAAACCAATGCTATCAAGGGTTGTTAGGAGACGGTTTCTTTAGTTTTCTGCAGTAGCTGGAAAAAGTCACTAACTTGTTGCAACCGTGTGCAACATAGTAAATAAGAGTTTTAGTCATGCCTTGATTAGTGTTAGTCTTGCAAGGTAAACTTTTACATTTTCTCAATAGTATGTCTTTCCTTTTGTGGAATTGATTAATTTTTTTTTAGTTATACGAATTTGTCGATAAAAGTTATTCTACTTTTTCCAATCAAGCATAATTGTCAAAGACTTCAGTTGTCAGATTACTTCTTTGTTTCTGTCATTGAGAATATTTTGTGATCAATAACAGACGAAGTTACTTCATACTGGTTTCAATATATCTGTTTGTCCTTCTGTCTTTTCTTCCTGCATAGCTCTGAAAACACATCTGACTCCCATGACTATGACTGACTATGAATTTCAGCAAATAGCTCTGATCAAACAAGGGATCAGGATCTACTTTCCCATCTTTTAAGGAACCTTGCCAACCTTGATGGTGCAAGTAATGGGAGGTCCATATCAGGGTTGCTGCAGGAATCTCAAGGTCTGGTAAATACTGTGACAAATGGTGGGACTGTTGAGAAAGCGCGAGATGTGGCTATAAACGGCCCTGAATGTATTAACACTGTCGGTTTTGCTTCTAAGAAAGATGATTGCACTAGCTCTCAGAACATTTTGAAGTCATTGGACCAATATGAGACTTTACCAGCAGCTGGTTTTGCACAGAAAAGAATGTTTGCTTGTGATGCTCAGGGTGGGACTTCACAAGCTCTACTGGGTTCCAAGTCCACAGTTTTACTTCCTTCAGGGAGTACAGCCAAAGCTAATGAACCAGAGGCTATGGTTGGGAAGATCATTATGAATAACATTGACTTGAATAACGTTTATGATGAGTCACATGATGTAGAGTACCTAGACAAGTTTCCTGTTCCTTTGCGTCCAGGGACGGGCTCTATAACTTGCCCTTTGTGGGTTCAGTCAAACTCTCACAAGAAGAACCCTGAACAGATGAGTGGGAACACAGATTCAGCTTATAGTCTGTCACCATCTAGCTCCAGTGGGGAAGCTCAGGTATATTATTGTTGTTTTTTCAAGTCTTCACCTTCAAAAGTTTCTGCAGCTAGTCCTTGTGTGGTCGGAGTTATTATCCACTGAAGCTGATTCATTACCTTTAGTGATGATAACGCTTGATTCATATTTTCTTCTCAATTTCCAGAGTCGCACTGACCGAATTGTTTTAAAACTCTTTGGGAAAGATCCAAGTGATTTTCCTATAGCTCTTCGAAAACAAGTATGGTGTCAACCACTCTTACAGTTTAAAATCTTGTCTTTTTTGCCTGTATTCTTGATAAACATTTAACTCTGTGAATTGTGGCACGTCACCAGATCCTTGACTGGTTGTCCCACAGTCCCTCTGACATTGAGAGCTATATAAGGCCTGGCTGTATCATATTAACGATATATCTTCGCCTGGGAAAACACCAATGGGAGGAGGTATTTGCCATGCTGATACCAAACATGTTACTAGTTAAGCCTCATATTGAGGGAAAGAGTACTAAATTTTTATTGATCGCTGAGAGCTGCAGATCTGCCTTGATCTCGGTGCCAGTTTGAGTAAGCTTCTGGATGAGTCACACGAGTCTTTTTGGAGAACAGGATGGATGTATGCCAGGGTGCGGAATTGTGTGTCCTTCATTTATAATGGTGTGTACTACCTCTGATCCTTCACGTGCACATGTGTGCCTTTCTTTTGTATCATTATGAACTGGATATAGTGGTAGAGTTCTTGCAACACTCATTCTCATGTTATATCTCCAGTCTGCCACCCCCGGATAGCTTTCTCTCCTGATGAAAGTATAAACTAGGACCAAAGAGTGTATGATCCTGCATTGTACTTTGAGATGCAAGAGAAGTATCTTTTCATTATGTTCTATTTCTGCTGCAGGTCAAGTGGTTTTAAACACACCTTTGCCTCTGAAAAGCCATGTAAACTGCAGAATCTCAAGCATCAAACCTATTGCAGTGTCTTTGTCTGAGAAAACACAGTTTGTAGCCAAGGGCTTTAACATTTTCCAGCCTACCACAAGGTAAATTCATCTTCTCTATACACATCAATAATTTGTCCATATATGTTTCAATAGCAGATTATTCAACGGTCGAAGTAGGGAAAGGAAATGGCCCCTGGTCTCCTATAATATGTTTCTTAGTTGCAACGAGGTTATAAAACCTTTTGATTCCAGGTTACTCTGTGCTTTAGAAGGAAACTATCTGGTCCAACAAAGTTGTTATGACTTGATGGATGATGCTGATGTGATAAATTATCATGGCAAGCTCCAGTGCTTGAGCTTTTCTTGCTCTGTACCAAATTTTGTTGGAAGAGGCTTCATTGAGGTGCTATCATCTATTCTTGTCCATATGAAGCTTTTATTGCTTTAGTTGAATGTGCAACAAAACTTGTTGGTTCTATAAATTTATCAACCTTGTGACATGGTATAAGGTTACTTCATGTTCACCATGCAGTATATCATACTTGATTCTTTTGAGTTTCAATCCTTATTTGAATACTTGTGCCCCCCCTTTGCGAAACAAACTGGAATTTCGAAGGCTAAAGGCCGATGATGAGTATAAGCTTTGCATTTGACCAAACATTTTATTGCTGCTCTAAGGCTGCAGAACTTTTTGGGTTAATTGTGCAAGTCCAGAAGTTGGAGTCTTGTTTACTTTTAGTTGTTTGCTTTGACGTGAAGGATTGAGAACCCATTCCTTGATTGATTGGCCTTTAATTGTGATCTGGCTGTGCTCTCACTTTGAAGGGAGGAAGATCTCATGTTCAGTGACAATAATGTGAGAGTGCTGTTGGTCCTTTCTCAACTACCATCAGCAAGTTGCTTCAATGTCTATCTTTTGGTGCAAGTTTGTTTGGTTATAAAATGAATATGTTTTGAATGTAATTCGATCAGCAGATGACATTGTTACTTTGGTATGCTTCAGTATTGAAATCCACAACAATGGCATACTTGTCAACTTATGGAAGAACCTTCTGAATAAAACAAACGTCTACTTGATAAGAAATTGATTATCATCTGTTCTGTTTTCTGCATACTCACCTATAAAGAGATTGGCTGCCTGTTGGTTTTGTTTTCTGCATGCTTGCAAGACCTAGAATTAGCTACTGTTTATTGTTTTGATGTCTGTTCTGAGGATTTATTGTGTTATTAACCTCTGTCAGGTTGAAGACCATGGTCTCAGCAGCTGCTTCTTTCCATTTATTGTTGCAGAGCAAGAAGTCTGTTCTGAGATCCGTGTACTGGAGGATACAATTGAGGTGACTGAGACTGCTGATGACATGTGTATGGAAGCCAGAAATCAAGCACTGGACTTTCTACATGAGATGGGTTGGCTTCTACATAGAAGTCACTCAAAGTTCAGGCTGGGTAACCTGGATCCCAATCTAGATCTCTTCTCTTTAAGACGGTTCAAGTGGGTCATGAATTTCTCCATTGACCATGATTGGTGTGCTGTAGTAAAGAAACTCCTGGTTATTCTGTTTGATGGGATTGTGGATGCGGAAGAACATTGTTCAGTTGAGCTTGCATTATTAGATATGGGTTTGCTGCACAGAGCTGTGCGAAGAAACTGCAGACCTATGGTGGACCTACTGCTACAATATATTCCAGAGAGAGCAGGACATAGTCAAAATCAACAGGATGATGTTGACCATAGGAATGTCATATTTAAACCTGATGCTGTTGGTCCAGCTGGTTTGACTCCTCTTCACGTGGCAGCTACTATGTTTGGCTCTGAGAATGTGTTGGATGCATTAACAGATGATCCTGAATTGGTATCTCCTTCTCTCTTATGTTCTTTTCAAAAATAATGTTTGCCTGTATGGGTCATCTTGTGCAATTTGCACAAGTAGAAAGTTACCAAATGGATACTAGAAATGCCTGCACGGTCTTTTGCTACAATCAACTTCTTTTCCTTAGTTGCTTCAGGAATTATCTTGTTATATTCTATTTCCCTGGCAATCACATTGTGCTTGGTCTAGTATGATTCAGATAGGTGGCCTTAGAATCTCCAACCCTTCTCTTATTATGAGCTTTGCTTTTCTTATCCTGAATCCTGAGATGTCATTCTGTTATGAAATTTAATGCAATGCGATTTTTGCTTATGTATGCATCTTGTTATTGAATCATTTTGTTGTTTGTGCTACCAGCTGGGAATCAAAGCATGGAAACAGGCTCGTGACAATACAGGTTTGACCCCTAATGATTATGCATGCCTGCGGGGCCACTATTCGTACATTCATCTAGTACAGAGGAAGATTAAAAAGAAATCAGATAGTGTGCATGTGGTGCTCGATATCCATAGCAACCTTTCAGATTTCAACGGTAAACAAAAAGATGGAATGGAGACATTGAAGAAAGTAGGAAAGCTACAGCTTGAGAAAATTGAAGTGAAAGCAATGGAGACACAGTGCAAGGTATGCGAACAGAGGTTGGGTATTGGAGTAGGCAGAACTTCACTGGTTTACAGGCCGGCAATGCTTTCAATGGTGGCCATTGCTGCTGTATGCGTATGCGTTGCTTTGCTCTTCAAGAGTTCTCCTGAAGTTCTTTACGTGTTCAGGCCTTTCAGGTGGGAATTGCTCAAGTATGGATCCAGCTAGAAAGGTAGAAATGTGTACTACTTTGCTTTGCATTCTTTGTTGTTGGTGGTCCAATACAATTGAATTGGAAGAAAATGGAGGATGTAAAAGTCCTGATGCAGTGTATGATTTAGAATGTATATGGTAATTAATGGTATTATTTTAGGAAGAATAGTCTTAGGTATATCAATGAACAATTTTTGTTGTTTCTTCATGTATTACCACCCCCCACCCTTAGTTTTATGGGGTAAAGGAATAAGGGAAGCATAAATAAATTGTCTTTCTAACTGCTGGGCCAATCCATAATGAACCTGTGATATTTAGTAACAGAAGAGGAATGCTTTTTGAGAATATCCTTTGTTCATTTATCTGTTACCACATGATGCCCATTTCCCCTCGTCCTAACTTAACATTCTATTTTTAAGTTCTGGGGTCCCAACCACCTGCACGTTGGGCTTCTGAAACATGACATTGACATGAATGTAAGTGTAGTTACTAGTCTTAACTATAATTCTACCTGTTAAAGGAAGCAGGCACGCAGTTGAACAAACTAATTGATTCTTTAATGAATACGGAGAGTTGTTGACACAATATCGCATAAATCGTCTTCCTCATCCGTTCGTCCCTGATAACAAACCAATTCTTACAGCCTTTAAGTAACATGTGAACTTCAAAACAAATGGAAGACACAACATACCTCTAAAATCCATAAAATAAGCAAAGCTTGCTTCGTATTTGATGGCAGGTGATCGAACGTTTACTAAAAGCTTGAACCCTGTCCCACTTTGGGGTTTCACCACCTCACAAGTGAAGTCCGGGTCATCCTTGCCAAAGTTCTCGTACGCAGCAGTCTTCGGGAATCGGCCATTGCAACCTCTCTTGAGATCAAGGTTGATGGCAATCATACGAGGCCTGAATGTAACACATAATAGGACCCTTAGTTATGTATTTTGGATCAAACGGGAAAGGGAAATGACGAAAAAATGCAGAAATACTTGATAACAATTTCATTAACATTCAGAGGAGCTTTCCGAAGCCGAAATGAACGCGAATCCACCGACGCTTTCATAGGATCTACTCACTGGAGTGTGGTCAACATTTTTGTGTAGTTTTCTTAAAACGTGAACTTCTGAATGAGTATAAGTAACTTTACGTTCACGAATTACTTAAGCAATTACAGAATACCTTAACCTCTATATATAGCTTCCATATCGAGCTTTCCCATTATAGGCCCGATATGGGTCCAGTCCACACTGATCGGGGTTTATTTTCCTACTAGACTTTAGCCCATTAACCTAGATCATTATTGAGCCACTTTATTATCTTTATCTAGATCAAATTATACAACTGAACCGATAAGTTATTGAAAACCCGATAAAATGCAATTAATTGTTGTCTATCTTTATAAGAAAATATCTAACATTCTCCCTCTTAGACAATAATCAATTGCAGTATTGAATCAAGTTTAAAACCAGATCAAAATATGGTTAAGTCACGTTACTGTATTAGTCAACCAGGTTTAAAAATTAGTTGACCTAAAGATAATGAAAATTTATCATTTTGTCCCATAAGGCATTTGATATCGGAAAATATCAAATACATGTGTCATGTGTGATACAAATCCAATATAATCATACGTATCTAATACTTCACTAACATGAATGAACAAAAAGAATGTGACAAACTCAGATGATACCTGTATGATTTGATATGTAGCATATTTCTGTTTGTAGGTCTCAATTTGCTAAAATGCATATGTGAAACTTCACAAGAGAAATCTTGTTTTCTCTCATCAAAAGCTAAACTACATTAGAGAAAACCTTTATGTGATTAAACACTTATATCGCCCTACGTTATGTTAAAATCTATGGATATACTTATTAAACTGTATGTGTCGTAATGACATAGGCTCTAAGTCAATCTGTATATATGTCGAATAACCTTTAAAATGCCTAAGATTAACACAGATCTTAAGACTTTCACATATATTATGACAATGTCTAATAACAACTATTACTGAAGATAAAAAGATGATCATCTTTATTAATAATAACCATACTATCATAATACATTCAAATATATAAACATACAAGGAGTAAACATACTGATCTCTAACTAATTGTATCTAATTAGGACTTCAAGACACCCATATTGTATACATGTCTTTCAAGCACAAGTAGGCGAAGTCCTTTGCTAACATCTCCTCAATCCTTAAATGCTCCACCTCAATGTCACCTTTCTGTATCATCTCCTTTATGGCCAAGTATTTGACCTCCAACTACTTAGACTCTATGATATTCTTATTGTTGTTACTAAACAACACAGTTGCAAGATTATCATAATACAATTGGCAAGATTATTATAATACAATTGAATGAGTCTAGCCACTTAATTAACCACAAACAACTCAGAAGTCAAGTTTCTGAGTCAAATCGCCTATGAAGCAACCTCATAGCATGCTACAAACTCTGCATGCATTGTTGAGAAAGTCACTAGTTTCTACTTGACACTCTTTCATGATACTGCACCATCTGTTAACTTGAAAATGTAACCTAAAGTGAACTTTCTATCATCCAGACACATAGCAAAATTGGAATCTGTATACCCTACGAGGTCTATATTGTTGACCCTTTTGTATGTCAACATATAATCCTTAGTTTCCTTTAAGCATCTCAACACCCGTTTAACTGCATTCTAGTGGTCTATCCCTGGGTTAGCCAGATATCTACCCAACAGTCCAACAACAAATGCAATGTCCAATCTAGTGCACACTTGCTCATACATCAGGCTACCAACAACATTAAAATATGGAACATTCTTCATAGCTTCTCTCTCGACATCATTCTTTGGACACTGTGCTAAAGATAATCTCCACCGTGAGAGATAAGTGCTATGACATGTTTACAATCAGCCATATTAAACTTTTGTAACACATACTCAATGTATGCACTCTATGAGAGGCCTAAAATGTGTTGATATCTATCCCAATGAATCTGAATACCTAGGACAAAAGTTGCTTCACTAAGATCTTTCATGTCAAAATGCTTGACCAAAAGTTGCTTAACCTTATGCAATATGGTCAAGTTATTTGATGCAAGCAATATATCATCTACATACAATAATAAGAAGATAACTTTGCTCCCCCTGATCTTGTAGTACAAGCAACTTTCAACATTGTTCTCCATGAAGCCAAAAGAGGTTAAAACCTCATCAAACTTTAGATACCATTGTTTAGAAGCCTATTTCAAACCGTATATTGATTTTCTAAATTTGCAAACCTTGTTAGTCTCTTCTTGATCCTGAAATCCTTCAGGTTTCTCTATATAAACCTCTTCACGAAGGTCACCATTCAAGAAAATAGTTTTAGCATCTGTCTGATGTAGCTACATATCGTAATGAGCTACTATTGTCATAATCACTCTGAATGCATCCTTAGAGGATACAAGAGAGAAGGTAACATTAAAGTCAACCCCTTCTGTCTGAGTAAACCCTCTAGCAACCAATCGAGCCTTAAACTACTCAACTTTACCCTGAGTATCTTTTTTGGTCTTAAATAGCCATTTACAACTGAAAGGGTTTGCAATGTCAAGATAAATCAACTAACTCTCATACCTTGTTATGTTTCATGGATTGCATCTTGTCCTTCATTGCATCTCACCACAAATCTATATGGGGTCCAAAAATAACTTCTGTAAAAGTAACTGGTTCTACAGCATGTCCAATATCATAGTCTTGTTCACCCAAATAGACTATGCAATTAGATGGGATAGCAAGTCATCTCACTCTAGTGGATCTTTACAATTGCATTGGTTCTTATATCCTAGAAACCTCTGTTTGTACAAGTATGGATTCATGTTCCTATACAGGTACAATACTGAGACCTTGATCTATTGGACCTGATTGTATTAGTGGCGAATATGAAATAAATGGAGTATCCGTCCTGTTATCATCTAAAGGGTGAGAGAGCCCAACCTCATCATAGACATCATAGTCCAAAACCTTAGTTGTTTATGATTCAACTATTCTAGCTCCCCTTCTCCACAGTAAAATATGTAGTCTTTAGAATAGTCGGGATATCTAACTAAGTAGCAACGAGTAGAACAAGTGTACAATTTGCTTTCATAAGGGTTATACAAGCATACCTCAGTAGGGCAACCCATACACGAATGTGTGAAAGGCTAGGCTTCCACCCTTTCCAGATCTCAAAAGGTGTCTTCGGCACTGACTTGCACGAGACCCTATTCAGTATATATGATGTTGTCTTTATGACTTCATCCCAAAGGTAATCAGGTAGGTTAGTCCTACCCCGCATTAATCTTATCATGTCCTTTAGAGCGCAGTTATGCCTTTTGGCCACTCTATTTTACTCAGGACTACCCGACATAATAAACTAAGTCACTATTCCAACCGATTTCACATATTTAGTAAATGAACCATTTTCTTGTCCTAAAATACCATGTTTTCCATAATACTCTCCTCAATGGTCAGATCTAACAATCTTAATGGATTTTTCCAGTTGGTTCCTTACCTCAATCTTAAAGACCTTGAATTTATCAAGAACTTCAGAATTTTCTTTAAGCAAGAACATATAATCGTAACGAGAATAATCATCAATAAATGTCAAAAAAATATCTAGAAGTGCATAATTTAATTGTATAAGGTCCATTAATATCCGAATGTATGAGATCCAACAATTCAGATGCTCGAGTTGACCCTTTTTCTTTATTTTGGTTAACTTACCTCTACAATAGTCAACACATGTCTTTAAATCATCAAAATCTAGAGTTAGGAGAATGTCTTCCTTTATCAATCTCTCAACTTTATCCTTGGAAATGTGACATAAGCGTTTATGTCACAACATTTATGACGTTTCTTTTATTAGATGTCTCTTCAAGTAACAAATTCAGCAATATATGAAGAAGCATACATTTCATAAGGGGTAAGACACATTCTGTATAATACATATAACAAGGTAGTTCCAATATGTTTTGCATTGAAAGATAAATTTACAACTAAAGTTTCATTGACAAAATGATAACCTTTTTTGTCTAACATCGATACAGAGATCAGATTCCGTCTAAAAAATGGTATATAAAATGTGTCACATAATACAAATACAATCCTTGTATCGAGGTTTAAACATACATCCCCTACATACAAAACACTAACTTCTTCATTATTATCAACCATCAATTTTTCCTCCCCTTTAGTTGGCTTTCTCCTAGATCTCAACCCCTGCATTATAAAAGCAACATGATTAGATGCTCCACTATCTAAGGCATCAAGAATTGGTGGCTATAGCAAAATTGGATTCATAAATCATATAAGCCAAGGAGTTATCTGACAGTTCCTGTTTGACTTTCCAAACATTATATTTCTATCGGTCGAATTTCTTGTGCCCCTTCTTCTTACAGAAGATGTATCACATATTCTTGAAATCTTGTGGACCCCTTTGCAATACTAGACTAATTGGTCTGTAAATGGAGAGGTTTTGGATTTCTTACCTTTGAACTTTTAGGGCTTGGCCTTTCCCTTTCCTTTGATTGTAAACAAATTTGTATGAGGAGTATTCTTCAATTTCTCCACTACAACACATCAGGAAATTAAGGCGTTGACATCCCAAGTCTCATCCTGCGAAATATAAGAAGTGACTAGTATACCAAACTCTGGCGGGAGCATATTTAAAGCTTGGTGGACTATCACTGCATCATGAATTGGAATCTCCAGCGCCTTCAGCTTGCTCTAAAGGTGGACCATCTTGATGATGTAGCTCCATACTCTCCCTTTTTTAGTATACCTCATGGAGAATAATTCTTTACATAAGGTACTTATCTCAGCATTGGACGAGACCTTATACCTTGAGGAAATATTATCCAAAAACTCCTTCGCTATGTTAGTGTCAAATAGTTCACTCAGCAGATGATTCAATTTACCTCTTAATGTTCAAATAACACATCATATTTAATCGCTCCTAGGTTGCTTTATCAGCTTCTGAGTTGATGGACATGAATAGAGATGGTTTATCAGTTAGCATGACCATGTTGTTATTTGTCATCTCCAAGGCAAACTCTACATCCTTTTTCCACTGCTTAAATTTGAAACTGATTAATTTTTCAATGGTGACACTGTTGTTGATAACAGACAAGCTATCTGCAAAATGACACTGCAAAGATAAGCGCAAATACAGGATAATAATGATACTCAAAGCCTTAAAGAGTATCTTTATCGAGAATCTGATTACACATATTATGAAACACCTGTGAGCTGAATACATAATACATGCAACCAAACCTCCACATAAAAGCGATCAGAGTACATACCATCAACTCTCATGGCTTTACCACTTGTGGGCAAATAGATCATTTAAGCAATGACTTTGCTCCATCTAATGCCTTTATACACATCTCAAAATCCTATGTAAGGACAACACCTGTGGGCAGAATAACTAAACATAAGACCAAAGACATCCTCCAATATGCAAGTAGAATAATTCAAAATACTGACCCGAAAGGTCATTGTGGTGACTATATTCTCATCAGTACCCAAAAGGTCCACAAACACAAAAGATAGACTTGTATGTTATCCTCATGTTCTTTATGGGTATACAGTATGTGACAATGTACCATTAATAAATGCAAAACCAGAATGCACAGTCTAATTATCACGTACCAGTTTTGAAGACATTTTTAGTAAACTTTATTTAAGATTTTTGTTGCAAAAAATCTCAATTAGAGCGATTATTGTACGTTATTGAACACTGAACCTATCACACTAGATACAAAAACCTCAAGTATCTTCCTTATGTCAAGTTTGAAGCGTGAAAATTCACTTAAAAATGGCTTTATAATTCCTTAATACCTTTTTCTAAAGTTAAATTACCGATGTATTAAATATAGAAAAATTTAAAAATCACTTTATGAATTCCTTATACTCGAAAATTGACCTAAAACAACTCGAGGCATCATTACGAGAATTTTGAAATTTTGAGTTTTTTTTTGTGTTGACGTCAGTGTGTTACTGTGAGTTGACGTTAGTGTGATGTCGTGATGATGTGACATGTATGCATGTCCAAATGGTGCATGCATACTTTACACGCCTCTTGATGCGTCAAACTCGTGTGTTGCACATGCCAGAACCATTGTTGGCTCGTGTGATGCATGCGTCATACACACAGACACACCTGAAAGTCTGGCGTGTGTATCATATACGTCCTCACCCGCGCGTGTCACACGTTAGGACATGTAGTTGACGCGTGCATCACACACACCTGTCCCATCGCCACCAATTGGTTACTATGCCTAATGCCACATGAGTTGTCCATTCGTCTGGAGCATGTCACACACGCGCCAGGTCGACTACTAATCGCCTCCCTACGTGTACTGTGCACGCGTGGGGAGCGTGTAACACACGCAACCAATGGTCTTTGTCACCTCCAATGGTCAGGGAGATTTCCTACGAGTTTCGGGCCATTGTTTTAGGTTCATGTCTCGTTTTCAACCTGTTTTTCAATGCTAACCATATGTAACTCACTTTCAATTAATCATACATAAGAAAAGACAAAATTAGATCGTTATTCTTCGAAACCATTATGGAGAAAAAATGAAAAAAAAAATATTTTTTAACCACCCTATCACATAACCATTCTGATATCACGTGTAACATATAACAGGCCTTAGTTACATATCCTGGATCGAACATGAAAGGAAAATAATGAAGAAATGAGGAAATAGTTGATTTTAGTTTCACAATGTTCGGAGGAGCTTTCGAGGTCGAAATAAGCGCAAATCCACTTACACTTTTACAAGATCTACTCGCCAAGACGTGGTCAATGTCTTTAGTTTTCTTAAAACATAAACCTCTGAATGGGTCAAAGTAACTTTACATTCACGAATTACTTAAGCAATTACAGGAGACCTTAACCTTTATATATAGCTTTAATATCGGGCTTCCCCATCATAGGCCCGATATGAGTCTGGTCCACACTGATTAAAGTCCATTTTCTTCCTGAGCTTCGGCCCACTAACCTAGATTATTGATTAGGCCACTTTATTATCTTTATATGAATCCAAATGCCTAAGTTAACCGATAAGTTATTAAAAAACCGATAAAGTGTAATTAATTGTTATCCGTCTTTATAGGAAAATATCTAACACTGAAATCGAAGCTCTCATTCACGATCTTAAGGATCTCCTTGTCCGAAATACTTCCAATACCATATGTGTCTACAAACACAAACAAAGGCTTAGGAACACCAATGGCATAAGAAACTTGAACAATGCACCTCCTAGCTAGCTTGATCGCTACAACACTCTTCGCAGCCTATCCACCTTCATCGGGTCCTTGCCAGGAAAGGGATCGCCATGATGAGCTCCCCGCCTACCATAAGTGTCAATGATGATATTGCGGCCAGTAAGACCGGCATCATCGTAAGTATCGTTAATGACAAAGCAACCAGAAGAGTTAAGATGGAACATGGTCTTCTCGTTCAAGTACTTCTCAGGAATTACATGTTTGATCACATGCTCCTTAAAATCAGCAGCAATTTCATCATTAATGATAGTCTCGCCATGTTGGGTGAAGATGAGGACAACGTGGACCTGAACAGGAACCATGGCTTTGTTGTCATTGTAATACTCAGTAGCTTGAGTTTTGCCATCAGGCCTCAACTGTGGATTTTTTGGACCTCAAAAAGACGTGAACCAAGCTTGGTAGAAAGAACGTGATTCAATGGCATAAGTTTCAGGGTTTCATCAGTGGCATAGCCAAACATGTGTCCCTGGTCACCAGCACCAATCTCCTCAGGTTGTTTGGTTAAATGGTCGTGCACACCCTAAGCAATATTAGGACTTTGTTGCTTAATGACAAGAACCTTGTAGTCGTCGGCATCAAGACCAACATCATGTACAATCTTCTCATAGTTCACATTAGCCTTAGTGGTGATTTATCATAAAACCATGACCATATTGGTCTTGGTGCATCTTTTGCAGGCCACCTTGCTATCAGGATCCTACACCAAATAAGCATCAAGCACCACATCTGAGCTCTGATTGCAAAGCTTGTCTGGGTGTCCATCATTCACAGACTCAGAGGTGAATAGGAAAGTCCCCATTTCTTTCTAGTTGAAACACTAAGAGAGAAGAACAAAATATCAACTATCACAACATCAATCAAACTTGAAGGACATGTATTTCCCCCGTGTGCAGCACTTTAAAGAAAGAAAAAGATCGAAACATGGTAACTAAAAAGAGGGAGAGATTAAAACTTGTGATCTCGGAGCACAAGTAGACTTTGTCTCCAAGTCATATTTGAATTTACAGGATAATTTTGTTCAAGGAAGTAATGGGATTTAGAGTTTTACAAACAATGCAATATTCGACTGTACATGTGTGATTCTAAGTTTTGGATTTGAAACCAAGTGAAACCTTGTTCGTTAGGCCTAAAATTTTAGGTGTATGCAAAAGACACGTAAAAGTAGTCTTCTATTAATTTTCATAATTTTTGGAGTTTTCTACAATTAGTTTTAGTCGTTTAATTGAACATTAAGTCTAACAGTTGGAAACAATGGATAAGACATGTTTTTGCTTTTCCAAAATTAGTTTTCATATTTCTTTAAGATCTTTAGTATGTTTTCATATTGTTTAAGTTGTTTTCTAATAGTATTAGGAGTTTTCTACTATATATAGGGGTTATAAACAATAAGGGCTATAAGGTGTATTTTTGTGCGTGTGATTTAAGAATAAAAGTCCAGACTTATTTCTTCACAAATTCGAAGTTGATTCCTTCATTTTGTGTTTGTCTTTACGCCTGTGTAGCTGGTGACACCCTTAAGAGCTTTATCAACAATTGTAGTGCTTGGTTTTATCAATTATTGTGATGTTCCGTTTGATTTTTAATATTTTCCATTCATTCAAATTAACCTACTAATATCCCTTGCTTTTATTCTACCTTAACAATTATAAATAAATCATAAATTTGTATAAACGAAGGCAATAGAAAATATATTTTTTGCTTTCAATTTCTATTTTAATAAATTGTTGGTCAATAAAGTAAGTTCATCAAATTTAAAAAAATCTTTTAAAATTTTCGATTAACGTATATAAAAGTTGTTAAAAATAATACTAGTAATTTTTTTCTACACCTTTCTTAATGCATAACATTTTTAATGGGTAATTTTTTAATTTTTACAAAATCTTATTTAAAGAACCTAATGATTATTTACAATAACTTTAATAGCCTCCCCGTTATAGATTGAATAAATACATAATTCACAATGATAAAATACCTTTTTTTTCACTAGACTTTAACCATCTAAAGTAAATATTTTATTAAACTACTTTATTGTCTTTATCTCGTACTAAATTAATATTTTAACTTTATTTTTTAAAAATAGACAATTAATAAATCTCTAATAGGAAAAAATCTCCGACATCCACGACTTTTGTGTTACTACAAGAAATATGGTCAAGCTTATCCACATCAAAATCTGCAATCCTTCCTTTTCCGCAGTCAATAGCTTAAAACTTTTTTATTAATCGCAGCAATAGGGGAACTATCATAACATTAGGCTGATATTCACTTCTTCTTTTTTTTTTAGCCTTTGAGTTATTTTAGAAAAGTCTTAACTATAAGAAGACGCCTTTAAATTATCTACTTTTAGATTAATCTTTGCTCGTATCAGGTCAACTTGTAAGAAATAAAGTACTGCCAAACGGATTTCTTCATTCTCAAAACTTGAACTTGAGACCTTTTTTTTTTGTTGCCCACGAGGTGTCCTAGGCGGGTCCCAACAATAGGAAGGCACATTTAAGCCATCCACACTAAGGCTAATCCCTGCTCGAACCGGGTAGGTCCCTTACGGGAGGCAAAATTCTGACCTCAAATTTTAAACGGCTGCATATATGAGGGGGGTTCGAATCCGTAACTTCACTTAAACCAAGAAAGCCCCTTATTAACTCACCAATAACTTGGGGTTTAACTTGAGACCTTTAGTTAAGTAACGAGAGCGCTGATTTTCACTTCTCATTGTAAACAAGATCTTCTAGATAGGGCTGAGACACTAATGACTTCCTGTTTCTTGAAGTTCATCGTTGGGTCTCAAGCATATCTCACCAAGCCTCCCCTCTAAAGCTAGACCATTCTCTCCCCGTTAGTCAGTCGGGCTTTTAAATAGAACTTGTACCAATCAAAAGCTAGTCCTTTCATGAGGATTACAGCTAATTTCACCTTAACCTCTCTCCAAGGCCTACCCAATTAAGAAGAAATGTCTCACATTCTTTCAACATTTGATCCATCCTGTTTTGTTAAACGTAGGAGAAATGTAGTTAGGGATTCTACGAGAAACGTCGTCTATTGACAAGTTCTGTGAATATTGAATGTAGCTTGTTATTTGCATTCGTAATTACAATATAATTCAAAAGTAAAGATGACAATTGGGCTTAAAGCCCGACCTAATTAGAGAGTCAATTTTCATAAATAAAATTTTTTCTTTTTTTCTTTTTTCAATTTAAAATTTTTTTGGGTATTAACAAACTACCTTTGACTCAGTCAGAATCAAGCCTAAGGCTAGATCGGGCTTTAGGCCGAGCCTAAGTCGATCCATTACCATTCCTAGTAAAAAGTGGTTCTCAAATTTCTTTCAATTTTCAAGGCCTCTCATCTAGATCTCTTCCTTTTACTACTAATTTCATTACAAATGTAAACGAAGTGGTGTTATATTAGTAGTAATGCTGATCAAAACGCTCTCAAGCCTTTGCTTTCTTTGTGAACTCAAATCGCAACCTTACAGTGTGTTTCAACATTGAGATCAACGTAATATTATCAAAAAAGAAAGCAAATAAAATGGATTACCACTCAAGCAAGGAATGTCATAGCCCTGCACTCAAAGTCAAAGCTGCTGCGCCTAGCACCACCACAAGGGCATGCAAATAAGTGGACTGCATCTGCATATCACCTGCTGTAACACTACCTGCAGCTGAAAGTATTAATTTTATCACGGCCCCCTCTAATAAACTCTCGGCTAATGCTTAAAATAAAAATTCTTGATGAATTTACCGCATTCTCTGGTAGCATTTGTGGAACTTGAGCAAAGACAAAGCATTCCTTCAGTCTCAGTATCATACCCACAAGTTCCACCCGAAAGTGAGCACCTTTGGCATCCAGTTTCCGCCACACTGAACGACAGCTTCAATCCATAAACCCAATCGGAAGGTCCAATACCCTTCAACCCATCGGTGTTGATCACGGTCGTATAATGAGTACAGTCCAGAATGTTCATGCTCATAAACTTCACCGTGTCGTAGCTCGTAAAACAACAAGCCGGAGAACTGTTGGTGAGCAAGTGGAAAAGTCTGAAAGCGTTGCAACCACCGTAGAGTTCGTCACAGGAGTGGCCGGAGAAGTTGAAGCACAGATTCTTGTAATGGTTAAGGACCGGGGAGTCGATGGAGCAGTTTAGAAGGGCAAAGACTGTATCAGGTGTTGGAGGGATTATCACAGATTGTATGTCCGACATGATAAAGTCGTGGTGGGGTTGCAGGATGGAGCACGTAGACATTGCTGGATCGTAGACCACCATATTTTTCTTGTTGTAGTCTATGCTCTGAACTTTGTAGCTACCTGAAGGAGTAATGAAGAAGAGGTCAGTGCTGCAGTTTAGCATATGGCGAAACTGCGGAGCACCGCAGCCGTCATCCACGCCAAAGGGGTAGTTGATGGGGATGTTGCCGCAGAAGCTTCTGCAGTTGGCGAGAGAAGATGCTGGGAGTGGTCGGCATATCATCGCTAGGGATACGAACAACATAATTTTGAAGCCACTGATGAGTGGAGTAACTGGAGAATCCATAATGTTGGATTTGAGTTGATGAGTAAGTTTGACGTGAAAGGCGGTGTTGAATGTTGGTGGAGAGTAAAGGGCAGAAGTCCTTTGTTATGGAAGCCAGAAAGATGAGCAACCTTTGTGGTCATCGATTTTGGTGAAAGAAGGCTCCTCCCCGGAATTTACTCCTGGAAGACTTTTTTTCCACTGTCGATACAGACTGGAAAGTTGAAATTTCGAAGAAAAGAGTTGCTTACTTCTGGCCCACGGTGATCAAATATTCTAGTCATCAAATTTTGACTCTTTTTCCTGCTTGGATTTAACTCTCTACTTAAGCCTCTCCTTTGTCTACTTTATACGAGGTCTTATGTTCAAGTCATAAAAAAAAAAAAGAGGGAAGAGAAAAAATTCTATTATTGATGATCTTCTAACTCTCTGGCATAGTTTTTGGTCAGATTGATTATAGACATGTCACTTTCAGCGGTAATGTAGGAGTTGAAGTTAGTAGAGATTCCGAAACTGTTTAAACTGACGCTGAACTAGGCAATTGATCAATTAGCAGCTGACTAATTAATATGTGACAATTTTTTGTGCGCAGAAATATACAAGTTATGTAAGAATTTGAAGAATTTTAAGGTTCTAGATTTACCTCCTCTAGAACTCTTAGGTAAAGTCTTAAGAGTTTAGGATTATTCTAACACTAACTACGATATTTAACGTATATAAAAAATTAAAAAAATTGACTCTTCTACACTTTCTCTGTCCATATTTCATAGAGCACACATTTTAATTTGTCCTTGATATATCAAATTTAGTCCTACACTTTTTTTACATATAAAACATTTGGGAATGCATATTATAAGATTTTTAAAATTTTACATTTAGTAAAATTTATACTGAATGTTGTTACTGTCGTCCAAAATTTAGTAATGCATCTCTACAATACAAATAAATTTTAAAAAAATTATTAACTAAAAAATAATTATTAAACTTTGTTGAGATAAATTTTTTTAATGTTGATATCAAATATTAATTTTATAAATGTCAAAATATTACATACAAAATGTTATATTTTTTCATTTTTTTGAAAATGATAAATTACCTTGTAAGAAAATTAAAATGTTAATTTTGGGGTTATTAATATATTAAAAATATTGTAAGCAAATGCTAAAAATGTTAAAGATCATTTTAAAGACCAGTAAATAGAAACAGTAAATGTTTTATCAAATAAAAAAAGATTTTTGATGTATTGCTAAATATTTAATAAAATTTAAAGATAATTAATTTTATTAATAAATTAATGAATTAAATTTATTTTAATCTCTTATATAATATATATTGATAAATTATCAGTAAATAATTCTTAAATTAAAATTAATAAAATTTTAATTATTAAATAAAATGAAATTGTAATTTTATTAATAGTTAATATTAAATAATTAAATAATACATATTAAATTGATAATAAATCCAGTTATAAAAAAATAAATAAAAAATAAAAACTACTTTTATGAGTTTTATAATTTGTATGAATTATTACAATAGAATAAATCAAATATAAATACAGAAATAAATAAAAATTTTTATTTTGAAAATAAAAATAAAAAATATTACATAGATTTTATTTGTTTCAATTAATTCGATGAAATCAATCGGTACAATTCAGTTTTAAATTTATTGAACACATCAAAATAGTGACGAAATTATGAGCTATATCAGTACAGTAAAATCTCGATAAATGAATATTCGATAAATTAATAACTTTGATTAAATAATAATTTTTCCCAGTCCCGACTTGGGCCAATGGGATAAAATAATAATCTCGCTAAATGCATAAGATAATAATTTTAAAAAAATTCC
>JAOTAX010000197.1:17897240-17920261 GCA_025629825.1 Erythroxylum guanchezii
TAAGATTAATAAACTTATTTTTGACAAGATTAATAAACTTAGATACAATGCATCATCATTAATTAATTGTTTATTTATTTTCTTTTCTTAGTTACAGAAAAAAAAACTAATTATTTAATTTAATAAATATAATGTATAAAATTAAATTTATTCTATAAATTAATAAAATATTAATTTATCAATAAATTAATAATTCTATATAAGATAATAATTTTTCAAGTCCAAAAATATTCATTTACAAAAGATTTACTTTATTAACAAAAATAAAAGTGGGGGAAGCCGAAGCACCGACTGTCCTAGGATCAGGACGAGCAGCTCTGTCCATCATCAGCACCGCTAATTTGTAGTTCTAAGTTTCTAACCGTTTTCGCGACACCTCGTTGGTAAGAGTTTCTCGCCGCGCCTGGGACTTTGCTTTCTTCAATTTCACTCAATGATTTCTCATATCTTCTTTTTTTAAGTTATAAAAAAAAAAGTCGTCGCCTTTTTCCTTAAAGAGTTATGTACCCTTTTTGCAATCTTTTCAATTTTTAGATTGCAACTTCTGGTCCGATGATTTTATGCTTATTATCATTAGACTAGTATAGTTTTCATTTTTGCTTTTCCTTTTGAAGGGCTTATTCTATTTATCTCCCGAGTTGTTGCTTTCGGAATGCTTCTATGATTGTCAAACAGTAATGTTTGAAAATCACCTGTCTTGGTCTTATGCTTATAGTCTTCAGGGTGATGTAAACAAGTTGTTGATGGGCAATCCAAACGCCAGTCACCCTTTGCTGCCTAAGCATGAGAAGTTAGACTTTGAGGAGTTTCCATCTGAAACCATCCATTCAAGCCAATTTGCGGTAAGCTTTTTCTCCGATTCAAGAAAATTTGAGTTTATGTTCTCAAATCTTACCCTCAAACTTATCATGCCCACAAACCTTCTTTTTTTGGATTATCAGGATAACGGTGCAAGTTCATCGCGAAGCAATTTAAGATCTTTCTTTATTGAGATGGGTTACTCTGCATCACTTGTTGATAAAGTGATTAAGGAAAATGGTATGTAATGGACGGACACGAACAGGACTGGAGTACACAGTTTGTAAGTGGGTTAGATGCACACGATCATATGGGCTTAGACTTGGCCAAACATGAGGAAAGTTCAATTATTATAGTGACGATGTCGCATTTTCCATGTGATCTACATCCAAAATTACTGTGGATGTACTTTACGTTTTTCAAGATTTTATTCTTTTAGGGATAAAATATCATGTAATGCAAATACTTTTCCTGTATCTTCTCTTAAATCTAGGTGAAGACAATGTTGACTTGTTGTTGGAGATTCTCATTGAATGCTCCGTAAGTAACTGATAGTTCTGTTTTTAATGGTAACTCTTCTCTTCATTTTTCTGTTTTCAAATTGCTTTCTTCTTGGAGAGAGTTTGTGGTTAAGTAAATTTCATAGTGATTATAAATCTTGGATAACAATCTGCATCAGGGAAGACACCATCATTTCTTGTCACAGCCTTAGATTTATAGTTCTCTTCAACATGTTCATGTTCTATTTATCTTAAGCTGTTGTATGCTCTAACTAGGGATATCTAAGATAGTGTATGTAAGTACCTTTTTGTCTGGTTGGCCTTGTTTCTTCATTTTCTCCTGTGGTTTTGTATCACATTTCCAAATGGTGAGAAGTGCATTATTCCACGGATTCTATTACTCTTTACCCATATGCTTAGTCGTCAATGTGGATCAAATAGTCTCTTGATAGCTTGTCTCAATAATCATTAATTTTCGATGTTGTACATATGAGGATTCCATTTTATGCTTAACCATCATAAACAAGTTTAGAATGCCATATGGCCGGACTTAGAGGCTCTTTGTTGGCATATTTTTGCAATGCAGTATTGAGGAGATCGAATTCTACTTGATCTTACAAAAAATTTCAGTTATAAAGAGTAGTAGTGGTCAACAGTTGCTAATGGAATGGCTTGATGGATTTGTTCACTGAGGACATATGCTTGGGAGTATATGTAGTAAACTAAGCTTTTATTAAAAGTTCCATCTGTAGCTTATAAATTAAATAATACATTCCTTTTGTTTCTAATCTTTGTTTATTGGGTGAAATATTTTAGTTTTCTTAATGAACAAGAAATTTCTCAATTTCTAACCTACTTTGGTATGGCAGGTTCCACAAAAGGCAAAGTCTGATTCTTCAGATTCATTGGATAGCCTGTTCAATGACAAAGACACAAGCACTCCTGCTGAATACTTCACTTTTGTTCAACCAAAAGTGGTATGCTTCTAATACTTCTTCAATGTTATGCTTTACGAATCTTTCCTGCTAGGTATTTGGAACAACTTGTCTGTGTTAAAACAATTTCCGTCTGATAGATTCAAGAACAATTTCCGTCTAAAAGATTCTCTTGAATCTATTTAATCATTATTCATGAGGTTGGTTGCAGGTGCCTTATTTGCGAAATATAACTTATCCTTTTGTTTATTTTATGATCTATATGCACCATCTCTACATTTCATCCTCATGGATCCATTTATTAATTGTGGCTCTATTTCTTGACTGATTTTATTGCTTATTTTGCTAGACAATTCCTAGGCTTTACTGGTTAAATCTTAAGATTACCAACTTGTTGTTCAACTTCGTTCTTCAAATAAGGCCCTGATATTATTGCCATCATCTATATTGACATCAATGATTGTATTCATCGATACTAGTTTCTAAATGATCCCTTTGTTGTGGCTTAATAAAGTTACCCTTTTTTTAGGAGCCAGATGTATTTGCTGAAGTTTGCAAGGACAAAAGGAATTATTTGCTAAAGATGGATTTCTCTGCAGATGAGGTTGAGTTTGCCATGGATAAGCTTGGTATGAAAAAGTTTTTTTTATGCATGTATTTACTTTAGGGTTGTGGAAATTGTATCATTATTTAAAACTATAAGTTGACTCTTCTTAATTGCAGGGCTTCCCCTTATGATTAGACTCTCAACTTCCTAGGCAAAGTGGGTTTGCATGTTATTTTTCTTCACCATGAAACTTAGAACATTTTGAAACTGTGTGTGGAATAAAATCTGGAGAATAGAAACTGCAATTCTTTCGTCTCTTTACGAAAATGACGTAGGATCAACTAATAAGTTCTGACGGGTATTCAGTCTGATGCTGTCACTTAAATGTGTGTTTCATAAGCCAAGTCAAATAACTCTTGATTTATTAATATAAAAGCTTAATGCTCTTTCTCTAGTCCTTAGTGTGGCAGACCCTTTTAACTCTGAACATCCAAATATGCATGCTAAATTCTGTTGCATTATAGACAACTTTGCCCATGTCAGATTGGATTTTATTTTACAAAATTAATACCTTTACCAATAGTTGCACCCTTTAGATTGTATTTTGATATAGCTCCTGGAGTCTCAAAAACATCACTTTTCAACTGAGGAACAAATAAATGATCAGTTTAAATCCACTCTAAATAACTATTGAAGGATAGCCTATTGATGATTAAAAAAACTCCCTTGAAGAGTTCTATATTCCTTTTCTTGTCTTGATATGCCTTATTTGGTTAAATTCTTGGTAATACTTAGCTTGCTTGATGACTATGTCTTGCATGATAATTTATTCCTTCTTGTTTTTCGACAAACCATGCACTTGAAATGTAAAATAAGAAGCTTTTCTTAGAAATTTCTTGTTGGCCCGTGATGTTATAACTAGGGATGGATGCTCCAGTTTGTGAAGTAGTGGATTTCATCTTTGCTGCCCAAGAAGCTGAAAGATTGGACAATGAAATGGTTGATAATGATGATGCAGAAAAGAATGAGGTCTTCACTTCTTGACGTTTTACCAAAATCTATACAAGGATAGCGATTGCATTAGATAGTGCATTAGGTTTGTTAAAGTTGTGGTTAAGTTAAAGACCCCCCTACACTAGAAGAGAGAAGAAAATATAGAGATAGCCATTCTTGTGTTTCATTAGTTTCTTTCAGTGATGTTAGTTGCATGTGAGTCGAGGCATTTCTGATGCACGATTCTTGTCTTCTTGGATTCTAGAAATTATGTATGATTAGCCATGTCAAGGTAGATCTAAAAGAATAGAAGAATTACAGATTAATATAAAAAAAGAACTTAATTGTATGAATTATGTGAACCGAAAACTCAACATTGCTATTACAAGAATTGCAAACCCTTACGGGAACCCCAATATTCTTGCAGAATTGTTAGCTGGACAATTAAAGAATAGAGTTCTTTGGTTTCATGGTATCTTGTACTTCCACAGTAGTAGGTCACCTCTCCTTGCAATTCTCGTAGCCTCGACTGTAAGGTCATGAAGAGTAACCCCTTAGCCTACTAATCGATAAATAAACTTGATCAAATCAACTTCCATGTCTTTTTGCAGATTTATGTTTATTACACTATTATTGCTGTCAGATATGTTATATGCATAGTATTGAACAGTTTCTTTGGCCTTTTAATTTTCAGGATACTAGTAATGAAACCTTGTTTGGGACTATGGAGAAAACACTTCATTTGCTTGAATTGGGTTTCTCTGAGAATGAAGTTTCCTTGGCAATTGAGAAGTTCGGTATGTAATCAAATCCTCTGTAAATTCATGTTTTGGTAGGCTGGGCAGTGGGTTCGGGCCAAAGAAGCCCCTTTTAAAATATTTTTTAAACTTTTTAAAAAAATGTGTATATAAAATCTGGGAATGAATAAGTTGAAACTAAATTTATTTTTAAAGGAAATGTACAAAAAAGATTATAGATAAGAAATACAAAATTAATTTAATTGATACGATGTTAATGAAAATCGAGTTTTTTACTAATTGAATATATTAAACGTACATAAAATGATAAAATTTATAAGTTGAAATTAAATTCATTGTTAAAGGAAGTGAAGAAAAAAGATTATACATGAGAACTACAAAATTCATTGAATTGATGATACAATTGGTTAAAAATGAGTTTTTTAATGAATCAATATATTAAACGTACAGAAAATGATAAAATGAATAAATTGAAATTAAATTTATTTTTAAAGGAAGTGAACAAAAAAGATTATATATGAGAAATAAATAATTTATTTATAAAAATGAGTTTTTAAATGAATCAATATATTAAACATGCATAAATTGATAAAATGAATAAGTTGAAATGAATTCATTTTTAAGGAATTGAATAAAAAAAGATTAATTCATTTAATTGATGATGCAATTAGTTAATGAAAAATGAATTTTTTAATAAATGTATATATTAAATGTACATAAATGAATAAGACGCTTAAACTTTTAAACATTTTGATAACTTGAATTATCAAAAAAATGAATCTTTAAATTTTAGAATAAAGAAGGAGCATATAGAGACTTGTTTGAAAGTTCATCTAACCTTTTGACATGAAAGTAAACACCTTTTCATGAAAACTCGCGGTTACTCAATTAGGTCACTCTTTTAAATAACTAGTAATGCTACTCTTTCAACCTCAACTTTTCACTTAATTTTTTAGAAATACCTTTTTCAAATTTGAGTTAGCTTAAAGCCATTGATGTGAGTTTATTTTTGCTTATTTATTCACATATTATTATATGTATATTTAGCAAGATATTAAATTATTATATGTATATTTAGCAAGATATTAAATTTAGTGCTTTAATGATGCAATTTACCAAAAATATTCAATTTACAAAACTACTTCTCTCATCTCTATGAGAAATGCGACATTCATTTAATTGATGATATAATTTACAAAATAAATTATCCAAAATTTTTAATCATATAATTTATAAAAATTCAAGATGAAATAATCAACTAATGTTGGAGTCTTGGAGAGTGGAGAGTAGAATCAACAGATATTGAAGTTGTTTTAAAAAGAAAAGACACAAGTAAATAATTGTATCTTCAATTACAAAAAAAATAATGCAATCATATGAAAAATAAGTAATTTCATAAAAAAAAAGATTAAAGATAACAAACCTATAGTACAGGAAGGGGGATAAATAATCGTTATAGTTAAGATTGACAATAGTTTGTACAACTTTATTTGCATGTAAAAATACTATATCTAATACTGTAATAATTGCATTAAATGAATATTAAGCACATTATAATAATTAATAAACAATTAAATATATCTTTATCTTTAATATTTTATTAATTTTTTTAATTAAATGAGTATGATTGGTCATCTTCGCATCAAAAACCTATGGTAATATCATAAAAAGAGACAATTAATATATTATAAAGGAAAGAGTTTATCCTTGATATTTTTATCATCTAACTAATTTTTGACACACAAATGCTTCCACAGTACGAGGATAAAGTCGAGCATGATGAGAACTAATAACCCGACTGCCAGTAGTAAAGGCTGATTCTGAAGCAATAGTAGATGATGGAATTACAAATAGGTCTCCTGCAATTATTTGCATAATCGAAAAATTATTTTCACGATTCTTCCACAATAACGATCGATCAAATTCCACGCCTTCAATTTCTACCAAATAATCTTTCGTTAAATATTTATCCAACTCCACCATACTAAAAGAAGTTCTAGCTTCTTCTTTTTTTCATGAATTGTATAAATGAGAGTAACAAACTGCTTTTAGAAGATGATCCCAAACTTGCACCTGAAGTTGGAGCTAAATAGCCCGAACTATTACGATCCTGAATTTTGTACAATTTGAGTTGATAATCATTAAACAAATCATACCATAATTGTTTAATGACATTAACATGCTCTTAAACACAATCACCATACAAAACATTACATATAAAATTAACTCACTCCTCTTTATATCTCGAGTCCAGCACAGATATGATTGTCGCAATATGTTTAACTACATACTGATAAGGATTAAGTTTCTTTGTCATCTAATCCATCATAATTTGGTTCACTTTATTAGAATCAAACATCCAATTAGATATAGCTTTTCTGATCTCATACGTATTGCTAAAGCAACTGTGCAAAGTTGAATATTTTGTTTTCGAAAGCAATTTAGTAATAGTATAAAATATGTCCAATTGCATACAAAATTCTTTAGCCAACTCTCATTGCTTTCTGTAGACAGACAAGTGTTCTAAGAATTTCTGTCTCAACTTGGTAAACACCACAACATATAGGATTGTCGACTCTAACCTCTTAAAGGTTACGTTCCATCAGGACGCTCCAATACCAACTTCTTCGTCTTCAAAATGCATAGTTGTCAGTATCTTTAGATTTTTCAACTCTTTTAGGTGTTGTACTCTAATATACCACATTATCCTGAATCGAATCTATTGCTTCCTTTATCATTTCTAGCTCATCCTTAATCAAATTCAAATTATATGCAAAACAATGCATATGAAACTTCTCACCAACCAATAAGCTCTCAACTTGTAACTTATTATTCACCTTTTCAATCATCACATCGTTCACGCTACAATTGTCAACTGTTATGGTGGATAACTTTGTATCAATATTCCAATCTATTAAACACTCAACCAATATGATTGTCAACTTTTTTCTTATATGCAATGACACATAAATCAAAAAATATCTATCACAGCATAATCAAAAAATAAATTTAACAATATTAAAAAATATAATTTATCTTGGTAGTTTACTGCGTAGAGTCCAGTCATTGTCAATATAATGTGTTGCCACTATTATATAAACCTTCTTTCAGTTATTGACAGTCTCTATGTCTGTTATGATAATAACCTATCCATCAATACTTGACAACATTTTTAAAATTTCTTTCTTTTTATTCTTGTATATCTTCATAATGTCTTTGTCAAGATATTCGGAGTTGGGATTTTGAAGTTTTGTTACAGTGAACTGAGTAAAATCTTAAATCTTTTGCTATCAATTATAAAGAGTTAATTTTCATCATCAACAACCATACTAGCTATCAAGAACTTTGATCTGTTGTTGTGATAAGTTGTAGCATTTATTTCATTATTACCTTTCATCAGGACAGGGTTAAAAACTATTTGACCTCCTAATACGATCTTCTTTCTATTATACGAGTCCAAATGTCTCTTTAAATGAGAGATTCTAACTTTTGAACTCCTAGTCAACATCTTGTGACAATATTTACATTTAACCTTCTTTACTTTGTCCGTTAATCTAGTCTTGTTGAAGTGATTCCAAACATCACTTTTCAATGGACTAGGACTCTATCTTCACTTGGTATGAGATTAGAAGTTTCCACTCGTATACTCTCTGGTACCATATTATAACTCTTTACTGAAGGAATATGTTCATCCATTTGAAATAATCAACATATAAAACTATATAAGTTATTCATAAACATTTACATGTAACATATAAGGGAAAGAGATCAAAAAATGAAAAGAACACTTCGCGGAGCAATTTAAAATGTATCAGTGACTTACATGGTCGTGTAATTGATCGTGTAAGTCACTATGATTGTGTGACATAATACACAGTTGTGTATGTGTTTTTGTGGGCATATATGTCACATTGTAAGTCACTGTGAAATTTTTTTGCGGGCTTGCGCGGATGTGTATGTGATCATGTAATGTGTAAGTCACTGTGAAGTTTTCATGGACTTATATATATGACTGTGTAAGTCACTGAATACATGAGCAAAAACCAACAAACACAATCCACAAGAAATTGATTCATTGAACAATGGCAAGCTTAGTTCAATTCAAAGTCCATTGGAAGCTGCATGAAGGACTTACCTTGGTGGGTGCGCTAGGACACAGCCAAGGAGTGGGAGTTGGGAGGCGACATTCTAGAGATGAAAAATATAAGAAGAAGGTGACACATTGACACCTGGTGGAGATGAAGAAGAAGAAGACAGGTGGCGAGAGCTGGGAGTGTACTAGCCAAAGCAGATATTGCCTTTGCCTGAAGATTGGAGAAGACGATGTTAGGGTGCAATGGTGAACGATGAAAATGAAGAAAAAGAAGAAGAGAAGAGTTTGTTTATATCATTTTACTCTAGGTTAAAACTTAAAACATAATCTAATAAGCCTAAAATGACGTTTTGCAATGAGCTCAAAATGAATTAACAACATATCTGTTCAAAATGACGTAATTTTTCTATGGGAAAAAGCCTGGCCTGAGGCTTGACTTTTTTATTTGGGGGGGGGACCCAGCCAAACTCCCTATCTATGTTTTGGTAACAAAACGTTATTTTTATGGTACAGTTTGAATCTTGGTGTTGTACAATTAAGTTTTGTATAATAGGTCTAACTTGTCAAGTATCAAATTGTCATGTTTTGACCCACCTGTTTTTCTTACTATTATTTGAGTTTTAGTTCACATTTCTACTGAGTTGATGGTGCTTATTGTCTATACATTATAATCATTTGTTTCCACCAAGGATAACCTGTTATTTAGGTTCCTATTCCATATGTGATGAGCAGTTTGCCATCTTTCAGGATCCGAAGTTCCAATTACAGAGCTTGCTGACTTAATTTGCGCTCATCAACTTGGTGAAGAGTATAAAACGGTAAAAAAGGTTTTTGTTTCTCATGAATGATCATTAAAATTTCCAGTTCACAAGTATCATGACTTAAAAGTCTTATCTCTATATTGTTCTTTGTGTTTTTGGAATTCTTTTTCGTAACGATCTAAGAGCTGTCTATCGTTCAATATTTTGACAAGCTCATTAGTGTAGAAAAGATAGGAAGTATGTTTTCGTTGTTGAGTTAAAACTTAAAATGGTTTAAGTTGGCAAGTGTTGAGAATTAGAACATTTTGTGAAGGAAATTCAGTGCATGTTTTGCGTAACAAACCAGAGAAATTATTTAAGTTTTCACTTTGTTTCCTTGGCTACAAGCTTAATGCAATTGCTGCACATGCTCCAAATTTTTTATCAGTCGATTTGCTGGTAATTTAGCTTCTATCTTGTTCTTATGCAGCATACCCCTAAGAATTTCAGCAAGAAGAAAACGGTAAGAGACATTTTGTGTGGTTCAGTAAGAATAAAAACTGAGGATTTAAATGTAGATGGTAGTTCCAGATCAAAAGATATAACAGAGAAGCCTAAAGGAAAAAGACCAAAAGAAGAGGATGAATACACTGAGGAATATCCGGATGCCCACCTAAGGAATTTTGGGTTGGATAAAAACAACAAAAGAAAAAGGCCAAAACATGGATGTACAGAGGGTTCCAGCTCCTATTCTGAACCTATATGGTTAGAACAAAAATTTGATGTTAGAATCTCTGCGGTTGATATGTCCAAAGCTTTCAGATCGGACTCTTGCAGTAATCTCAACCGGATGGTAACTAAAACCCCATGTTTTTTCTATGGGCATGTTGTGGACATTTCATTGGATGTTTGGAGAAAAATATCGCAGTTCTTGTATGCAACCACTCCTGAATTCGTGGATACTGAGTTGTTTTCGGCATTAGGTAGGACCGAAGGCTACCTACACAATCTTCCTACTGAGAATAGGTTTCATGTACTTCCAAAGCCACCCATGACCATTAAAGATGCAATACCAGGTACGGAAAAGTGGTGGCCATCTTGGGATGCAAGGAAGAAGTTTAGACAGATTGGTTTTCAAACAGATGGCGTATCTAATCTCTGTGAAAGGCTCAGAAAGGATATAAAAGATTCTCAGGGTTTACTTTCAGATGAGCAGAAGAGAGGCATCCTTCACCATTGTGAGGCGTTAAATCTTGTTTGGGTTGGTCCAAATAAATTAGGTCCCATGCAGCCTGAATATTTGGAGCTAATGCTAGGCTACCCGGTTAATCATACTCAAACTGGTGATTGTAGTTTGGTAGAAAGGTTGCATTCTCTCAAATACTGTTTCCAGACAGATACTTTGGGATATCATCTCTCAGGATTGAAGTCTGTGTTTCCAGAAGGAATGACAATGTTGTCAATTTTCAGTGGCATTGGAGGGGCAGAGGTTGCATTAAACAGACTTGGCATCCATTTGAAGAGTGTGGTGTCCGTTGAAACATCGGAGACCAACCGGAAGATATTAAGAAGGTGGTGGCAGTGCAGCGGACAACCTGGAGAATTGGAACAGCTAGAAGATATAGAGAAGCTAACAAGCAGTAAGATTGAGAGACTAGTTGAGAAATTTGGCGGCTTTGACTTTGTCATCTGTCAGAACTCGTGTCGTCGTCTTTTGAAGGGTCCAAATGTTGAGATATCTTCTTTTGACTTCTCTTTGTTCTGTGAGTTTGTTCGTGTCTTGCGACATGTAAGGAATGCAATGCAAAGAAAGAAAGTGACGATTTGAAGTATCTTTGTTCTCATTAAACACATTTTATATTTACGCAGACATCACATCTTAGTAGGGAAACTTTGTTTTGTCGCTAATTCCATCTCTTCTCTCCTTCCGTGTGTTGTCGTTTCCAGTCGCCATCTTGTTGCTACCCTTCAACCCCTATGTTTATACCCATCTACCATTATGTTTTACAATTTTATATGGATAGGAAAGGAAAGGAACTCGACAGTAGTCATAAAATCTATTATTTTATATGTAATAAAATCCACTAATCTACAATCTCTGGGCCAAAATATACATATATATACTACTGAGCTGAATCACATCACACAATAAGGGGATAAAACCCAAATAGGGATGGAGCCTAATGACAATGAAAACCCAGATTTGAATACGACAATTATAACAAGACGAGCCTTGTTCAGGTTGAGCAGCTACAAGGGGAGGTGAGCTCTCTTGCATCTGCATTCTGAGGCTCACCTTCCTTCAAGCAATCTATGGGAGGTATAGTGGCTGTCTCCTGAGTCCCATAAGCATTCCAACAATAAGGGTCATCCACCAACTCTCCTTCATGTGGGAGGAGTTCAACTTCTGACAGGAGTATATTTGTGCAGGCTACAGTGTCACTGCAAGCAAAGTGGATCGGTGGGCTTCTTACATCGTAAGTGCCTTTGATGTTCCTGTAAGATACTTCATTCACGTGAACAGCTGAGGTCTGGTTCAGACAAGCTTTTGACATGCAGTAGTATTGGTCTATAATCATGCAGTTCCTCACATTCTCCATCTGGATGTTCTGAAAGGAAATGGCAGATACACACCCCTTCCCTCCTTGCCACGTCTTGATTCTCAGCCCATTATCTGATTCTCTTATCACGCTATTTCGGACTGTTATGTTTGAAACACATGCCTGAGCATTGTGCATTCCCAAACTCCCAATGCTGCAGGAAACATAATTTTTTTAAATAAAAATGGACTTGGAAATCCTACCACATATTATATTTCTGACGCAGGTGAGCATATACGGTTCATAGAAATCAAAGCATAAGGTTTTCTGTTTTTGTCATCGGCTCTTAGTTTTATTGTCTAATTGTCTCTTCCTCGTGTATAATCGGAAAGCAACAAACGTACATACTACAAAAGAGAAATAAAAAGGCAGTGCAGGATATGAAACCTTGTCAAACAATTATTAATCTAATCTATATTCATACTTTAGAAGAAAGTGATGTAAAGAAGCAGAAGTGAATGACAGAACGGCCATGAAGTTGCTAGCTGTTGGACAAGTCCTAGTGGCTTGTGGGTTGTTGCTCAAAATTGTTCACTCACTGTCACAGTCACACCACGAGATACCTCCTAAAGTTGAATGAAAGGAAAAATGCAGCCGAATGTTGCTTTGTAAATCAACACAAGTAAAGGTTGAGGGATAAGTACCTAATCCCGTGACTTGGACCGCAGGTAACATCCTGTATGTCAACATTTGAGCAACCGGGTCCAATTGATATGCAATCATCACCTGCTCAAAATCATTAAGAATGATAAGAACATGCACGACATCAAAATCAATTAGATATACTTTATATCACAACTGCAAAGTTAAGGATTGTGTCTCATACTCTCATTTAGATATTTCTCTACTATCTGTTTTAGTTTAAGATTGAGGGTAACTAGAAATCGGATTAAACTAACCGTTTGTAATCATAGAGTTGTAAATTCCAACTGAGTTGGTGTTCTCTAGATGGATTCCGTCGGTATTGGGGCTAAGTTTAGGGGAAGAGATTGACATCTTTGCAATGAAAACCCCTTCACAGCCGTCAAATTTCATGTGGAATTGTGGGCTGTTTTGGATTCTTAAGCCACTCACTACTAAATTGGAGCTCATGAAGAATCGAATTAACTGAAATCAACGACAAATATGAGCTGTTCAGATGGGAAAAATGGTATTACTATTCAAATTTGATTGAACAATTTATACTTACTGCAGGGCTACCACAAGGTCCTTTTGAAGTCGATCCATTAGGACCCTGAAATCACATTATGAGTGAATATATTAGTGACAGTTCATTTTCTCAGCAGAAAAAAGAGCAGAGAAAAGGAAAGTTCTCCAATTTGTAATCATAAAAGGTAAAACAGAGTTGATCAGTTAGGCGTACCCTGTGTGGTTTGCAAGGAAGATCCCACCATTGCTCTCCATTCCCTTCAATGGTACCACCGCCAGTGAGAGTCATATCATTAAGTCGGTAAAACACAAGCCACTGATTTGTGCTATCTGCTTTTGGCCATGAATCTGGTCCATCAGGAGGCATAAGGCAACCATCCACCTTTACCAACATAACAATTCTGGATGAGCCAAATAATCCATGAAAATGTCAATAAACTTGAAACAGATCAAAAATAGAAGATGTTTACCTGAAAGACAAGTCCTGGTTTACATGGCCCTGAGAAAATTGTTGAGGTGATCATGTAAGTGTACCCTGAAGGAGCCAGAAGAATAGCAGATTCCACCGCACATGCGGCTTTCCAGGCCTCCCGAAATGCGGCAGTGTCATCGGTGGAACCATCCCCGACAGCACCATAGGACGTCACGTCGAATGTACGGGCAGAACTGGAGTTACCAGGATCGTTGGGGTAAGGGTCCGAAGGAATTGCCGGAGGATCATACGGTGTTGAAGGATCAGGATTAGCAGGCGTTGAAGGGACTGTAGGATCTTCAGGAACAGGGGAGTTTGCAGGTGGTGGTGAAACAGGTGAGTCTCTGGTTTTGTTTTTGCGCTTGTGAAAGTGGTACCTTGCTTCTACATTGCTTGAATTCTGAAGGAAAAGGGTCGCTGCTATTAAGACGAGTAAAGACCAGCGAACGATCTCCATGAACAGAGATGGACCTGAACTTGAAGGATAGTTGTCTGGAGTACCTTCAAGCACACCAAGAAGAGCAAAAAGATCAAAAGCTTGTCAATGTGATAGCTAGAGCCACAGGCTACAAGCTGCTCTTCTCTGGAGCATTTAGCAGTAACAATACTTAGCCTCCTCCACTGATGTTGTTGTCGAATTTAATGGAGGAGAGACAACAGATGAGAAAATAAAAAGTATTCACTACCGGCAGTGGAAATCTTTAAGTGAGGTGCAAAGTTTTAAGGACCACTATGGAGCAGAAAAGGCTTTTAATTTATACTCCCCCATGAGCACCTTTGAAAACCTGTTGTCATGCATAGGTTCGACACGTGTAAAATCCCAGTTGATTGAAGGTTACTCTTACATATTTCCTCTCCCATAAACATTAGAACTTAAAGTGTGGTCCTCTGGCTTCTTGCACTCTAGCGTTTCAATTCTTTCAAGTATTGTTTCTAATTGCCTAATAAGGTTAAGCTTATGGGACGAGGAAACAGCTTTGCATCTTCAACAGTATCGGCTTGTGACCTGCTTCTGCTCGCAGGCTCAAAATTTTCGGCAGAAACTGCCAAAAGCAGATGTATATGCTTTTGTATACTGGTATGAAAGATCCATAAAGGAAAGAAAGTTCTTTTTTTTCTTTTAATTTGGTGAATCATCCCATAGCTATGATTGAGGATGGCATGTAAACATTAGACATGTTGAGGAGCATTAAAGAGCAAAATGTCATTTCCAGGCCTCCCTTATTGAAACTTTGAACAAAGATGTATTTTCAGTTGTACTCCCACAGAATTGCCTGAAGGAGGTCAGGAATTCACAATGATTTCCTTTGTTTCTACTCGCGTTACGTTGTAGTCAATATTGTAAACTTTAGCTGGTTATGGTCTGTAAACCCATATTGATTATATCACAGAACCCTTTGAAACAACCTTCTCCAAGTAAACTGGTCTTTTCTAGGAATGACAAAAATCACCATGTGAAGAAAGCCATCACTTTCAGTTGAAGCCAATTACATGAGATCCGTAGGAGGTTCATGAGTTCGCGTAAGAAATGGAAACATGTTTTAACTACGGCCTGTCTCTACTACCCCAACTTGGAAAGGGTATCTCGTATTGTACATCCGAAACGTTTTGGTAGTATTCAGGTGGTTCTTGCTATTGATTTGTTCTTAGCAGAATATATGCTTGCGGTCTGAAGCTCCTGGGAAATTGGGTTGGGTAAAACCTGTTAAACAGTTATGGGGTCAGATAAATTAATATTGGAATTGCGCTTTTAAGAAGATCAGAAAAAGACAACCCGTAAGTGAAGGGGACTAACCAATTTCTATCTCAGGTCGATAGTGTTTTACATCATTTAATCATATGCTTAAGAACTGTTATCCCTAACACTCACAACAATAATTAAAGCGTTCAACTCTGAGAGGGAGGTGCTCTGGTTGGCAGGGGAACCCCAATTTATTGCAAGTATACGTAGATGTCATATATCTTATCTAGTCATACATGAACAGATGAGAAATTAAAAAGGATAGAAGCTTGGGTGTGTCATTGCGCATACGATATGGCATGTGCATTACATGCAGTTACAATCTGGTGATGAATGTGTCGTGATGTAAAAGCAAATATTACAAATCTCGTGACTTTCGATTGTTGTTTAGCTGAGGTCTTTGTGGCCATAGAAATAGGGAAGTTTGTGTAGGTCCCCGACAACAGAATTAATCCAATCACGGGTGACTCCAAGGCCTCCTCCATTAGATATGGTCCATGAATTACTTAACCAGAAAAGCATGCAGGCGGAAAGTAACCTATCCTCCAATGGAAGGATGAGCAAATTTCACATCTCATGTGCATCCCCATAATTCATGAACCATTGTAATAGAGGTATAAACTCTAATCAGATATGTATGGCCTCAGCCTCACCTGATACATTCCAGTTAGTTGTTGCGTTTACACAATCATATGAACCACGCAAAAGTATAGTAGTCCAAGTAACTGCAGAAATGTGACCAAGGCAGCAGCACCACGCCATGTAAAACCAAACGAAGTTGATGAGATTGGGTGGAATTAGTTATGGTTTAGGTATATAATGAGTTTGGCGGCTTGTGTTGTGGGAGAATGAGAATGCGAAGTTATAAAGGGCCGGCTTCTGTTGGTAGACTTTGGAATTGTTGAATGCAAATGTGTTTTTTGTCCTAGTCTGTCACGTGTGTAGTCTCACGGGTGGATGGTTTTGGAGGTTGCATGCACTTTTTGTACCAAGGAGCATTCTGTTGGTGGTTCTCGAATGTGACACCTAGGATTTGGCTACTGCACGCGCCATACGCACTAAAATTATTGGTTAGGTCCGCCCTTTAATTTCTCTAAGATGGGTCCAGCCAGAAAAAGCCATTGATGCAGCATATCATATCTCTCATCTTTCATAGTTCCAACCCAACGCACAAAGGTGGGTTCACATGTCAGCTGATGTGAGGTGTTTGATGAAATCTAAGAAGACTCGCTGCGCTGGGACGTTTGCATACTGAAATGAAAATTCACGGGTTGATTTTGATGTGTGTCACGGGTGCCCATTAAAACCAGTAACGGATTTAGATTCTTAAACTTATCTGTTAGGACTTAAGAGGCAATAAATAGTACAAAAACAATAAAAAATTATCATTCAAGTATTAATATATTATATTACTCATTTAATGAGATATATAGCTGTAGGTCTTTTAGATATAATTAATTTCTCAAATTATTATCTAATTAACACATTTAATGAGATATATAGCTCATGTTTTGACTATCTCAGTTCATGTACAGTAATTAGCAAAGAACATAAAAGAGAAATTTAATACTCAATTAAGCATACGTTACATTAAATACTTTATGGATATGACAAATTAAACATCATTATTAATAATAAGTACTATGAAAATCCACATGAAAGAAATAAAATAAAAATAATTTCAAGTACTATATAATCCTTATAGCTTAACATACATACAAAATATATATATATATAATAATTGATTTGATCATAAGATCTGTAATCATTTTTCTTGTAGGATTCTATTCCATATTTACTTCTCTTTAAGTTGTTATATCTTTGACAAAATTGTACCTGATATCTATATGCTTGATTTCTCTTTAGCAACATTCCTAGCTAGTGACATCTAACTGATGTATGAAACACTCAAGTTATACGGCTTCTTACATTATTGCTAAAAATGCAATGAACTCAGGTTCTACTGTTGATAAAGCATGCCTCTTACTACTCTATCACATTGCTCTATTATTCAATAAGAAAACAAACTTAGAGGTAGATTTCCTTTCATCTATGTCTCCAACCTAATCATATAAATATATCCTTCAATATGCAAATTACTTCCTTCATAACATACTAGGTAATCTATGGTCCCTTTATTAAATACTTTCATATTCTTTTCATTGCTTTTTGATGCGCTTGTTGGAAAATTGATAGATATCTATTAACTATCCCCATTAATAAAACATGTGTCTGGTCATGTACACAAGGTAGTGTATGTGAGATGACCAACTGCATTGAAATATGGTATATTTTTTACTTCTTCCTCTTCTTGTGGTGTTTTAAGACACTACTTATTTATCAAATGCTCACCTTTAATAATGGGTGTATCAAATTACTTATTAAAGAGTGTTGATCTCTTATTTAATTGATTTTCTCCAATGATTTCAATTTAGTTGGATTGTTTCCTTAGTAGTTTCGAGATAGGTACAAGAATAGGCTTGAGCTTTTGGACATTGATGGCCAGGAAAGGTATATTTTATTTTGTTGATCATTTTTATTTTGACTGTTGGTGGGTCATCATAGATTTGCATGTGGTTTGCTTCCTCAGCTTCAGTAAAGCTATCCTTCGATGAATTTTATGGTGCTAGGTTTTCCTTTTTCTACTCTTGCTATCTCTAATTAACCTGATAATCATTAACGCCATCTAAGTTTCACCCTTTTTTAAGTAGTTTATTAACTTTCACTAACCAAGGACACTTAAAATCAAATGCTGACTGACTGTGGATAAGTTATAAACGTATTATTTACTAAAACTTAAATAGAGTAATTTGGCAATGCATCAGTGTCTGTCTCATTGTTTGAAAGGATAGAGAACATTCTTGTTTTCATCTTCTCCACCATTTAGTAGGTCGGAGTAATTGTTCACATGTTTAGTCTCCTTTGATACCCAATCCTCCACCCTTTCGATTCTTAGACTTTAGATAATAAAAGGTAGTGCAAGATTTGAGAATCAATATTCAGTTACATGTAACTATTGTAGAAGAACAAAATAAATTAATGAAAAACATACATGGGAAAAGACAGGTAAAGCCATCATCTTTATTAAGCATAAGCATGTGTTTTCAGTGATCGATACGGTAGTACTGTCAACTAGGCCTCCTAATTATCCCAACTGTCATACTAGTTCTAATTTGCAGCATGGAAAATCTTCTGCGGAGGCAATGATGCAACTGAAGTAACAAGTTTGGCATGTCCCATAAATTCAAGGGTGAAACCAAGTTTGTTTGTTATGTAGTAGAGCATGGTCGAGTCTGATTTATTGTGTTGCCTTTCAAAGGAAAATAAGCAAGAGTTAGAAGAAACACATTGGCTACTTAATAGCATACCTCAACTGATTTGTATGTAGCTTTGAATATTCCAGAAAGCTTAGATTATATTGGTCGAGGAAAGCTTGTATCTTCTTGATGGACTATGCAGTTAGTTACTCTTTCATGAGAGCAAAAATGAAAAAAGTTATTAATGGTAACACCATAAGCATCAACCAGATAGCCATTGAAGTGGGAGCTAATACAACTACATTCTCGATTGGTTTATGTACTTTTGTTCTTTGTAGACTAGATAGATATACATTATCAGCTCATATATATATATATATATATATATACTTATTGCCATTATAATTGATAACAACCTTGTCCTTTTGTTTTGCACATGAATCCCGTGTTACTTTTGCCTATAGAACCCTCACACATCAAAGCATAAGTAAGTTTTAGTAATAATGTCTAGCTAAATAGTTTAATTGGCAAAGTATCTCTCAAACATATTTTAACTTGTACTCCCTCCAATTCATAATAAAAGTCGTTTTAGAATAATGCACGTTTATTAAGAAAGTTAATGAAATATCTGATATACTCCTTATTAATTACATGTTAAAGTGCCTTGAAAATATAATCTGTGTAATATGTGTAATTAAGATGTGAGAGAAATTAAAGGGTAATTTTGGAAGTAAAATTATAAATATGCATAAAAAGTCACAAACGGCACTTGTTTTGAATAATTAAAATCCCTCTAAGACGACACTTATTATGAATCAGAGGGAGTATTAAATGAGCTCGTTTTCCTAATTTAAAAAACTAAATAAATAAATGGGAATCATGTTAAACTAGAATTACAAATTGTATATGTATACGTGTTACACACAAGTCCAGAAGCATCACTAATCATGTTTAGTTTGCAGGGACTGTGCTATACCATATTTCAAGCCCAATCTGTTATCATAGAGCAACACTGATGAATCATGCTTTGAAAATATAATAGTGAAAAGAAAACCCATAAAATATGTAAAAGTTATTATAACCTATAACGTCTGCAAGTATATGCTCACTGCCATCTATCTGTTCTGTGCACCTATTTAAAACAAGTAAACAACATTCTTTTTGACATAGGAAAAGAATATATTAATAAGTCCTTGTAAAACAGGGACTTAGACCAATGTACAATCTTGGATGAGACCATCTTGATAGTACACAGGCAAAAGATATCTTGGTACTTCATGTATAATGCTAAATCATGATGTTGGAATGTGTTCCTAATTCCTGTAATTGCTAATAATACAAAACAAAAGTTGCTCACTGTTTCAAGTAAGAATTGCCTTAATCGCCAACCTTGTTAAATGTTCCCTGCTGTCTCTGTTCCTGGCTTAGTTTCAGCTTCGAAGAGTTAGTATTAACCCAGAGCCGCTGCTTGCATCAGTAAAAAATGGCTACAGTGCTTCTTCTATCAATTAAACTTTTTATACATAACTAGAGCAACATGGATTTCCTAACATTTTTAGAACATTACCAGTTTGACAAATTTTGGTAGTAATGTCTCTGAGGGTAATAACCTGCAGTCCTGCACTGGGATAAGTTGACGGTGATACAAAAAGATTCAAAACAAAGAAAAATGAATTAGACTCGCCCAGAAAGAAGTCAGAAATTTCAACTTGACCCGGGAACTTAAGCTGGCATGTATTTATCAAACTAAATATCAATCAATCAAGTACTGGATATTTTATAGCAGGGACTCCATTAACAACTTGCAGAGATAGTATAACAAATATTAGTGACAGTATTAGGATCTTTACTATAAAGAGCCTGGATAGATATGAACTTGATGATGTAGCTAATATAACATGGCAGGTTGTGGAGATTGAGAATTATGGACAGGTAGTACCTGGTATGTGTCAAAGAAATGAAATGACCTTAAATCACATATAAAAGGACCCGTAAAAATAGTCCATTCAAATATTCATTAGTTTTAGTCTAAGTTCTTTGTAATATAGTAATCAATTAAAAATTGATGGTTATGTGTCCATATCTATATGTTAAAGCTGACAAAAATATAAGATTGTTTTTGTTCCTCTCTCAATCATAAGTTAACAGCCCCTACATATTGTATAGATTATAAACTATTTTGAATATTTTAGTAATCATATTGTAAACTATTTTTTATTATATTTAAAGTTGAAATTATAATAGAGAATATGGAATCATTATAAAAAGATTCAGTAAATTTAACATCTTCTATTCATGATAATATTGATCAAACATAAAATTATTTTCTTCTTCTAAAACATCTAATGTAAATATTCAATATAACTTAATGATCTATGATAGAATGTCTAAAAGAAGAGGAATGTATAGCATGATATTAAGGGTAATATTGCTTATTACAAAAGGGTAAAATTTGATGCATATGAGAGGATTAAAAACTATTCACAGTATTAATTAAAAAAAGATAATTAAGAGACTCATAATGCATCTTTTAAAGATGAGAAAGCACAACAAATATTAGATAAATGAAAACAGAAAGTTATTATTAATATATGTTATTTTGCCATGTAAAATAGCTTGGACTAAATGGTTTTATCATTCATGGATTCCTTTAAATGCATTAAATTCACCCAATTTTAAGAAGCAATATATGTTACAACAATGATAAGTCCAATATTCAAAGCACCTTCTTATTGTAAAATTCATGTGCTTTTATTTTAAGATTTAAAAAAGGAAAATGAGTTGATTGTAGATATATATATGTATAAGTCTACCTGGAGAACAAGATGTTAAACTATTTTGATAAATCGGTAGCTTGATCAAAGGTAAAGAAACTTAATTACTTTCTTAATTTATTGTAATGTTGGAATAAGTTCTACCAAGTCTATTGATGCTTTTGATATAGCAAAACATGCTCATACTTTGTTTGGATTGTTTTATGAAATTATGAAGTTGGTTGGAATAAAAATATTGTGCACTTCATCACAGACAATATTGCTAATTATATATTAGTTAAAATTTTGTTATAAGTAAAGTATGAGCATATTTATAAATCTCTATACACTGCTTACTATATAAATCTCATTTATAAAGATATTAGTTATATAGACCATTTTCTAATCTTACCTCACATGCATCTAAGAGCATCATTTTTATGTATAATCATATTACATTTTTGTTTTGGTTAAGAAAGCAAGAAGATTGGTTGAGATTAGGTGCCCTACTGCTATTAAGTTTGCAATTACATTTATAACTTTGAAAAGTTTATATGATCATAAACAAGTACTTCAAAATTTAGTGACAAGTAAATACTTTTTAAGTCATAAGTGATCAAAGGGTGCGAAATGAAAGAGATTTAAGCTATTATTCTAGATAATAAATTTTAGGATGCTTGATTAATTATTGTGAAGATGGTGGTTCCACTTATATGATTGTCAAGGATTGTTAACTTAGATGAAAAACTATCTTTGGATTATATATGATAGTATATATAAACTTTGCAAAATAATTGTGGATCTCTTTAAAGGGGAGGAGAATTTGTACAAGCCTTATACAGATGTTCCTGATCGATAATAGGACAAGCATCTTACTTAAAGGATCTACTTAACAACTTACTTTCTCAATTTTTATTGCTTATATAGTCGAGAAACATGTACAAATGTTGATATTATGAATGTCTTTTTTGATGTGATTGAACGAAAAAGTATATTCACTAATGAAGAGCAATCAAAGGTGACAAATAAAATTAAATTGTATCATGAAAGCTTATAGAGTTTTGCTCGATCATTTGTAAAGAGAGAACTTATGATGAAAAAAATATAACCTAGTAAATTTTCATATTTTTAGTTTATTATTTACTTATTAATAATATTTTTATTTTTATTACTAGTAATTTAAAATGTATATAAGTGGTGGAGATTATTTGATGAAAATGCTTCAGCATTGAGAAAACTTACTATTAGAATACTTAGTCAAACAACTTACGCTAGGTTGTGAATGTAATTAGAACATTTTTTTATCATATTCGTAAGAAGAAATGAAATCTTTTGAAATATCAAAGATTCAATAACATTATTTATGTCACCAATAATTTAAGGATAAAGAATATGTATTTTATTGATTGAAATTTATTTTTCAATAATTATACTTTATTATTATTAATTATATAATTTCTTTATTATATATTTAGAGCACTTAGTGAGAAGAAAATATGTGATCTAGTTGATATTAATTATATGGACTATATTGATTTTTGAATTAAAGAAGAAATATTATTGTTGGACCTCGATTTTTAAGTGGAATTTGGAAATAATCAGTGAAATTAAATGAGTGGTTTTATATATATATTGTGAAATAAAAGTAATTATGCTTTGAGAAAATTCATAAGAAAAGAATGATT
>JAOTAX010000197.1:17937942-17950558 GCA_025629825.1 Erythroxylum guanchezii
AAAAAGGAAATTGTATGGATTGGTTATGTTTTGAATGAGTTTGAATAAAGAGAAAGAGAACAGAAATGTATGAAAAAAAATTTATACCGGATTCGGTTTGGCTTAGTCTAAGGTTCCAACGCAACTTTTCATTTCCTAAGATTTGCGCTTTCGGATGTCGGCATTTGCTTCCGTTTCGTCGAATTCGAAAAGAATCCGTTCTTTCGATTTCTGTTTTCGATTCTGTTTGCTTCGTTTCCGTTTCCGTTTTCCGTTTTCCGGTTGGGATCCGGTTCCTGAGATTGGATCCCAACAATTATCTTATCTTAATTGTAATAGACTTGAAAAAGTGATTTATGAAAAAAAAATGCTTTTGTCGAGATGAATAAATTAAGAACGTTTATTGATGATTAATTGTTATCTTGTTTTTCTATATTTAAAAATTAAAAGTATGATATATTACAGTAAAAATAATTTAATAAATTACTGATTTTTAATTTATTTAAATACAGTAGACGATGTTAATGTAGCTAATTTAATATGAGCTTTTAAACAAAATTGAAGAATTTAAACCTTTTGATGATGATACGACATAACCTTTTTTTAAATATAATTTTAATTATTTATTTTAATAAAGTATTTTATTTTTGTTTATTCTTATAATTTTTATAATTTATTTATTATATATTAATTTTATGATGATTTAATAAAAGTTAAACCCAGGTTTTGAAATTCGTATCGTACCGAGCAGTACCTGGCAAAACTAGCTGAAAAACGGTACAAAAGTGAGTGCTTTGGTATTGGATTCATGTACCAGTCTGTAACAACCTGTTTCGGTTGGTACCGACCGGTATCGCCAATATTCAAAATATTGACTAGTACCGAAAATTTGAAAATTTTCAAGAGTATTTCTGCAAAAAAAAAATTCTTAAAACCCCCCACTGTTACTCTTCTTCATTTTCTTTTTCTGTCTTCATTCTCTCTCTCACTCTTACTCTCTCTTTTATACCAAAAATCAAATTAATCTAAAACCCCCTCCCTCCCACACCCACACCCACACCCACACCCCGACGATGCTCTTCTTCTTCTTCCTCTCATTATTCTTTGTCACACACTCACACTCTCTCTCTTCTTCACTATTGCTAGTCGCCACCATTTGCTCTCCGACCATCCGATGACCACCATCGCACCCCCAACAACCACACGACGTCACCCACTAGCCCACCACTACTCGACCCCGGATTTGAATTCTGAAATAGATCCAGATCCATATCCAAACCTGACTTGACCCAACATCAAAATAATTTTTTTGGGTGTGTTTTTTGCTCTTAAATTTGAAAAACAAATGCATTGTATTTGGTTGTTTGTGTATGTTTTATGATGGAAATTATTGATATGTTTTCTGATGAAATTTGTTGGAAATTATTGGAAATGAAAATTGTTTAAGTATGTTTTTGTAATTGTTGAATTGAAATTGTTGGAAATGAATTTGTGATGGTTGTTGGAAATGAAATTGTTAGTTGTTGGAAAGGAAATTGTGGAAATTTGGAAATAGAAATTGTTTATGTAAGTTTTGTGATGTTTGAAACTTTAAATTGAAATTGTTCAAAATTGTTGGAAATGGAATTGTTGAAAATTATTAGGAATGGAAAATATTGGTAATGGAAATTGTTTATGTATGTTTTGTAATGGTTGAATTGAAATTGTTGGAAAATGTTAGAAATAAAATTGTTGGAAATTGTTGAAATTAAGAAATGAAAATTGTTAGAAATTGTTGAAAATAGAAATTGTTTATGTATATTTCATTATTTTGTGAATTGTGAATTTGTGATGGTTGAAATTGTTAGTTGTTAGAAATGAAATTGTTAGAAATTTGGAAATGGAAATTGTTTATGTATGTTTTGTGATGTTTGAAATTTTGAATTGAAATTGTTCAAAATTGTTGGGAATGGAATTTTTGAAAATTATTGGGAATGGAAAATGTTGGAAATGGAAATTGTTTATGTATGGTTTGTAATGATTGAATTGAAATTGTTGGAAAATGTTATAAATGAAATTGTTGGAAATTGTTGAAATTAAGAAATGAAAATTGTTAGAAATTGTTTATGTATATTTCATTATTTTGTGAATTGTGAATTTGTGATGGTTGAAATTGTTAGTTGTTAGAAATGAAATTGTTAGAAATTTGGAAATGGAAATTATTTATGTATGTTTTGTGATGTTTGAAATTTTGAATTGAAATTGTTCAAAATTGTTGGAAATGAAATTTTTAAAAATTATTGGGAATGGAAAATATTAGAAATGGAAATTGTTTATGTATGTTTTGAAATGATTGAATTGGAATTGTTGGAAAATGTTAGAAATGAAATTGATGGAAATTGTTGAAATTGAGAAATGAAAATTGTTATAAATTGTTGAAAATGGAAATTGTATATGTATATTTCATTATTTTGTTAATTGTTAAATTGTGATAGTTAAAATTGTTGGTTGTTAGAAATAAAATTGTTGGTTGTTAGAAGTGAAATTGTTGGAAATTTGGAAATGGAAATTGTTTATGTTTGTGGTTGAAATGAAATTGTTAGAAAATGTTAGAAATGAAATTTTTGGAAATTGTTGAAATTAAGAAATGAAATTTGTTATAAATTGTTGAAAATGGATATTGTTTATGTATGTTTCATTATTTTGTGAAATGTGAATTTGTGATGGTTGAAATTGTTGGTTGTTGGAAATGGAATTGTTTGTGTATATTTTGTAATTATGTATATCATACTCTTCAACTTGATCTTCATCTTTGAAACTTTGAATTGAAATTGTTTGAAATTGTTGGAAATGGAATTGTTGGAAATAAAAATTATTTATATATATTTTGTGATTGTTGGAAATGGAAATTGTTTATGTATGTTATGTGATTGTTGGAAATGGAAATTGTTTATATATGTTTTATGTAATTATGTTTGTTGAATAATTGAATTGTTAAATTTTGACTTAGGGTGAATTTTGTTCGATGAAATTGAATTGTGTATGAGGTGTGAGTTATATTATATAAGATGGACATGCGTGTTGTGTAATAAAACAATGTGTTCTTTATTTTGATATATACATTCATTTATTTTTACAGATAAATAGAAGGAAATTCAAGTACTCCTAATCAAACCACTTCAGGAAGATATAATGATTCAACTTAGGCTCATGCTGCATTGATTCCCGGCATGAGGAATCATACTATTTGCTTGTTTTGTAACAAATATTTGAAAGGTGGAGGAATAACCCAATTGAAAAGGCATTTAACTGGAGTTAAAGGAAATGTGAAACCATGTAAAAAAGTAAGTCATGATGTGAAGTAGCAAATAAAAACTTTGCTTGAAGAATATCAGCATGAGAAAGATAGAATGGAAAGGTTGAATTTTGAAATTGGTAGTGGAACTTCATTTGCTAGTTTTTGTGATGATTGTGGATATGTTGAAGGTGGCGGTGCTAGTGCTAGTATTTCATCCCAGCTCTACTGAATAAAGACCTTATGAAGAGGTCTATATGTGGTACAACTTGAAGGATTTCAAGATCTAGATGGAACTGACATGGTTTGTATGCTAAGCAAATCAATATATGGTTTACTTCAAACTTCCCGAAAGTGGTACCTTATATTTGATGAGGTTTGACCTTTTTTGACTTCATGGAAAATAAAGTTAAAAAATGCTTGTGTCACGAGATGAGGGGGAGCAAAGTTATCTTCCTATTATTGTACGTGGATGTTATTGCTCACATTGAATAACTTGACCATATTGCCTGAGGTCAAGCAACTTTTGGCCAAACATTTTAATATGAAGGACCTTAGTGAAGCATCTTTTGTCTAAGGTATGCAGATTTACTAGGACATATCTCAACACTCATCAGACCTCTCACAGAGTGCATACATTGAGTGAGCTACAAAGGTTTAATGTATCAAACAATAAATATGTCGTAGCACCTATCTCTCATAGTGAGAGATTATCTTTGGCATAGTGTCCTAAGAATAAAGTAAAGAAAAAGGTTATGAGAAATGTTATGTATTTTAATACGGTTGATAGCTTGATGTATGCTTGGGTAAGTACTAGGTGGAACATTGCATTTACTATTAAACTGGTTGGTCAAGATCTGTTTAACTTAGGTATAGACTATTGGAATATAGTCAAGCGAGTGTTGAGATACTTAAAGGTAACCAAGGATTATATGTTGACATATAGAAAAGTCAATAGTCTAAACCTTATAGGGAATCTAGATTCAAAATTTAACTATGTGTTCGAATGATCGAAAGTCCATTTAAGGTTACATTTTTTAATGTTTGTAGATGGTATAATGTCGTGAAAGAGTGTCAAGTAGACATGGCTGATTTCCTCGACCATACATGTATAGTGTATGCTAGGGGGCTGCTTTACAGACGATTTAGCTCATAAACTTGATTTATTAGTTGTCTGTGGTTGATTCAGTATCTAGACCCATTCGATTGTACTATAATAATCTTGTTGTTGTGTTGTTTAATAACAACAAAGAATATCACATGTTCTTAACATTTGAAGGTCAATTATTTGACCCAAAAGGAGTTGATTTAGAAAGGTGACATTAAGGTTTGGAGCATTTAAGGACTGAGGAACTGTAAACTGATTCTCCAACTAAAGGACTTCGCCCACTTGTATTTGAAAGACAAGTATACAATATAAGTGTTTTGAAGCGTTTAGACACTGTTAGTTAGGGGATTGTTATGTTTGTTCCATGTACATTTGTACATTTGATGTATTATGACATTATGGTGGTTCATCAATAAAGATGATCATCATTTATCCTCAATAATACGTGTTATCATAAATTGTCATAACACTTGTGAAAGTTTAAGATTTGGGTCGATCTTAAGCATTTAAAGGTCATTGGGCATATATACAGATTGGCCTTAAGCCTATATCATTTAGACACATACAATTTTATATGGATATCCATAAATTTTGACTTAATACAGGGGGATATAAGTTATAATCTCATAAATATTCTCTAATGCAGTTTAACATTTAGCTGGAGAATATAAAGATTTTCTCCAATGTAATTTAGCATTCGGTGAGAGAAAACAAGATTTCTCTAATGCAGTTTAGCATAAAGTTGGAGAAATTAAGGCCTACAAACGAAAATGATATAATTTAGATCATACAGATATCATCTTAGTTGGCCACACTTTATTTTCCCATTCATGTTAACGAGATATTAGATATGTGTGATTGTATTGGATCTGTGTCACACATGACACATGTATTTGATACTTTTCGGTATCAAAAGCTTTGCAGGACGGAGTGTTGGACTTTCGTTATCTTTGGATCAAATGTTTTGTTTTTAAACTTAGTCAATTAATACAGTAGTATAGCTTAACTGAGTTTTTTAAAACTGTTTTAAATTTGAGTCAACACTACAATTAAGTATTGTCCAATGAGAAAATATACGATATTTTGGCTAATCTATAAAGTTGGATATCATTTAATTGCATTTTTTAGTTTTTCAATAACTTATTGGTTAAGTTACGTAATTTGATCCAGATAAAGATAATAAAGTGACACAATAAATGATCGAAGTCAATGGGTCGAAGTTTGGGTGAAAAATAGATCCCGATCAGTATGGACCATACTCATATCGAGCTTATGATAGGAAAACCCAATATGGATGCTATATGTAAAGGTTAAGGTCTCTTGCAATTGCTCATATCATTCGTAACTCGTAAGCATAAGGATTCTCTGACTAGTTAAGAGAGCTTATGTTTTGATAAAACTATAGAAAGGCTTAACCGTGTCTCGGTGAGCAATTCCTGTAAAGATGACGATGGATTCATGCTCGTTTCGGTTTCAGAAAGGTCATTTGAATTTATAGAACTGAAATAAGGTATTTTTCGTATTTCTCGTTTATTGCTCTTTTACGTTCGATCTGGGATACGTAACTAAGGTTCCGTTACGTATTACATAAGTATCATGTTATCATTGTTACAACACTTAATAGACGGAATTCTAAATTCATTTAATTTTCCATCAACTTAATACTTATTTCAAATATTTTTAAAATATTATGTTCAAATTAATCATTATAAAATATTATAATTCAACATATATTTTGATAAAAACAATAATGTTTAAAATGCACTTTCAATCAGCCGTATGGTGCTTCTGTCTTCTGTTCCTCTGCCTAAAATGGGATAAAATGTAGAATCCACATTATTTGAATTAATTTGGGCTTATATCAATTAATCTCTTTCTCTAAACTATTTATATATAAAGGAGGGTATTGGTCGTCGTCGGAAGTTCAAACCTATGTATACCGAGGAAAATGATCCCAATTTAATACCAAAAAGCCCATTGGATGAACCTTAATCAATGCCATAAGTAGTCTCAACTCCAAATAATCGTCCAAGTTGCTATTGCGAGGCCCCCGTTCCCCACAATGCTCAATACTTCTCGGTCTTTTTATCACGCTGATATGGAAGCGCAACTTATAGCAAATGCATCCACCGACTTCTGTCGTGAGCAGGTTAATTGAGTTTTATAGGTTTAAGAGTGGAAACAAAGATTCCGTTGGGCCACGATTTGGCAGCGAATAAATACGAAAACACCCCACGTGTACATGTATGTACTTATTTATGATTTTCTGCCTAAGAGCAACCTGAAATTCTGAAAGAAGTGTTGGACACCACCAGCATCACTGTCTCTTTGGTACGCCGTATGCCCAACGCAACTTACCATGTTCGTTGTCACCACAAACGGCATGGGAAGAAGAATTGTATCATTTATCACAAGAAGCTCACTCACTGAAATAGGCATTTAATATTATCCTATTTGCCTACTTTTGGAATGAAAAAATCGGCAAGTTTTGATTTAATTTCATTTTTGCAGCACTCTTTTTTGCTTCTTCAAGTTATTCTAATGCTTTTTGAATTTATGATTTAGTCAATTCCATCCAACTTGCAATAATATCCACACTAAACCAATTTCTGCTTCCTTGGCTAGTATGTGAAATGTTGGATAATTTTATTTAACCGACAGTGACAACACAGTGCCAATATTATCAGAATGAAAAAACAATTAAGAAAACTGGAATGGGAGCGGGGTTACTACCTAAGAAAATGGGTCCCAGAAGTAGGGTTTAGGGCTTGAGAGAGCACATGATTGGCTAAGACGCAGCCATTTGTCAAGAATGCTGTCCCGCCCAATTTTCCCACGGTGACAATAGATTGACCAACATTACAATGTAAAGAAAGCTGACTATTTAAAAGTTTTTAAGTTCAACTATTTTTCAATTAGAGAATATATTTATTTATTTTAAGAAAGTTCAACAAAGTAAAAATCAATTATCAGTTACAGACACTATGAATCGGATCAGTCACCCTTTGAACATACCCATTTCTAGGTGTTTCTTTACGCAGTTATTGTCTTAGCATTTATGTAGCAATTGGGCCAAAGTCTTGAATAGTATTAAGAAGCTAGAACACTTTCGCGTGGTAGGGGCCAGTAATTTAATTGTCTTAGCATTTATGTAGCAATTGGGCCAAAGTCTTGAATAGTATTAAGAAGCTAGAACACTTTACGTGTGGTAGGGGGCAGTAATTTAAGTGAAAAGGTCTTTGCATTTATTGCTTTGCTAGAATAAACGATCAGTTCAGGTTTGCCCGTCTTATGTTTTATTGAATTTGACAGAAAAAAGTACGCAAGATGTCTATCCACTTGAGCCTTCAAAACTCCTGGAATTTGGCATATCCCTGTATGCTTTAGTTCCCCGGAAGACTGAATGTTTATTCCAATATACTCAATTCACTTAATGTCCTGTATAGTCGACGGGTTGGTAATAAAATGAGATGAAAAGACACATATTTCTATCTTTTGATTTGAGTATTATAATAATAGAATAGAATGAAATAGAATAGGATAGAAGTGGAAGGTTTTATATTACATTCCATTCTATCATAAATAGTGAAAGTAAGAAACCTCTGATTTAGAGAGTTTAGGATGAAACGTAAACTAATAAATACATCTACCTAATATACCTTCAATAATTTTTCTTAATATCAATTTTTTCTCCTAACCCTAATCCTCTTTTCTTCATACTCATTTATTACGGATCATAAAAATTGTATATAATTAATAATATTTTTATATTATTTCTCCTTACTTTAATAATAATACTTGTATATTATTAATAATAAATTGTATATAATTAATAATAAAACAAAAAATTTAATAAAATTTTTATTAATAAAAATAGAAAATATATAAAACTATTATTCTTTAAATGTTTTTATATATTTATATATAAATAAAAATATAAATAAATTATTTTTAAATATAAATAACATATAATAGAATAGAATAAAATAAAATAAATTATTGTAATATTTATATATAATTAATAATAAATTGTATATAATTAATAATAAAATAATAAAACTTTTATTACAATTTTTATTATTTTAAAATAGAAAATATATAAAAACTTATTTGTCACGATTGTAACTTGAACCATGACTTTTTAATTAGACATGATTTATGTTTTAAAATTATAAGGTTAAATTTCTTGTAACAACCATTTTAATATCAGTGGTATAATAGTCATTTATTATTCATTACATTCCATTTCATCCATCTTCCAAGCAGCATTTCACTACATTATATTCTGAATCCTTTTATTCTTTCCAAACAACTTTTTACTATATTATATTCTATTTAATTATAAATTGTTCCGTTCTGTTCCATTCTATTTCATTAATTAGCATCCAACCAAATAGATCTTTAAAGTTTAATAGAGTTTTAAGTGCTAAAATAATTAGACTATACGTAGCAATCAAACCAAAAATCAGTTCATTGACAAAAGCATTTATATGTTTTTATTTATTTTTATTTGAATGGATATTATTTGACGTTTTTTAACTTGCGGTTTCAGTTTAACTTCAACGCGGCTACTCTCCAACTAAACTCTATTAAACTTTAATCATCGAGTTTAACTTCAGCGCGGCTACTCTCCAACTAAACTCTATTAAACTTGAATCAACGATTATTATTGAACTACGAATCGTTTTTAATTAATTGAGTATTTGTTTACATAATCATGTGGCAATTAAATGATCACATTGCTATTTACAAATGGCATGGAAGGAAGGAAATCTCAGTTTTCAAGTAAAATTAAAGGAAAGGGGGCAAAGTAACATTCACTTGTTGGATTAGCCAACCTTCCGCAAACCACTATGCGTCCATACTCAAACCACCATGAACTGAAGTTTACGTAACCTCATTCAATCGGACGCTTAATCCGAAAGAGAGAGTGAAGAGAAGCCAGCCACGACTAAGAAGCCAGCTATAATTAGTTGTAGAGGAAAAGTAAAATAACTAGACAACTACTTCTATTAAACAAAGAAATAAACGAAAACAAAATAACATCACTTAAAAAAGAGGAACTATGAAGCATTTTTAAATTTTAGGCCAAACAATCAAATTTACTCTTTAATATCATATAAAAACAATAAAGGAAAATAAAATTTATATTTTATTTGGTACAATGTTGTCGAAAGTTCTTAGGTACTTTTATATAAATTCAAATAATATGATCCATACGAAAAAATCCAAAATAAAATATTCTTGATGATAATATCTTTAGGGCCATTTGATTTGTTTTGCTACTGTGATTTTTAGTTTTATTTTCTATTTTTTAAATAAAAATAAAAATATGTTTAATTTTAACATCAATATAATTTTACTTTTACTAGTGATGATAATTAAATATATATTTAATATCTCTTATATAATATTTATTAATAAATTATCAATAAAATTTTTTACTTTATTAAAATAAATAAATTTAAAACTAAAATTTATTTATAAAATAAAATTTATTTTAATTATTAAATACATTTTTATTTGAAATTTATTTATTTTGAAGATATTTTAAATTTAATTATATTGATAATAATTAGTAAGTTAATTTTGTCTAATTTAAATACAAAAATTAAATTAAAATATTGATAATTTTATTAATAATTAAATAATATATATTTGGTTGTTATTAAACCAAATTAAAAAAGCAACATAAAAAATAAAATTTAAAAATTGGAAAAAATTTAAAATAAATAATTTTTAAAATAAAATTAAAAGCAAAAATAAAAAATAAAAATATAAACAAAATCAAAGTGGCCATAATCATTTAATTCAACACCTTCGTGCTTTTCATAGTTGAGTTGAGACTGAGAGGTTACCTATTCACTAATGATTACATGGATACTCTCTTTCATCAATATTTAATAAAAATGCAATTTAAATAAAATTGAAATAAAATTTGTCCAACTTATTTTTTAATAAACTTATTTTTGAATTTCTAAATCTACACAAAAATCTTGAAAAAAATGTAAAAAGATATTATTGAAAGATTATTTTTATATCAGTAAAAGGATATTTATCCAAATATATACATTAATTAATTTAAATAAATTATTTAATAAATAAAGTATTTATAAATAAAAACTCGATTCAAACGAGTAACATGCTTACAGTGGTCAGTTGGCGTTATAACAAGAGTGACAAGTAGTCTGGCAAATGGCAGTACGTAAAATGTAAACAATTATTATTATTTTAGAAAAAAAGAAAAAAGAAAGGGGGACGAAGCTCTATATTTTCTTCGTCACACCTCATTCCTGTCAATTCCTGTAACTGTCCGCTTCTCTTGCTATCTCTCTCCCTCTCTGTGTTTTGTGTGTAAAGAACAGATCAAAAGTGACGAAATCCCTAACCTCCCAAAACTTCGCATCAGATTCCACTTTCTTCTTCGTTCAATGGCGGTGCCTCCACCACCCCCTCGATCGTCGTCAATCTGTTAAACCACTCTTCAACTCTTATCAATCATCGCAACCACCACCACCACCATGTTCGAATCTCACGTAAGCTCTCTCTCTCTGTCCCTCTCTCTGTTCTTTTATTGTTTCATTTACTTTATTCAATTATCATTTATACTACAATTCTTTTCGGAATTACTCCGGATAAATGAGTAGAGTTAAACCACAGGTTCGTTTTTCGTTTTTATTTTATTAGTTGATCAGTATTGCCTGAGAAATTTGAGTATTGCTGTGATTGATTAAGCTGCTTTCTTCACCTTATATTTTTGTTCCTTTTGGTCTAATTTTACTTAGATTAGCTGAAATTTCCCTTTGGTTCATGCTGCTTTACGGTTTCTACTATGATACGAATGCTTCATTGTTTTTTTTAATAACTTGGCATAAGCTATTTTCTGGCGCAGAAACCTTGGACCTAGTCATACTGAGCCTGCTGCTATTTTTAACCAGTGATTAGCTATGATTAAATGATCTGTTTTCTACAGTTTAAGTAGTATGTTTAAAATCATATGCGGCTATATTGCATTTTCCATTATTTAAATTCCACTATATTTTACGTCATTTAGGATGGTTAATTTATGATGGATATAAGCAGTTTCAAACTAGGATGTGTCATTTGTGATGGATACAAGCAGTTGCACTAGCTTGAAACATTTGAATTTATGGGTGAGCAAATATTTTTACGTTTGTGGGTGTAAGTAGGTATCGTATGCATAATTGTCTTGAATTTATGCTTTGTCTGATTTTTTGCAACATATATTAGGATGGTGGTTTACTTTTGGATGTTTTGTGGTATGAAAGTTTACTTCATATGGACTTAAGAAGTGTCACTATTACTTGTAGGTTTTGCATTTGCTACGGAGATATTTAGGTGAATATGTTCATGGGCTCTCTCTAGATGCCTTAAGAATCAGTGTGTGGAAAGGTTTGTCTCCTAATCCTTAAACTCCATGTGTTGTGTTAGTTTCTTATCTTTTTGTGAATCTCAGATATCTAACTATATGCCTTTGAAACTTATATTATGTTACTTGATGGCATTCTCGTCATCCCTTTGGTACTTTTAACTTTTCCTAAAGAATTCCTTCTCTTTCCCAGGTGATGTTATACTAAAGGATTTGAAATTGAAGGCAGAAGCATTAAATGCATTAAAACTTCCAGTCACTGTTAAAGCTGGATTTGTTGGGACCATCACGTTAAAGGTAGCTAAATTATCAACCACTGGAACTTTTAGTTTTTGATTTCTCCCCTACTTACCTTCAACGGTGACTACCAAAGGTAGACTCTGCGAAGTTTGACTTCAATTTAGGGCAGAAGCCAGAAGAGTTGTTCTTCCTTCATCTTTTTTTTTTTTAATAGCATTTTTATAACTGTGTTGATTGCTATACCTTACCTTTTCAAATATATGAATTTGCTATCCGCTTCTTTAATTACTCGCATGCCACCCTCGTTTGCATTCTTATGTTGTTTTTGCTTTGAACGACTACTGGTTAGAGGGATTGCTATTGAAGGTAAATTGTATGTTCAAATCTTATAAGGGGCTAATATGTTATATGAGTTTTAAGTCGGTATATTTGTGACTTGCTTCATGACTGGTGTCTTTCGTGTGACTAGTGAGGTTTGGCAGTGAGTTGAGCTAATGAACGAGTTTGGAATGGTTGATAATCAGTGTAATGACCATATAAATTGACTGTAATTTTCCCAAACTGGAAATTGCATAAGAATCATGATCTCTTCTTTATTCTTTTTGTTTCTCACTGCTCTATAGTG
>JAOTAX010000197.1:17955583-17988086 GCA_025629825.1 Erythroxylum guanchezii
GTCATAATTGCTCTTCCATAATCTTGCTATATACTAGTTAGATAATGTTGTTTTCAGTTTTTAGATGTTCTTTGCATTGATGGGCTTGCCTTTGGCATTAATCTTGTTCTATGAAATGTACACATAGAGTTCATCTTGTTGGTTGCTTATGGTACTCAACTTGTCAATATCTGAGACAATTATTTGTGTGAAAGGCTCCTTAGTATAAGAATGATATCTGATTAGCTGCTAGAATTTAATATTTGAGATGGATATTGATGAATATGTAATTTGTAGAAATAAAAATTGCTGGATAGATAGTGCACTATGATTTTGTTTTCGGTTGCTTAGTTGCAAAGGGTGTCATATTGGAATGATTTTGTCAGTCAAAGACCAAAGTATGAAGAGTGAATTTAATGATAGATTACATAAACCTTGTGATTTGTCTAGCTTGTTTAGATGAAGAATTATGGAAACATGAAGTGAGCTAATATTTACAACCTGTGGCAACTGATTAAATACTAAAGTACCCACATACTCTCATAGATGACTTGGCTCCAAAATATTTCTGCAGCTTGCAATTTTTGCCGAGCTTGTTTAGCTCAATTAAGGTAGTGTTGATAAGGTTCACTTTCTAACATGATAAATTTGGCCATATCCCCTCCCAAAAGGCAACTTATGGAGGGGTGCTATCTTCTGGAAGAAAGTTGCCGTCATAAGTGTGCTTACTACTATACTGCTTATCCACTTTATTATATGTATGCCTTTGAAGTCTTGTTGATCTTGCATCACATTGAGCATATACTATGTATGATTAGATTTACTAGGAAATAAAAATGAAAATGAAGAAAGCTTCAGATTATGTGATTGTACACAATGTAAAGTTTATGATTCCTAAGGTAAAGGTAGGATTGTCCTGCGGATTTGCTAGGGCATGCTATCATTCATAGGTGTGGTACATTACTGAGCAATTATAGACATGGCTTTTTCCAAACAAGGGATGTATGTGGTCACATAAAAATAGAGATTATTTCAAAGATCTAGAGATTATACTTTAAATAATTGAAGCTTTTTTAATCAAGTAGAAGAACATGTTCATTCAGTTTATCATCTATTTATAAGAATTCTTGAGTTAACTTTATGTCCAATCAATTGATGTCTGGTCTTTTTGCAGCCTTCTCCTGGAAATTCATGGTTAGGTTCTTTGATTGCGACTATAATTGGAAATCTTAAAATATCAATTACCAATGTCCATGTCAGATATGAGGATTTAGTCAGGTTTGTGATCTTCTATGATTGTCCTCCTCTTGTTGATTGTTTCAGTATGTTTTCTTCCCTCCTCTTATCGTTTTCTGAATGTTTCACTCATCATTTCTTACCATCTGTCTTGGTTTTGTTTATCCTAGTTTACCATCTTCCTGTGGAATTAATAATCTATTTTTCAGTAATCCTGGGCATCCATTTTCCTGTGGTGTTACCTTGGCTAAACTAGCAGCCGTAACGACAGATGAGCATGGAAATGAAACATTTGATACCAGTGGAGCATTGGACAAATTGCGGAAGGTTCATCTTGTCTTCTTAGCATTCTCATTTATGAATGGTTTTTAGTTTGAATACCATTCTTATAATCACAAGCAATAACAATATGATGTCAGTGATGTCATGTGTTTATAAGCATTTAGGGACCCAGCAATGTTTTGACTTATTTTGGCTTCTTTCTCATGTAGCAAATATACAACATGCTTTGAGTAGCACAATATTTGAGAAAAGAGAATTAAGAAGAATGGATGTTGTAATCTCAGTACGAAGAGTGATAGGACCAATGAACCTAATTGATATGTTGCACACAAAATTGAGGCCTTTAATGAGATTTATATGGTATGACTAGCTGGAAAACTGGCCCTTAACTGAATTGTGGGTTTTGGCTGTTAGTGTATGCAAGATGTAGTTTCTTTGGAACGAACAAAATCAAATTTACCAAAACCCAGTTAGCTTCAGATTAAAGTGCATGTCTTTGACACCCTGTAGTGTTTCAGTACAGTAGTGTTATCATAGTATTGAGTTAGAAATTACCATGCAATGACAGTTGACTATTGTGCTATGGCGTTACTAGTTATAATTGTCTTTATGTACTTTAACGTGGTTATTTGGTTTTCATAGTATCGAGTTAGAAATTACTATGCAATGACAGTTGACTATTGTGCTATGGTTTTACTAGTTATCATTGTTTTTATGTACTTCAATGTGGTTATTTGGTTGCTCCTTACATAAGCTATTTAGTTCATCAACATAAGCGTTTTGGACAGTTGTTGATCTAAATCCTGCTATGTAGTTGGACATTTGCTGAATGTTTTTCTTTTAACAGTCATTACAACTTGAAAGGCTTGCTGTCTATCATAATTCTGATAGTCTTCCGTGGGAAATAGACAAGAGATGGGAAGATCTCACTCCCAAGGAATGGGTTGAGGTTTGTAGTTTTATTTGGATTCTCATTCATCCTTATTTTTATGTGTGTGTTAGCTTTTTGGATTGTATCATCTTGTTCATGTGCTCTTTTTTATACTTAAGATATTTGAAGATGGCATAAATGAAACTTCTGCTGATAATGGAATGACTTCTAAATGGGCTATGAATCGTAACTATTTTGTGTCACCGATCAATGGAGTCCTCAAATATCATCGGCTTGGGAAGCAAGAAAGAAGTGATTCAGAGATTCCTTTCGAGAAAGCATCACTTGTTCTAACTGATGTCTCATTAACGATCACTGAGGTATTGACTTCCTCTCATATTGTTGTGCTTTATGTCACTATTCACTTATCCTTTTTTGACTCTCTTGGTTATATAGTGAAAGACATAAATAAACTATGCTATTTCTGTTTTTGTTTTCGGCTAGGGAAGTGAAATACATAAATGTCTCTTGTTCATTATTTCTCTTTTGCTTTCCTTGGCTTATATGAGACACAAATCTTGAATACTTCAAGAACTTCATTTCCCTTATTGTCAAGCAAATAATGCTTTGATTCATATGCCATCTCTGTTGTAGGTGCAATATCATGATTGGATAAAACTTTTTGAGGTTGTTTCAAGATACAAGACATATATTGAGATATCCCATTTGAGACCTGAAGTGCCTGTTTTAGAGAAGCCTCATCTTTGGTGGAGATATGCTGCTCAAGCTGTTTTGCAGCAGAAGAAAATATGGTATAGGCGCATGGTCTACAAATTTTGAGATTATTGAAAGGTTAATTGCTCTGAAATTAAAGCTGCTCTTATATTTTCGTTTTTGACCTCAGCTATCGACTTTCTTGGGACCAAATCCGGCATCTCTGCCAGCTTCGTCGTCGTTATGTTCAGCTATATGCTAGTTTACTGCAGCAATCATCCACTAATAGTACCTTAGAACTTCGAGAAATGGAAAAAGATCTTGATTCTAAAGTAATTCTTTTGTGGAGGTATGCTAACTTGGTTACTTTTTCTCTGTATGAGTCACGTAATGCTTGTTAATCGGGTAAATTTTTTGTTTGTTTAAATTAATAGAGACGCAGCTGCATATCACTTAAGTTTAATGTGTGACTCGATATCAACCTTAAGAGCATTATTATTGCATATGGTGCAGAGGGAAAAGTGTTCTGGGTTAAAATTTAGGTGCTAAAGAAAAAATGCTTCCTTTTACATTTAATCATCTTCTGAAGCAAACCTAGAATAAGTGATTATTGTTCATCTGTTTCATTCTCCATCATGAACTTGAGGTTTCCAATTTAAAATATTCAAAAAGTGCCATTTGAATTGGTTGAGAGTGCTTGATCTTAAGGTCCTACCACTCATTCTAGGTGAACCAAACTCTTTCATTGACTACCTTTCCTGCCTTACAAGTTGAGTTAGAGATATTATTTCTATGCTTCTATGGAACTAGTCATAACTACATTAAAAAGCTTCTATGGTCCTGCATGGGTTTCCTTTCAGGTTTGAACTAAGTTCAATTCAATGAGTTAACATTGAGTAGGAAGTTTGATTGACATATTGAAGAGTTATGATTAAATCTCATCATATTTCATAATTCCACATGCCGTTTCTTTTAATGGATGTATATTTTTAGGTTACTGGCTCATGCGAAAGTTGAATCTGTGAAAACAAAGGAAGCTGCTGAACAGAGGAGGCTTAAAAAGAAAAGTTGGTTTTCCTTTAGAAGGTTGGTAGCAAGTTAGAACTTTCTTTTAGGTTTTTGAAACATTATTCCCTAGCCTTTAGGTTGGTGCTTTTCCACATTAGATTTTATGTTGCCTTCTGTTGGTGATACCATGTTTGGTTTGTAATTTCAGCTTGTAATCTCCTCTAATTTTCTGATATCCTTCCATTTAGGCATACTGAATCTGGAGATAGCTCTGATGGAGATGTATCTGAGGCATCACATCTATCTGAAGAAAAATTAACAAAAGAGGAATGGCAGGCAATAAATAATTTACTCAGTTACCAGCCAGATGAAGAGTTAATGTCTCACTATGGAAAGGACATGCATAATACGATTCAATTTGTGGTGACCGTATCTGTTGGGCAGACTGCTGTTAGGATCATTGACATGCATCAGACTGAGATTGTTTGTGGTAGATTTGAGGAGCTCTGTGTGTCAACAAAGTTCAAGAGTCGCAGTGCCCAGTATGATGTGTTACTGAAATATTATGGCTTATCTGCCCCTGAAGGTTCACTTGCTCAGGTTTGTTTGCTGTTACTCTCTGATTGACATGACAAGTCTTAGAGTTGTTGATTCAAGGAGTGTTGAAATCTTGAGAGGAAAAAAAAATGTAAACTCATTAGTCTATTGTCCTTCATTTTGTTATCTTATGAAATTGTTCTTGATTTATATTTGTCATTTTTGGTGCTTTAGAGACTCATTATTTTTGCTACGGATTCATTTGGGAATTGCCTGCTTATAATTTAGTGACCTTATATGCTTGTACTATTTGTTTTTCAGAGCGTATCTAGTAAAAAGAAGGTTAATGCATTATCAGCCAGTTTTGTGCACTCACCAGCGGGGGAGAATGTTGCCTGGAAGCTGTCAACTACAATCTCTCCCTGCCATATTACGGTGATTACTAAATTTTTGTTGAGAGATGGGAATGAGGCTGTTCCACTCTTTATCTAGTTACACTTGACATTTCTTTTGTTATACTAAACGTGTGATACTTTATGGGCACAATTATGAAATTAACTTTGCTGATAGTAGAATCTACAATCCTGTCTTATTATGGTTAATTTCTTGTCATTTGAAGGTTCCTCATTCTTTTGTGTGTGTTTGCAGGTTCTAACGAAAAGTTTTGATCGTTTTTTTGAGTTTGTAAAGAGAAGCAATGCATTCAGCCCCACTGTTGCATTGGAAACTGCTAATGCTTTACAGGTATTGGGCTATAGAGTTGGTAAAGTTTTATGCAATTTTAGGTCCTTAATTTGTTTGCATTAATGTGCATGCTTGTTTTTTTCTTTCAATCCTTCTTTTAAGTTTCTCCAATATATTCAAACTTAGCCTCAGATATTGAGCAAAATCTTATAGTGTTGAAGGTCCAATTGTGGTCAACTTGGTTTTCAAACGAGTTAAATAAGCATAAAAATGCTTAGTATAAAAAAATTAATAATATTATGAATAACTTGAATTATTGAATTTTAATGCAATTATTTTGCATTATGTTACGATATGTTAATTTTATTGATGGTTTTAGAAATTGTTGGAACTTTTGATGCTTTTATCTTAAAAAATGGAACGGAATTTATTATTCAATGTTTGATGCTCTTATTATTCCCTATGTTATAGTTTTTGTGTTCAAATTGATTGTTATTTTTAAAGTGGAAGTTTGGTGTATTAGGTTAACCCTAGTCACCCTATATGTTATATACATATAAATAAATATATAAAAGGAGAAATTACATAAATAATTATCTAGTACCAACACTTCCCTTAAGTTGGTGCATAAATATTGTCAAGGCCTAGCTCGTTACAAAGATATAATCCTGTTGATCTCGTAACGAGGTAGTAAAAAAGATTTGCTAATTAATTTGTAAAAACTACAATCTTTGAAATAAACTCCCTATATATAACCTTCTCTCTGGTGAAATGACAATCTACCTCAATGTGTTTTATTCTTTCATGATAAATTGAAATAAAGGCTATAACATACCATGGTTTGTTTCTAACACTTCTTTGAAACTAGGTTTCCTCCTAAAAATATACAATAACATGAAGTAAAATGCCTATCAAATTGTGAACTTTGATATCTTGCATTTGCATATCCCAATATGTTATTGTGTCATTGATTACGATGACCTTGTCCAAGGGTTCTTTTAATATACTATACAATACTTTGTGTTACCTCTTAATGCCCAATACAAAGAGAGGACATAAACTGACCTATTACACTAACTACTAAATCATCTTCGGTCTTGTGACAGTGACATATATTAACTTTCCAACTAACTTGTAGTAACTAGCTATATCAAAATATGGTTTTCCCTGATTTGATGCAAGTTTGACAATTGGGTCCTTAGGAGTATCCATCGATTTAGACCCAACAAAGTCTCCTTCAATAAGTCAAGAGCTTATTTCCTTTGTGAGAGGTAAATGACTTTGTTAGATCGTGCTACCTCCATGTCCAAAAGGCATTATAAGCGACCAAGATCCTTGGTTTGAAACATTTGCTGTAGATAGGCCTTTAACTCTAAAATGCTTATTAAAATGCATATTAAATCATCTCCCATGAAATACCTAACAATCCTAATGATCGCTCCATATAAAACTCTCTTGTAAGTCATCGTGAAGAAATGCATTCTCGATATCAAATTGGTGTAATGACCAATCAAAATGGGCAACAAGTGAGACGGCAAGGGGAACTGAGGTGATCTCCACAGGAGGGAAAGTGTCCTAATAATTAAGGCCAAATATCTTAGTGTAACCTTTGGGCACTAATCGGGTCTTAATATGATCAAAATTGGCATCTTAACAAGCTTTTAAGTGTGAAAACCCATCTACAAAAAATAGTGGAATTGTCAGGGGCCAAAGGTTCTTACCAAGTGCCATTGGAGTGGATCACGACATCTCCTTAATAATGGCCCACCTTCCATAATGAGCTAGAGCCTTTTCCAATGTCCTAGGAACAAATAAAAGGACAAGGTGGAAAGTATAACAATATGTTTGGGTGATAGAGTGATAAGATACTAATTTAGAGATAGGTTGAGTAGTGCATGAACAAGTAATCTTTACAAAGTTCAATAGGTATATCAATATTTGATGGCGATGGATCTAAAGCGAGAGGTAGTCATGGTCGTCAGAGGAGCAAACCATGGCTAGTATAACTTTTATCCCAACCTCACCTAATGAGGGTGCCTTCTCATCTAATGTAGCACGTTTTTGTCGTCTGTAGACTTGAGTATCCTATGGAGGCAAAGAGGTAGCTTAGGCCACGTTGCTGACATCTTATACTAGTCGTTCGTTTGCTCTTCAGATCTTGCATAGAGACATTAGGGGAAGAAGATTATAGAACAGTTCAATGAACATGTTAGTTGAATTATAGAAATAAGATCAAAAGAACAAGATGAGTTGTCCTAGAGTCAATTCTCGTGTGGTAGAATCATCAACAAGAGTGCATCAAGAAGTGTTCTAGAGGCAGTGAGGGGAGATTGAAAGGAGATATTGCCAATCATAGAAAATCCAAGAAACATGCGAGTAGCAGTGACAGTTGATTGAGGCCCAAACTTGGAAGGATTAAGTTATAAAAACGAAGATAATCCTTCCGAATGGAGTTGTATTAGTAGTCTTTAGAGTGGGTGTAGGCAAAAGTGGTGGTTGAGTAGTTGCATATCAGTCTTCTAGAATGGGACCTGATTTCTTACATAATTGCACGATAGACCTTAGGACCCTAGTCACTTGAGCCACTGGTAGTCTTCTCGGCAGCTAGAGTAGATTGCATCCTAAGAGGTGGGGTAGGTTGAGTAGAGGATGAAACTTGAAGCAATGAAGCATATGCCTTAGAGATATATGATAATATCTCATAACTGTGCATGTAAGCATGAACAACTTCCAAATCATAATGAATTTTGGGAATTTTTGGTTGCAGTATTTTTTGTTCCAGCACTAGTATTAGGAAAAGTTTATTATTTAACATGTTTTGTTTTAATAGGAGACTAAATTAGAGAGATCCTACTCTAGTTAGGATAGTTCCTAAATTAGAGGGATCCAAAAATCTCTAAAATAATTCCTAATTAGTCTATTGGTGTAACACGTATTTAAAGGGAATGTTTCTATTGAATAAGGGAGTCGAATTTTAGTAGAAAATCAAGAGGGGTTTGTTTATGAAAGCTCTCTTTCTTTTCAGTCAACATAGGCAAGTCTAAGGAAGGAGAGAACATCAATGAAGGGGGAGGAGAGAACTTACCTGTTATTCAACCCATGACTAGATCCTACGCTAAGTCCACATTAGGATACCAAATAAAAAGACAATAGTGAGGAAAATATTGCGATGACAAGTATATGTTGTGAGATTAGTAGTGAGAGGCATCAAGTCATAATAATCAGTGCAATTGTTTGAAACTGTCAAATTAGGTACTAAGATCTATGATTTCTTGTCATTATAGCACTAATCTTATCAAAGATACCAATAGAGTCTTGTGTAAACATTTGAGCTGCCTGAGAGAGAGCATCAAACTATCCATAGATTTCCATAAAATAGACAATATTAATACATCCATGAGTGTATAGTGAGAGAGTTCATCTCCACAAATGGGAAAAATAGTCGTGAGATGATTTTCAATTTGTTGACCTTCTAACCATATAAGGATAGTCATAGACCAAAAATTATAATTCTGACCCATAAGATGCTTTGTAACGGTAATGGGTGTAGCTAAAATTGCAAAACACTAAGCCTTGTAAAAGATATAGCTAATATAGAGGATGTAGCATTTGTAGATTTTGAAATAGGAGTGGCGGACGTGTTATATATTTTTAAATATTAATTGATAGAAAATAAAAATTGTGGTGAACAATGTTGATAAACAGTGCCAAAAAAATACATAGATGAGTTGCGAACAAAAAATAAGTAGAGAGAGAAGGCGCCAATGAAGAATTAGAAAAGAGAGAAGAATCGCTGAGAAGATAGTTGTCAGAAATAAATTCACTGGAGAAGTATAATAGAATTAAGCCGTTGGCTTTGATTCTATGTTAAAGTAGAATTTTGGTGTGTTGTTTAACCCTAATCACCCTTATACATGATATGTAAATATTCAGATCCTATGGTAATACTACCAACAGTTATCTTATACTACATTCATGAAATAATTATACATGTTAACACAATCATTATAATAAATTCGGTAAATATTTAGTTGACACTTTGTTCCCTATAACAATAGCCTACCTTTGATTTTAACTATTTTGGATATCACCATATATGTTTTTATTAGTGGTTTAATTATGTAGATGGACGAACAGGTGGAACTGTTGTCTCAAGTTATAGCCTCCCACCATTCCACCATTTTAGTCAAAAAGGTTATGATGTACCATGAATAGAGGATAACTTCCATTGTAATTAGAAATTGAAAGGAAACAAAATATTTTGCTTGAAAAAAGGATACGACTAAATGTAATTGATTTGAATGTCTCTATTAATATTAATGAAGAATAGAATTTTACATTTAAGAACTAGAAATCACATTTAAGGTCCATAAAGAACTAGGCATCAAACTTAGTGCCTAGGAATCACTCATAGAATTTAAGAATCACGCATCACACTTTCACAAATTAATAGCCTAAAAAATCTTTTGACTCCATCATAATTGAAACGTTAAGTCCTATACATAAATTGTCTCTTCTTTATTCTAATCGTGCTTAAATAATGACTCTAAGAAGTTACATATCTAGGACCTTTGACACAAATAGACGCATCATGAATTCCATACAAATTACTTTTCAATACAATTGATTTCAAATTCATTAAAATTTCATGTACTGATTTTTGAATACGTGGTAAATTCGTGTGCTATTTTCTCAGATTTTGCATGTGTGAAAAATGTTCCTTCTATTTCTCCAACCAAAGCTCTGTGCATCGCAATGCCGATTGTGTTGCAAATTAATAGTCTAAAAAATCTCTTGACTCCATCATAATTGAAACGTTAAGTTGTATACATAAACTGTGTCTCTTCTTTATTCTATTCGTACTTAAATAACAACTCTAACATTTAAGTCCAATTCAAGTTGCAATCCCTTAAGAAAAAACCCAGTTAACTATGATTCAAGAATCTGACGTATGCTTCTTCTTTGAATAATTGAGTAATGGCTACTGGATATTCAGTCCAACTTGGTTCATCTAAGGATAGCCGATGCCTCAAGCATAGTTGGTGTCATTCAGCTACTATGCCTTCCATATCCTTACTGTCATCTCTAGCGGTGTTCAGTTAAGCATGAAAAGTTGTTCCGCTCGAGAAATCCAATTGTGTACTCTAGCGTCATCGAAAGTTGGGAACTCAACTTTGATAAATCTTGTTCTCTATATGAATGTGGTTCCATATGAGTTGGTGCTGTTTTATGTTTACCTGTTTCCAGATAAGTAGCATCAGGCGATTGTGGGTGTGATTGCAGTTTGTGTGCAAACATGTATTGTTGGAACATTTCTCTTAGTTCTGCCATCTCCTGCCCTTGTGTCACCCGAGTTTCGTGAAGTTCTTAATCTGGCTGCATAATGTCTCCTCCATCCTTCTTATGCTTTCGGGCCTGGTTCCTTCTGCCATGTGCACCAATCAGTTATCCAGAAGGAGGATTAGGTCTCAGGCAACAAGATCATTTCTCCGATACCAATTGATACGTGATAAAGAAGGGAGCTCAGATTTGGGAGGATTCGAGAGAAAGAGAGAGAAGAAAGAAGAGAGCATAGATAGATAGATAGATAGATAGAGAGCAAAATCTATTATGGTTAAACAAAATAGCTGTAAGGTTTATATTCGTTGGAGACTCAACGATGTCTAACGGTAATACAAGAGGGAAAAAAAAGAGGAACCAACAATGTCAAATCAAAATAAAAATGCTTTCTGATAAGGAAAATTAAGTTATTTTATTTTGCATCAATTGGACCAGTTGATCTGGTCCAGGTTTTGCTTATTGCTGCGTCATTGTTATATCATGAATAAATAAATAATAAAGAAATTGAAATGAGCGATGCTTTATTAATTCAAAATTGTGTGCAGATGAAGATTGAGAAAGTGACTCGTAGAGCGCAAGAGCAATTTCAGATGGTCTTAGAAGAACAAAGCAGGTTCTCTTACTTTTTTTTTTCCCAGTATTGTTTTCTTTATTGCTTTGGATGGTTACCAACTGGGTTTGAATAAAAATAAATGTTCCTCACCATCCCATGTACAATTATTGTGGTTTTTGGTTTAAGTTGAAGTATTGTGGTGCAAAATTCTTGGAAGGTAACAACTGTCTGCTGGTTGGACCTACTCTAATTACTTTGCAATAGTTTGGGTCATAGTTATGTACATGTTATGTGCAAGTGCTGGATTGTTGAAAATGAATGGTGCAGGATAGTCAACCCTGTGGTGGAAAAGGTTTGGTTGCTTGTTAGAATTTATATTGACTATCAGTTTCATTCTGGCCGATACTTTTATAGAAGAAAATACAGTGAGTGGCTAGGAATGCAGAGTGTAACATTCTGTGCACGCTTTGTTTTTAACAAAAAGAATAACAGTCATGGATCTATTAATGTTTATCCGAGTTTTATTGCACTTGAATATATGTTGTTTCCTGAATGGCTTGGTTTGGTGTTGCCACATCTTGGTATATTTGTCTGTTAATTGAGACTTACCTATATCCATTTGTGATTGATGAATTTGTTAATGAATATCTTCTATTTATAATTGCACCAAAAAAAAAAAAAAAGCTTTGCAAAATATCTGTTTGATGTGAACATTACTGTAACTGTACCTATTTTTTTGAAGGTCATTTCTGTTAAAATGTACTTTACATGGCGCCAAATTTTGTTAAGTGATAGCTTACCCTTTCCAAATAAATTATTTTCATGCTTCTACCCTCTATGTCATTGATGTCAGGAGTTTTGATATGATTAAAACTTCCTTCTTCATTGGTTATTACTATACATATTTATGTAGTGATCTTATCTATAGTTGAGTCTTGGAGGTTAGTTTTAAATTTTATACAGGAGATTTTTATCCCTTTTAGAAGCCCCAGTTTCAAACATTTTCTCTCTAGAAGCCCTCTTTCTCTTGTTGTCATTGCCATGATGCTTGAATTTAGGTGACCATTGTAACTAGGCTTGAATGTCCGGGCAATATCTCTTGTTCGTTTTGTAAGTTTGTTCCCTTTTTTGCTTCTTTCTAGTTTTTTTTTCTTGTCCGCCGGTATGGTCTCTGAGGCATTGCTTCTTCCTTACTGTATCGACTGCCCTTTGCCAGATCTGGGCTCAGATTAGTCATTTTGCTCCATCATATAGCTTCAATGAGCTTGACAGGTGGCCATTGTTTGGCCATCAACGCGGACTGTTGGTTAGCATCCTTGGTAACAGTGGTCTAAACTCTTTTCCTCCAGCAATGTTTCTTTGTTTTCAAGTTGACAGGCTGGTCGCATTGGGTTTGGTGGTTTGTTTGATGTGGCTTTTCAATTGGTTTGACTAAGTTGGTGTCTTTTGCCTATGGTAAGCTAGGAATTCTACTTGTTTTTGTGTCTTTCTTGTGTTCTTTGCTATTTCTATTATGACTTTCTCTTATTTATGGAGGTTCTGCCAGCAATGCTTGAATTTGTTTTTTTTTGGTTGTGCCTAGTTCGTTTTATGCTAGAACTTGAGTGCTAGGTTTATCTTCTTGAGCGAGATGGTGCTTTGCAAGTTGCTTGGATTGTAGATGATTCAGAAAGGATTTCTGCTCCTAAGTGGAGCAAAGACTTGTGGCTAGTAATTGGTGGTTTGGGAACCTATTGACATTTTGAAATACCTATTAATACATGTTTTCAAGAAATTAAACTCTAATTGTTAGTTTGATTTCGGCCAGCTGCTTTGGTTATCATGTTCAGGAACATGTGATAGATTTTCCTTTTGGGAGTTGACTTCTTTTGAAAGTGATAAGGACTATACCTGGTCTACTTACCCCTGTTCTACTTCATTTTCAGGTTTGCCCTTGACATTGACTTTGATGCTCCGAAAGTTACAGTTCCTATAAGGAAAAGTGGATCATCCAAATGTGATGTGCATTTTCTTTTGGATTTTGGTCATTTTACATTGCACACTGTGGTATGCATCTTCATTTTGACCTTCCAGGAAGTGTTCACCTTTGTTGTTAGTAAACACAATGCTTAATGCTACAGGAAAGTCAGTTGGACGAACAGAGGCAGAGTATATATTCTCGGTTCTTCATATCTGGGAGAGACATAGCTGCTCTATTTACAGATTGCGATGCTACCTGTCAGAATCCTGATGCAATTTCCATGAACAGTAATAGTTTTCCCTTCACATCTCATGCATCAGAAAAAGTTAACGACTACTGTTCTCTCATTGATAGATGTGGAATGGCAGTAATTGTTGATCAGGTATGCTAAAGTATTTTCTTGTTTATGTATGAATTTGCTTTACCTAATTATAGTAGTTCTTCATAGTAGATATGCTATTATTTCAAGATCAAAGAACCTCAAGGAGTAAATATGTGGATCAATCTCTTGTTGATTGCTAAAATAGTGTTTAGACAATGCAGATTTGTAGATCAATCTCTTGTTGATTGCTAAAATAGGTTTAGACAATGCAGATTTGTGGAACCTATCGAGGTTTACATATTTGTAGGACCTAAAACCCTACTGTATTAATCAAATTATTAAATTTTTCTTTCTGTTTTCCTTTTGAAATTCCTTTTCTCTTGTTATTTGTTTTAGTTATGATATATGAGACGTGGTAGTCAGACTTATTATTTTTTCTTATTGAAGATCAAAGTACCTCATCCTAGTTATCCGTCAACACGCGTATCTATTCAAGTGCCTAACCTTGGCATACATTTTTCACCTCTGAGATATAATCGACTTGCGGAATTATTGAACATATTGTATAGCACAATGGAAAGCTGTAGTCAGCCTGCTGTGAATAATTTTGAAACTCATAGTGGTGACCTTTGGCGTTCCATAGATATTGCTACTAATGCAAGAATCCTTGTTTGGAAGGTATGCCCTGGGTCCTTAAAACTCCCAATTATGAGCAAAGTAAGCATTTTAAAATATATGGCTTGCATGTCTATTCATTGATCCATGGTTTCATAATTCAGGGTCTTGGCAATTCCATGGCTACTTGGCAGAACTGTTTCCTTGTGTTATGTGGATCATATCTTTATGTTATGGACTCTAAAAAGTCTCAGAGCTACCACCGGCACCTGAGGTTTGCGACTTATCAACTCTATCCTGGCTTTTGATAATTTCCTTGGTGGTCTATAGTCTTGTTTTAATTGATTGCTTTGTCAGGTCCTCTTGCATTTTCCTTGTGTAGTTGCTCTTGTTTTTCCCATTCCTTTTGCTTAACTATTTAATTCTCATAATTTTTTTGTATTCTGGGGTATTCTGCTCCTAAAAAATCTTGAATTTATGCAGCATGGCTGGGAGACAGGTTAATGAGGTTCCCCCATCAAATGTTGGTGGTTCACAATTATGTATTTCTATTAGTTCTAGGGGACTGGACATACAACAGGTAATGCTATGAATTTCAGCAAATAATTACAGATCATTAGTGATGCAAAATTGCTTAAAGTCTATAAAAGAAATAAAAGGGGGAAAATTTGTCATCTACAAGCTTTGATTTGGTGGGATGAAGGGTGGGAATTATGTTGCCAACAAAGACATTAAGCACTGATATTTAGATTATGCTAGGATTCTTTATTAGATAGGAAGTAATAGTAAGTTATATATGTTTGTCTAGGTGTAGATATGTTATCTTAGTTGTTTGGAATGAAACTTATAGAATTTTTATTGTAATAGTATTTAAATTTTTTGAGAATCCTTTCTTACTAAAACAAAGGTTCTGGCAACTTCCCTATAAATGTTTGTGTACTCAGCTCTTCAATAACAAGATATCCTGGATCTTTTCTACAAACTTGAGTTTTTAATTAGAAGCTGTGATGCTTTCTTCTAAGAGTGATTCTTGGACCCTAGGAGAGATTCCTAATTCCTACCCTCCATTACTTGTTTTTCTCACTAAAATTCTAGCAACCAAGACCCTAAATTCCAGCCATATCGAATCCTAAAATCCTAGCCTAAATTTCCATCAATCAAACTCTAAAATCCAGCTATACACAAATCTGAAATTCCAACATTCCAAGCTTAAATGTGGACTTGAAATTTGATATTCCAGCAGCCTAATATTAGTCATATTTCCAAATTTTCTGTTTTAGCTACTAGTTAATATTTTTTCTGTTTGTCCTCCCTCAATTTGTGTGACTTGACCACTTGCTTTTCCCTATGAAGATTTGTATATAAAGAGACCTTTATAAGTTAGGTAATGTTGAAGATATAGGTTGCTTCTAACATTGGGCTGTTGTTGGGCTGTATTCAGGTTTGAGATTTCAACACCAGGCCCAAGCCTGACTCTGCCTGCATTTGAACCTGAACTTGAACTAGCCTGGTCCATACTTGAGCTATTTCAAACAGGCTCAGGCTAGGCTGGTCAGTGTCCTAGTTCTTGATATGTTTGGGAAACTTGGACTTTTAAAATCAAGGCTAACCAATACATTAGCCTCTCACTATCTTTCTCGAATTTCACCTAAGAGTCTTGTAAAGACATTCTAACTAGTATATATGATTGTTCTGGAGATCTTTTTGTGGTTCTTCTTTTAGAGCCATTTTCATGTTTGGAGTATTTTTAAACAACTAAGAACTTAAAGTTGACATCTCGCTAGATAGTCCTTAGAAATTTCAGTTTTAGCTTGAATTGCTAATGATGTTGTGGGCACTAAGAACAAATTATTTTAAGGCTTAACTTTTAGTTTCTCTTTCTGATTCTACCTGATGGAGCTGACAATTTGATGCTTTGTGGAGGCATAACATGTATTATATTCTTTTTCCAGGCATTGGAATCGTCTAATACCTGGGTTCTAGAATTTCATGATGAGGGGGAGAAAGCCACATGGTTAAAAAGACTTATACAGGCTACATACCAAGCTTCTGTATGGCAAGAACATTGTCATAGATTATTAGATTTTGTGATCCATTAATGCTATTCTGTTCTAATTATTACCGTGTTATTCATGCCCTGTAAAGGCTCCTCCATCCTTTGATGTACTAGGAGAAACTTGTGATGTTGCATCTGAGTTTGTTGTACCGCAAAGTCCCTGTGCGAGAGCAGCTGACCTTGTTGTAAATGGAGCATTGGTAGAGATGAAGTTATGCATTTATGGAAAGGTAGTGTATTTTCCAATTTTTCTTATAGAGAGGGTGTAGATTATTCATTTTGTGTAGAGGCTTCAAGGAAATGGAGTGGTTTCATATTCGTACAATCTATGATGCTCCAGTGGTTGACACATTTATTATTTAGCTTCTTGATTCAATGACCTATTATGTTTTTCATCACTTCCAGTATTTACTTCATGGTTATTCATATTATTGTGCAGAATGTAGATAGTGAAGATGAGAAAAGAGAAGAGATTATAATTATCGAGGTTCTTGCCAGTGGGGGAAAGGTTAGTGGAGTTCGTTTCCTCTTTTCATCGTTGATTGATAATATTATGCTTTAGATATTCATCATTACCTTTCTCTGGTATTCACTTGCTTTATCCATTTTCTTAATACGTGAAAGAATTTTCCGTGAGGCTGCAGCGTCATTACTTTGAACCATCTTTGTACTTATTTTTGGTGAACCGAAAAATTCAAGCCACATTGTCTGCACAAAACAATAGACTAGGTAATTCTTGTATTGGCAGGACCTGTATTTGGTGTAACATTTGATGTATATCATTAACCTGAATTGGTTTGATTTTTCTCTCTGGAATCCCTTTTTTCCCTCTGTTACTTAACAAACAATCTGGATGGATGTTCTTTTCATTTTTAAAAATTTTTTATTTGGTTTCATTTCTACCAATGTTGTACTTCAGGTGCACATGATTCGTTCTGGGGGTGACCTGATAATTAAGATGAAGCTGCACTCCTTGAAAATTAAAGATGAGCTTCAAGGTCGACTGTCCATGCACCCTCAGTATTTAGTTTGCTCTGTTCTTAAGAATGACAAATCCCTTGCTTCCCAACACTCTCTTGACACTCATGAGAAGGAAATGACTACAATACCGCCCGATGATGATGATGCTTTTAAGGATGCTTTGCCAGATTTCTTGTCTGTTTCAGATTCTAACCTCTATTCTCCGAGGGAATATATGTCTCCTTGTGGAACTATGGGTGCTTCTGAATTTGAGTCTGCTGAAACATTAATCAATGAAGAAGATCTCTTACACGGGAAGAACATTTCTCGTGAGATATTTTATGAAGCACAGGGGGGTGATATTTCAGATTTTGTATCTGTCATATATACAACTAGGAGTTCTTCTTCACCTCATTATGATGGCATAGATATGCAGGTATTGAACCGTCAGCTAAATCAATTTTCTTTTCTAATAATCAAGATTCATTTGCATTACTGACCATATATTGCACATTGACAGATGGGCATTTGCATGTCGAAGCTAGAGTTTTTATGCAACAGACCTACTATTGTTGCTTTAATGGGCTTTGGCTTTGATCTAAGTTCTGCAAGTTCTACTGAGAGCAGTTCAAGTAAGACTGAAATCTCAGAAGACAACTCATTGAGTACCAGAGAAAGGACTGAAGACGGTGGACACATTAAAGGGTTACTGGGATATGGTAAAAGTCGTGTAGTGTTCTATTTCAGCATGAATGTTGACAGCGTCACTGTTTTTCTTAACAAAGAGGATGATTCTCAGCTTGCTATGCTTGTGCAAGAGAGTTTTATCTTGGATCTTAAGGTAATCTTTCTGTTAAGGATGTTTCTGACTTTGTTGCTATCGTGAAAATGATGGACATTGATGAGTTATTTTGGAAGTCAAATTTCTAGTCAGTAGACTTCATGGACATTGACAAATCTGAACCGTATTTTCTTCAAATTTTTACATGTTCTCTCTAGTGGTAAATATGAACATTTTTCCAACTGTTAATTCTTAAGATACACAGTGTTGGTGGTGTTTTGTAATTTGACTTCATTGATTTTGCTATTTCAAGGTCCACCCAAGTTCTCTGTCTGTTGAAGGCACCTTAGGTAATTTTAGACTTTGTGATATGTCGCTCGGGGCAGATCATTGTTGGAGTTGGCTTTGTGACCTGCGTAATCCAGGGCTTGAATCTCTTATCAACGTATGCAATTTCCTCATCCTGGTTATGTTAATTATTCTGGTTATGTTAATTTTTACTTTTTGGACTTTGGATGGTACATAAGTGCTATGTTTTCTTCCCCAGTTCAAATTTAATTCCTTCAGTGCTGAAGATGATGATTATGAAGGATTCGATTACAGCTTGAGTGGTCGACTCTCTGCTGTGCGCATAGTTTTCCTTTATAGGTTTGTCCAAGAGGTATGATATAAATAGCTTTGTTAATTATTAGTTCTTTGGTTAGCATTTGTGACTAATAGGGTAGGTGAATCTACTGAATGAGCATTAATTGCTTTTGGCATTCTGATGAATAAGTCACCTGTTCTTATTTTACCTTCCTTTATCTAGAAGTTATGCCTACTTTCTGCTTGTCTATGCAGATAACTGTGTACTTTATGGAACTTGCTACACCACATTCTGAAGAAGCAATTAAACTTGTTGACAAAGTTGGAGGATTTGAGTGGTTGATTCAAAAGTATGAGATTGATGGAGCCACTGCTTTAAAGCTGGACCTCTCGCTTGATACTCCAATTATCATTGTTCCCAGAAATTCTACGAGTAAAGAGTACGTAAGCTATCTTGTTGGTTTCTTTTCTAGTTTATTTCTTTTCTGGTGCGTAGGTGTTGTTGCTTGTAGAAGTTGTTGAAAGATTGTGCTTAATAAACAGAACCTTCCATTGTACTTTAAACATTACAGATGAAATTTGTGCAGAGGTCTAATGAATGAAAGTTAACTTTTGTTGACGTGTTACTTACAGACAGTTATGATAAGATGAATAGTAACTTTTCTTTATACTTTAAACATTACAGATGAAATTTGTGCAGAGGTCTAATGAATGAAAGTTAAATTTTGTTGATGTTTTACTTATAGACAGTTATGATAAGATGAATTAGTAACTTTTCTTTATAGAGTTATGTTTGGCCTTTTAGAGTGATAACAACAAAATTTATGGTCATGATTGCAGTTTCATACAACTTGATTTAGGCCAACTACAGGTTACAAATCAACTGAGCTGGCATGGCTGTCCAGAGAAAGATCCTTATGCGGTTCACATGGATGTTCTTCATGCTGAGGTAAGCTTTCGAAGGTCACTTGTTCATAATGTGAGAACATTTCCTGATTTGTGGTTACTGTGCCTCAAAACTGTAGATTCTGGGAATCAACATGTTTGTTGGTGTTGATGGTTGTTTGGGAAAACCAATGATACGGGAGGGCAAAGGGCTGGATATTTTTGTACGCCGTAGTCTTCGGGATGTTTTCAGAAAGGTCCCAACATTTACTCTAGAAGTGAAGGTAATTCAATATTTACTTCCAGTGGTCATTCTGCTATTGGTCTTCTCTTTAGGGCTAGGTATCTTGGATTCTAGGAAACTTTATTCATGACTGAATGATGATTTGATGGTCTGGAATTTATGTGTCTTGGCAAGACACTTTTAACACACTTATATAAAAGCAAGCTGAGTCACATTTTCTTTATGTTGTATAGGTTCTTGATGAGGTTTAGGGAGTAAACTAGTTGTTAATGTTCCTTCATTCCCTCTCTAGAACCTCTTTGTCAGATGGGATGGGGTTTTGTAAGGAGAGAGTTAGCCCCTGTTGCCTTCCAAGGACCAAAAAGAAAGGGGGTTCTTTACAACTTTATATATGAAACTATCATCTATTTTCTATCTTTGACTTGGTCTGTCAATAAAAAGTCTCCAAAACGATTATCTTTCTACCTGTAACAGATTGATCAAATCAGTCCTTATTGCTTGAGGCCTTTTGGATTATTTCCATATTGTAGCCATCTCTGATATCTTTCCATGGAGTGTCCTGTACTTCCTTCTCTAATTCTTGAAGGCTATGCTTTGAGCAGGTTGATTTCCTTCATGGTGTTATGTCCAATAAAGAGTACAAAATCATAGTGGATTGTTTGTGCATGAATTTAAGTGAGGAGACAAAGCTTCCTCCGAGTTTCCGTGGCAGCAAATCTGCTTCCAAGGATACAATGAGGCTGCTGGTAGATAAGGTCAACATGAACAGTCAAATCCTACTGTCTCAAACTGTTAACATAGTTGCAGTTGAAATCAGTTATGCGCTTTTGGAGCTTTGTAATGGTGTTCATGAGTCAGCTTTAGCTCTTCTCGCTGTGAGTCCTCATTTTCACATGTCTTCAGATCCCTTGATATTGCTTTTTGCATAATGTCAGCTACTCAAAAAACTACTTAACCTTGCATTATACACTTGTATAATCACACCTCTGTACGTTTTTAGTTACACGTCTATAATGCTTGTTTCTGCAGCTTGAAGGGCTTTGGGTGTCATATCGCATGACTTCATTGTCTGAAACAGATCTTTATGTTACTATTCCTAAATTTTCTATTTTGGACAACCGTCCTGATACAAAACCTGAAATGCGTCTGATGCTTGGATCATCTACTGATGCCTTCAAACAATCTTCAAGTGGTTATTTTCCAAACTTTCATAATGGAAGCAATTCCAAGAAGATGAATTTGGAATCTGTCGTTGATGGGGATGTGCCAATTTCAACCATGTTCTTGATGGACTATAGATGGCGGCCTTCATCCGAATCATATGTAGTTAGAATTCAACAGCCCCGACTTCTTGTCGTACCAGATTTCCTCTTAGCTGTGGCTGAGTTTTTTGTGCCATCACTTGGAGCAATAACTGGCAGGGAGGGATCAATGGATCCTAAGAGGGATCCTATTAGTAGAAATATTAGCTTGGTGCTCTGTGAACCTTTTCACAAACAGAGTGAAGAAGTGGTGCACTTTTCCCCAAGTAGACAGTTAGTTGCAGATGGGATGGGAGTTGATGAGTTCATATATGATGGAGGTGGGAAGACTATATGTTTAAGCGAAGAAACCCACACAAAGAAATTCCATTCGGTGGGAACTCTACCAATCATAATTATAGGACGTGGTAAAAGGCTGCGATTTGTTAATGTGAAAATTGAGGTACGCGTCTTCCCATTTATTTGCTATATGATTTCTATGTTGTAATTGCTTATGGGGTTAGTAAATTTCTATTTCTATAGTTTCCTTCTGAAGTGGGATAATTCTGCATTGAAAAGGAGATTGGTGATGGGGTACCATAATTTAAATAAAACTTTTTGTTTCAATTTTATTGATTCTTAAGAACTTTTCTTGATAGTCATCAATTTTTTTTATATGTTTAAGTTGTATAAATCATACCTAGAACATAGTTTCTAGACATATACCCATAGGTACCTGTGCTAGAGAATCCCTGGACCTTTGATCTACTATATTCTACTTTATTGTTTTTTCCCCTGATTTTTTTTATTATTTTACTTCAAGTTTTCAGAAATTTCTGGTAGTTTGATGCAATCTTCATAATGTAGTTCCTAAAATATGTTCCTATCTTGTTTCCAATCACAACAAAATGGAATAAATTTCTTGTTGATGTGTTCATTTTGTTCATGTCCGTCAGAATGGTTCCATTTTGAGGAAGCATGTATACATGAGTAACGATAGCAGCTACTCAATCTCTCCAGAAGATGGTGTTGAGATTTTGTTAGATAATCATGTTTCTGATGATGAGATGAGGAGTCTGGATTACATGCATGAACCTTCAGACACATCAAATTCTTTGAAAGCTCAAAACAATATTAACTTGATACAAAGTTTTACTTTTGAAGCCCAGGTATTAAATCTTCTTTCAATTTTTTGTTTCCTTAGTTTACTCTTAGCTTCTTCATTGTTCTTGAAGATATTACATTGTAGTGATGTTGGCATTGTCTTCTTTCCATTCACTTTTCATGTTTGTCTGCCATATATTGTAAGTAGTTGAGACATATGGCCAAGGGCTAACATATGGCCAGGGACTGTGACATTTTAGCAGCTTCTGAAATTTTATATCACCTGTAAAAGGCAATCAGGTTTTATATCACCTGTAAAAGGCAATCAGGTTTTATCATCTTAGCATCTGAAAATTGTCTTCATTTGAGAAACGTTATCTTGTTGAGCTATTGTAGGTATGCTAGGGTAATCTTTTCTAGAGAAATTATGTTAAATTTTATAGTATCTTAACATGACCTTGTTCCTAATTGTTTCATTCAACACTGGTCCTTTCTATAAACAGAAGATTTGTCTCTCAATCGATCTTTGTTTTTATCCGTTTTCTATGGATCCTGGAAGAGATTGATGAGATTACTTGTTTATATGGACCTTATTCATGGATCAGAAAATTTGGTATAGCTATATTATGGGTCTCTTGTAGTGGAATAAGTCTTCAAGTTTCTAAACTATTTTTCGTAGTTAATGTTTCAACGTTCATATTGTCAAACATTATTTTCCATAGATTGTTGGATTAGAAACTAGCTGATTGAATTTTGCAACTCAACTTTAGTTTGGGAAAAATTAAAAGAATCTATGCTGTCTTAAATCTAGACTTAGTTGAAGGTTCACTTCAGGTCGAGCAAAAAAGAATCCAACAAATTTAGTCATAACAGGACTAAACTTCGCTTGATTCCTCATTCAGACGTGCTGTATTATTCTTCTTGATATTACAATTCAACTCTCAGTTGTTCTGTTAACTAACTTTTTTCCTGAGCTTTACATTTTGAAAGTGTACTATTTTGTGAGAATTTTGTAAGTAATCATGAACCATCAGTGTTTCTTTCGTCGTGATTCACAACCAGGTGATGTTACTAGTGGTAGTTCTGTTCTTATTTTTAACACCTGTTTCCAGGTTGTTTCTCCCGAGTTTACCTTCTATGATGGTACAAAATCTTCACTGGATGATTCCTTGTATGGAGAAAAGCTTCTACGTGCGAAAATGGATTTGAGTTTCATGTAAGCATTTGATAAAATAATGTTTTAGAGCTTTCAGTTCCCTTTATATCTTTGGAGCCCATATTGGTCCTTGGAAAACCATTCTCCTTGGGGAATGTGATGAGGGTTCCTGGAATTTATTTATCCTTATTATTGGGCTTACATGAAAATGTGCTTTCAAAGTCCATCCGTATTTTAATTTTCATTATCTATGGGAACAAGTGTTTCAAATTCTTTCATTTCTCACGTTTCTTTATTCCTAGTGACAACCTGATAATTACTTAATGAATTAGTCTAGGATAAGGGCGTGAATAAACTTTTGAGAATGCAGATCTACATTCTACGTAGCCTATGCTCCAGATTCAAGGGGCCTTCCAAGGAGAATCTTGTTGAATTTTTCTCTAGCCTCTGTCAATCTGTTTTACCATATTGGTATTTCCTATGATGTTATGGGATATTACACCGTGTATCAATTGGAGCTGTATGAATGCAACTGCTAAGCCTTCTCCTATTTGTTCTAAAAGCATGCTGTGTCCTATATTTTTAAGGTGCTCTTCAAGTCCAGTCATATTGGGATTTGTCTTTATGATATGAAGTATGTAGCTGCAGGGAGATAGTGCAATATGCACTCTTCATTTCGGAATATTGTCTATGCCTTTTGTGCTTTTCTTCAATTGTCTTGCAAGTCCTTTTCCTTGCTTCGCATGATTATTTTCTTCATCAACTATGATGTGGTGGTTATCTCTTTAGTTTCTTTCTTTCCTTTTCAGGTATGCATCAAAAGAAAATGATACCTGGATTCGTGCACTGGTTAAGGATCTGACAATTGAGTCTGGTTCTGGTCTCATTATTCTGGATCCAGTGGATATATCAGGGGGGTATACATCTGTTAAAGAGAAAACAAATATGTCTCTGATATCAACGGATATTTGTGTCCACCTTTCCTTGAGTGTCATTTCTCTTTTAGTTAACCTGCAGAATCAGGTTGCTGCCGCCTTACAATTTGGAAATGCAATTGCCCTTGTACCTTGCACGAGCTTTGATCGAGTTGGAATGTCCCATAAAGGTTTTTTTTTTCAATTTGACATGAATAATTTGATGATTTTCTTTCTTGATATTAATATATCTTAGCCTTGTTCGTCATGTATCTGTTAAAATATATGTCTGGAGACTTGACGAACTCTGTCTTTCTTACCAAAGTTTTGGGGAATATTCATGCAGAAAATGGCCCTTGTAACAACCTTACATTTTGGAGACCCCAGGCTCCGCCAAACTATGTTATACTGGGGGATTGTGTGACATCAAGGTGAGATATTCTGCATGACTCACATGCTCAGGTTCTATTCTTTCAACTTGCCAGAGGGTTGACTGGAGACTTTTGCCACATAGCTACAATTTCAAAATTTCCTCCCTTGTTTGCTAGCGTCATACGTGCATGCAAAATTACTAATACATTAGATTGTTAGGGTTGCTTAATAGTGTGAAACTAAGTTTCATGTCCACTATTGTTATGAAATGACTTTGATCATTCAGGGAATAAATGAATATCATAGTGTTTTCTTGACCTATCATTCTTGTTATATTTCAATAATAGATAGCTTGTTTTCCACTTACTTCTCAAGTATAAAAAACGGATTCTAGTCCATGCTTTTGGAAAATCTTTTACCATTTTTGAAGGTCTCATTAACAATTGAAAGTAGAGGTCATGAATGATATACAAAATAAATGGTTGTTTGGGTTATGTGAATGCTTTCAGTAATCAACTGTACTTTTCCATTTCATTGCTGAATTCCTTTGTTTCCTTTTATTATAGTAACTTCATTCAATTCAAATTCAGCAAATGACATATGAGGTCCATTTTTGACAAATTTAATGTAATACCATTTGGAACTTATTTTGATAGGACATTCTGCAATTATTTTATGACCTTTGAAACCTGTTATTTAGTTGTTTCTCATTTTTATGCTTTGTAAAATGCTGGAAAGGTCCATCCCTTTGATTGTCCTGTGCATATTCTTTTTTGACATGTTGACCTCATTAATGGTGTTCCAAGTCTTCTGTACAATGTGTATTATTTAATTTCATTCTACAGACCAGGTCTATCAATAAACTTCTGTTTTTCTTTTCATGGTTGCCAATTTCGATTTTTTTAAAAAAAATTCTACTGCTTTCCCGTTATTTTTGTTGATATCTATGCTTTTATTATCCCATACTAGGACAACTCCTCCTACACAGGCAGTCATGGCAGTAAGTAACACATATGGACGTGTGCAGAAGCCTATGAGATTTGATCTCATTACATTCTTTTCCAGTAGTCAAGGATCTGGAGATGAAGCTTATGCTAATCTTGACAATGCTTGTTCCCTGTGGATGCCTGTGGCACCGCCAGGATATACAGCATTGGGTTGTGTGGCACATACAGGAAGTCATCCACCGCCCAATCACGTTGTTTATTGTCTACGCTCTGATCTTGTAGCATCTTCATTATATTCAGAATGCATATATAATAGCCCGCCAAATCCATTGTCTGCATGTGGATATAGCATATGGCGTCTGGATAATGCTATTGCCTCGTTTTTTGCCCATTCTTCAACTGAATACCCCCCCAGAGACAGGAGCTGTGATCTTAGTTATCATCTCCGTTGGAATTCCATTCTAAATCATTCTTCTTCCCAGCAAAATGCACCAGATTGGACTGTTGACCATGACCATGGAAGTCAACAAAAAATTCATGCGAGCTCAAATTCTTCTGGATGGGATGTCATTCGCTCGGTTACGCGAGCAACAAATTTTTACATGTCAACACCCAACTTTGAGAGGATTTGGTGGGACAAAGGAAGTGATGTTCGCCGACCAGTATCTATATGGCGTCCCATTGGCCATCCTGGTTATGCCATATTGGGAGATTGCATAACTGAAGGGTTAGCTTATCACTTCTGTATTTCTTTTTCATTCTTCCAACTGTAGTATGGGTTGTTGTCTTATTTTGAATTGGTACTAATCAATAGTTGGTGTTGCAATCTTACTCTCTGCAGTTTAGAGCCGCCTGCTTTGGGCATAACATTTAAGGGTGATGATGCTGAAATCTCTTCCAAGCCTGTTCAGTTTACTAAAGTGGCACATATTGTTGGGAAAGGTGTTGATGAAGTTTTCTTTTGGTATCCTGTTGCTCCTCCCGGATATGCTTCACTGGGATGTGTTGTTACCAGAGTTGATGAAGCACCTCGAATAACTTCAATATGCTGTCCTAGGTTGGATCTCGTTAACCAAGCTAATATTGTTGAAGTTCCCATTTCTAGATCATCCAGCTCAAGGTCATCTCAGTGCTGGAGCATTTGGAAAGTTGAGAATCAGGTTTGGATAGTTCACTGGTTAGAATTGTACTTTCCTGCAGCTTGTTTAACTGAATCACAGACTCGGACTCTGAAGACTTAGTGCTGCATACTTATTTCACTAGAGGTTGTAATGCATGCTATCCTATGCTTGTACAGGCATGTACTTTTCTCGCTCGCTCTGATCTTAAAAAGCCATCAAACCGGTTAGCGTTCACAATTGGTGATGCTGTGAAGCCCAAGTCACGGGAAAATATAACTGCTGAGATGAAGCTAAGATGTTTCTCTATAACAGTTTTAGACAGTTCATGTGGGATGGTAAATCACCTTTGTAGCGCAAAATACCTGGATGTTGATCCACAAAAGTTTTTGCTTCATCTTGTTCTATTATTATCCTTGCAGATGAAACCCCTGTTTGACCTTACTGTTACAAATATCAAGCTTGCAACACATGGTCGACCGGAGGCAATGAATGCTGTGCTGATTTCCTCTATTGCTGCATCAACCTTCAACACTCAATTGGAAGCATGGGAGCCTCTTGTGGAGCCATTCGATGGAATATTCAAGTTATCTTGTTTGCTATTTCTGTTTTGTTACATTTTTTTTTCCATGATATAAGTCTTCTGTATATGAACTATCTAAACTGGTGCTCTGACTTTCACTTTTAGGTTTGAGACATACGACAACAATGTGCATCCACCATCGAAACTTGCTAAGAGAGTGCGAGTTGCTGCAACTAGCATCTTGAATATAAATGTCAGTGCAGCAAATCTCGAAACTTACATAGGGGCCATCCTTTCTTGGAGAAAACAGTTAGAACTGGACTTGAAAGCAACCAAGCTAAACGAGGTCAACTAAATACAATATCCTCTAAATCCTCTCAGGTTCTTTTTAAGTTGATTCATTAAAAGAAATACTCTGGTAATATATATGAACTTGGTATATGCAGGAAGCCAGTGGTCAACATAGATATGGACAGGATCCAACTTATTCTGCTTTGGATGAAGATGATTTTCAGACAATAACAATAGAAAATAAACTTGGATGTGACATGTATCTGAAGAAGGTGGAGGACAATGCAGATATGCTTGAGCAACTACATCACGGTGACACTGCTTCTGTATGGGTACCACCTCCAAGATTTTCAGACAGGTTGAAGGTTGCAGATGAATTTAAGGAGGCACGATGTTATGTTGCTATACAAATAGTTGAAGCCAAGGTTGCCACTTTTTGGAATTTATTTAGTAACTTTTTGGAGTTTATTTAGTTTCTGTTCCTAATTGTAGATATATGCTATCACCATTTAGAGGTGAGGATGAGCCTTTATAAATTTTGCAGGATTTGCATGTCAATGATGATGGCAGTAGTCACAATTTCTTTTGTGCTCTACGCCTTGTTGTTAATAGTCAAGCAGCAGAGCAACAAAAGCTCTTTCCTCAGAGTGCAAGGACCAAATGTGTGAAACCTTTTCTTCCAAAACAAAATGCAGTTGGGAATGCCAGTGCAAAATGGAATGAACTTTTCATATTTGAAATTCCAAGAAAGGTTTGCCATGATTCTAGTTTTCTCATTCTGTAATAAAGTGCTTGTTATTTGTGATTCTGAGAAAGGCTTCGTAGATTTCTATTGTTCCCCCAATTTAATGCTCCTTGGCATCAAAGGAGAAATTAGTTTCCACCTTTTCTTACAGAAGGTGATGTAACAGTTGTCTTCTGCTAACTTTTATTGATAATCTTGACATGTGTTTTCCAATCTATACCTGATACTATATATTTCCCTTTCTTGGATATTTGAGGCAATTTGCCTCTGTTTCTTCTCATGTTATCTGCTAGGACCCAATAACATGTGATACCTTTATGTCTGAAGTCATGCGAGTGTTTTATAATCTTTTGGACTAATGTCCTGTTAGGTACCGATTAACTTAAAGGGCTGATGCGTTTAGAACACAGTAGATTAAGAATAGGGCTCAATATTATTCAGGAAACAAGAAGGAAAACCTTCTTGACAAGGGACAGTCCCTTACAATCTCAGGAATACTTCCGAGAATAATTGTCTAACTGCTCTCCCCTTCTTCCCTCGTAAACTCTACTTTTATATCTCTTTATTCTTCTACTTCTAACATGTATCTAACTCTTGATCTATCTACCGCTAACTACCTGATAAGGTTTATTGATATCTAACTACTACTATCCATATGTAACTATAACTCTACCACTACAATCTGTCTCTATCTTTGTTTTTTCCGTGTATAGACTATCCAATCTCCTCCTCCGTGTGCTTTACTCCTAAAATGTCCATTTCTAAATTTGGTTGTTGTTTCCTTTCACTTTATTTCATGTATTGGTACACTGGTAAAGAATAGAGGCTTCACCAAGCTATGAACCATAGTGGAGGAAGAGGGCTTTAACTCCCTCCCTCATAGAGCCACCAGGATTGATGATACCTCTTATTTTTGTGTATTTCAATCAGCTACTCTAGTGTTAACCTGTTACTTGTTTGGCTTCTGCTTATCTTGACTAGACAACAGCAATAAGCATTGCTACTGTTTGGGATATTTGCTGATTGGAACACTTACATGGGCTAGCACACCCTATCTTTTGTGTTTTGGTTTGCAGTAGAATTTTGTAAACAAAGCGTTGATTTGAAGTTATTAGGGTATTCCAAGTTAAGTTTTGTATACTTCTTGATTTGAGAAATTCACCCATGTGTAGAAACCATTAGAATTATGACTAGATGCTTCTCCAATGTGGTTTTAGGACTTCTTGTATGAAGTAAAGGTTTTAGTTAAAATGTTAGTAGTTTCAACATCTTTGAATACATTCTCGGAGGTCCAACAAGCACTTTGAATTGTAGGTAGACGGCTGCATAGAGAAAAATATCGTTATACAAGACATTGTCTCACATGGCCAGAGCAAATGGGTGTTATCGCATGTAGTACCTGGAATTATTGAGAGAGATTCTAATTAGTTCATATCTTGCACATTTGTGATGATATAAAGAGGAAACTTCCATTTGTTTAGTGGCAGAGGTTTGCAGCTAGACTTTTCTAAACATTCTTTAATGTTTAGATACCATCTTATACTACATGGCAATTATGACAGACTCTGGCCATATTTAGTTGTAATTTCCAAACTTGCTTATTTTCATACTGATCTCTCAGGCCTTCTGTTGTTGTTGTTGTTTTTTTTTTTTTCCCTCCATATTGTTGGCATGACGCTGGAAGTACTCCAGATGCATCTTCAAGTTGCTCTTTTAGTTAATTTGTTTTGTTATTCGTTCGATATTATTTAATCATGGATGTGATTCTGTGTCGATTTTGGTTTCCAGGGGCCAGCTAAATTAGAAGTAGAGGTGACAAATCTTGGAGCAAAGGCTGGGAAGGGTATATGCTTTGTTGATGAATTTACAAATCTCATTCTCTATTCTTTTGTTTCTGTAACTTGGATGCTTGATCCACATTCTATTTATGAGTTTCTTAGATTGAAAAATCTATTTGCATATGCAAAGCCTCATACCAGGCCATATCAATGATTTCTGTCATCTTCTGGAATTATGCTACCTAGTTGAGATTTTGTTATGTATTATTTGTATTTTCAATTATTGGACAATCTTGCATTGAGACCTTCATTCATTCAAATATCAGTTTTTCCCTATTAAAGTTCAATTGTTTCCTTCCCTATGTTTTTGTGTTAGTTTTGTTTAAACTTTTTGTCCGTCCAAATTATCATATCGAGGCAACTGGCTGAGTACTCTACTTACACTTGGTTAATGATATGTTAATCATAAAGGTGAAGTTATTGGTGCATTCTCATTGCCCGTTGGGCATGGAGTAAACATGTTAAAGAAGGTGGCTTCAGTTAGAATGCTACATCAACCACAAGATTTCCAAAATACTTTATCTTGTCCTTTAAGAAGAAAGGTGAGTCAATGTTTTCCAGACATATTTGTTGATATATTTATGATTCTGTGGCTGCTGTATGTTTCACCTTGGTATTTGCATCCCGTTGCATCTTTACCATTGTCACCTACAGGTGCAGCTTGAAAATATTGATGACTTACATGAATCTGGATGCCTGGTAGTTTCTACTGCATATTTTGAGAGGACTGTGTTAGCAAACATTCAGAAAGAGAAAGAAGCAAAGGACACTTTTGATAGAGAAACAGGTTTCTGGGTTCGGCTAAGCCCAGAGGATGGATGGGAGAGTATTCGGTCGTTGCTTCCTTTGTCAGTAGTCCCTAAATCAATATGTGATGATTTTGTTGCCATGGAAATTGTCCTAAAAAATGGAAAGAAACATGCAATCTTCAGGGGTCTTGCCACTGTAATAAATGATTCGGATGTTAAAATGGATATATCTGTGTGCCATATATCTTTAATTCATTGTCATGATCCCTCTTCTGGAGCAAGCAATCTTAATATTGGGATAGAAGAGATTTTTGAGAACCAGTATTATCACCCAAGTTCTGGTTGGGGTAGCAAGTGGTCTGGCTCTCAAAGCAATGATCCCGCTCGATGGAGTGACAGGGACTTCTCATATTCTTCAATGGTATGTACAGAGCAATCTTTAGCTTGTCATAAAATTGTTCTATTTCTAGTGATATAGTGTGCCTATTGACCCCATTGTTTCTGTAGGAGTTTATTGAACCTCCAATTCCTCCTGGATGGAAATGGACTTCTACATGGATTGTTGATAAATCTGAGCTTGTTGATAGTGATGGCTGGGCTTATGGGCCTAACTTCCGTAGTTTGAACTGGCCTCCTCTGTCAAAGGCCTACACAAGATCTCCTCGTGATGTTGTTCGCAGAAGGCGATGGATTCGTAGGAGAGAGCAATCCAATGGACAAGGATCACATAACAATTGTTACCGTGTCACGATAAATCCAGGGTCTTCAGCTGTTTTGCCATGGAGAAGCACATTCAAAGATTCTGACCAGTGTCTACAAGTTCGTCCTTGTGAGGATCATACTCAGCTATCTTATTCATGGGGTCGTGCAACGACAGTTGGTTCTGGCTATGCATTTGGAAAGGAACAGCCTTTTGTTGATCAAGGCTTGCTCAGTAGACAAAATAGTTCACACCCAGGAAGCAAAACGTCTGGCACCTTTAAGTTGAATCAGCTTGAGAAGAAAGATGTTCTTCTACATTGCACTGCCACACCTGGAAATGAACCGTTTTGGATTAGTGTAGGGGCTGATGCCTCAATTCTTCACACTGAGTTAAATGCTCCTGTTTATGATTGGAAAATATCTATCAACTCTCCACTGAAGTTGGAAAACCAGCTTCCTTGCCCAGCTGAATTCACGATTTGGGAAAAAACAAAAGAAGGGGGTTGGATTGAGCAACAACATGGAATAATATCTTCACGCAAGAGTGTACTTGTATATGCAGCTAACATACATAAACCCATCTATCTTACATTACTTGTTCAGGGTGGTTGGACTCTTGAAAAGGTAACAATTATGCCTCCAACTATTACAACTGATATCTAGATCATTTGCCCTGTCTTTTTTGTGAAGTGTGTTCACTTTATGTTCAAATTGTGTATATGGGGTTTCTAATTATAATGAGCATAAATTTATCTGCAGGACCCTCTCCTTATTCTTGATCTTACCTCCAATGATCATGCCTCATCATTCTGGATATTCCACCATCAAAGTAAAAGGTTGGCGATACCTGTGATTTAGATGAGTTATTTAATTTTCTTAAAAGCTACCTAACCATGGAATTCTACTTTGTTTCCCCTTTATTTGATAGTGGTTAGGCTTCTTTGGTTTCTAGTTAAGGGTGTGTGTGCATGACATGAATGTTGTTCCTTTTTATTAAATCCAGAAAAACAGAGCTCTGCGGTGTAGCTGTTACGGTCCCGAGTCTGGGATTGAGTCACCGGACGATTAACCGAAGATTCTTCTCCCAACAAAGGGTTTTTACCCTTGTTCTTCTTCCTGGATGTACCTATAATTGGTAATCCAACACAGCTCGTTGAAGGGAGCTGTAACCTTGAAACTCGTTAAGAGAGA
>JAOTAX010000197.1:17988186-18007546 GCA_025629825.1 Erythroxylum guanchezii
CTCCCTTTCCTAAATAAACTCCTACTGCCAACTAGAATTCCTAACTAAGCAAGGATTTAGAATCCTTAATAAACTCCAACTGCTAACTAGAATTCCTAACTAAGTAAGGATTTAGAATCCTTGATAAACTCCTACGAATGCATCCATAACAGTAGCTCTGTCGCTTCATCTTGCAATTAATTGTTTATCAATGGGATTCTTACACTAAAGGATTTTTGCTTCTTATTTATTTCAAAGAACCATGGCATTTTGCATAAGCAATTCTAATAATCCTATTAGGAAAGTCTTAGGAATCCAAATGTATCCATGATTCTAGTGATCTCCTAAATCTCCTAGGATTTCTTTTCCTTATGTAATTAGCTCTCTATTGCTATATAAATTAGATGAGGGTCTTGGTGAACGACTAAGCCCTCAATTCTTCTTCTAATTTGTTCAACATGGTATTAGAGCAAGTTTAGTCTAGATTATTAATTTTCCGGTTGTCCATCTGGATGTCCAGCTCTAGCGGCCTAGTTCGGTTACCGCTGTGTTTATTTCAAGTGACAACTGGATGTCCAGTCCTAGTTGCACTTGAGGGGGAGTGTTAGAATATCCTATATTGACTAAACATGAAATTGTTAAAGGGTTCATAAGTGGTAAGGGCCAACTATCCCTAGTCACTTGGATAGTTGACCCTTACCACTTGTAAACCCTTTAACATTTTCATGTTTAGTTAATATGGGATACTCTAACAAATCCAATAATGTACATGTTTGTCAAACAGTAGACTTTTGCTTCTACATAAAGAAACATTCAAATTTTGTACTTTTTTTTAATCATGTAATGAAACTAGTGATTTTTAATTATAGAACTGCTTCTGCAGGAGACTGCGTGTTAGCATTGAACGAGACATGGGAGGAAGCATTGTTGCACCTAAGACAATTAGGTTTTTTGTTCCATATTGGATTGTGAATAGTTCATCTATGCCATTGACCTATCGAATGGTGGAGATCGAGCCAATGGATAATGTAGATACAGATTCCCATTCATTATCTCGATCTTTCAGGACAGCAAAAACAGCTTTAAGAAGCCCCTCAAACATATTGGAAAGGAGACGTTCTGGTATGAAGAGAAACATTCAAGTAATTGAAACAATTGAGGACACAAGCCCAATACCTAGCATGCTTTCCCCACAAGACTCTGCAGGTCGGAGTGGGGTTATTTCATTTTCATCTCAAAAAGACTTGCATTTTTCCCACCGTGTGGGGCTTTCTGTTGCTATTCGTGATTCTGATGTCTACAGTCCTGGGATTCCTCTGCTTGAGCTGGAAAACAAGGTAATGTAGTGTGTAATTAATTTTCCTCTATGAAAGTTTGTCTAATAATGTCTAGTTTTGAATAAATGTTATTCTAGGAAAGGGTTGATATCAAGGCTTTTAGCTCTGATGGATCTTACCACAAACTTTCAGCATTACTGAAGACCTCCGATCGAACCAAGGTTTTGTTCTTCTACTCTTTGAAGTTTGTCTTTGGCTTTAGTATCATGACAACGGGGATGTAATATTGATCTCAATAACTAAGGTCTAACCTTGTTCTTAGTCCTTCCAAGTTAATGTCTCAGTTTGTCTTCGAGTATCTGCTGACGAATCAAATTTCTACTGTGTTGACAATTTCTAGATATCTAGTTTTGATAGCAGTATTTAGTGCTTAGTTAAGGCTAGACATCAAATTTTGTGAGAACACTAGGTATATGACTGCAGATTAGACTAACATTAGACAAGCATTATGTGGACGAGATATGAAAGGTTGCTTAGCTACTGAAAACGGATTTATAAATGTGAACAAGCATAAAGGTGTTTATTTTCCAGCAACAGTGCACCTAATTAATTTGAAATATTCCTGGAAAGATTGATCCTTCTATGTCTAATTCTGTGATTTGGGTATCATTCAGGTTGTTCATCTTCAGCCACATACCTTATTTATCAACAGGGTTGGTTTTAGTATCTGCTTACAGCAGTGTGGCTCTCAATTGATGGAATGGATTCATTCTAACAATTCCCCAAAGCCATTTGGATGGCAGTCTTCTGCCAAAGTTGAGCTTTTGAAGGTAAGTGCAAATCAGTAACTTCTGTTGGCTGGATTTATTATTTAGACTGAATACCCTTTTTTTTGGCAAAACTAATGAATATTTAATTACCATGTGGATTTTATGTTTCAGTTGAGGGTGGACGGATACAAATGGAGCACACCATTTAGTGTTGGTAGTGAAGGTACAATGCGCATATCTTTGAAGAAGGAATCTGGAGTTGATGAAATGCAACTAAGGGTGCAAGTAAGAAGTGGCACAAAGGCTTCACGCTTTGAAGTTATTTTCCGTCCAAATTCTTCATCCAGTCATTACAGGTCTTATGTCTACCCTCTTTATTAAACTTTTTTTTTTACTTCTGTTGATTTTCTCTTTCAAGTTCTAAAAATCTCACTGCCTACATTAAATAGTATGTTTATATTCATTAAAGAGTAAGTATTCTTGGACTTTTACTTATGTGTCCTGTCTGAACATACTAGTATTGCCCTATAATGAGTTTATTGCTATTAGTTTGTATTGCTCTACCATTTAAAATGGAAGGACTGAAACTTAGGTACTTACAGCCGATATCACAGCTTCCTTGAGCTGTCTTTCAACCTGATACTAGAGCTGTTTCACCTTAAAATGTTTTTATTCTTGTACTATTTCTGGAATTATTTGCATAAGATAAGTTTTCTGTTAAGTTGATAAGGTTGAACTCACTCAAAAGTTTGATGTGAGCTTTATAGCTTGTAACTTGATGTATAGTGATATTATATTTATTTTATAAAGATTGCTAAACCATAATATGTTGGTTTTTCTTCATGTTTTCATTATTTATGGAAGTTGATGTGAAGATTGTTAACATCTGCAAAGTAATGTACTTATAGACCTTTAGGAAACTAATTTTATACGTATTGAAAAAAATATGTAATTGTATTTTTCTGTCTCGTATAATGACAAGTTCCTCAACAGGATTGAAAATCGTTCCATGTTTTTACCCATTCGTTTTCGACAAGTGGACGGTTTCAGTGATTCATGGAAGCTGCTCCTACCCAATGCAGCTGCTTCTTTTTTATGGGAAGATCTTGGTAGGCGGCATCTATTGGAACTCTTGATAGATGGTGCTGACTCGTCAGAATCATTGAAATATGATATTGATGAGGTTTCAGATCATCAGCCAATCCGTGTGGGAAGTGGACCTTCTAGAGCATTGCGTATTACTATTCTAAGGGAGGATTTAATCAAAGTTGTTAAAATTAGTGATTGGATGCCTGAGGATGATCATACTGCTATTATAAGTGGAACAGCTGTACCAGTTTCACAGATTTCTAGCACTGACTATGAACAGAAGCAGTTAGATAGTGAATTCCATGTCATTCTTGAGCTTGCTGAGCTTGGTATATCTGTTATTGACCATACACCTGAGGAAATTCTATACCTGTCTGTACAAAATCTTCTTCTAGCATATTCTACTGGCTTGGGATCCGGCATCAGTAGGTAGGTCTTTTACTTCATTCCCTACATGATATACTTTTCTTATACCTCCATTGAAATATTTAAAACCACAAAAATGGTGAAGACTGAAGAGGAAGGGACTTTACAAACTCTGATTAATCAATACCTAAAGTCCTATTTGGTTGTCTAGTTAATGATGTCTTAAGTGGTGTAAATCTTGCCTGTCCATTCCTTGCTGGTGTCTTTATCTTGAACTAGGGGTGATTTATATATGAGAACATGCTTTACATTGTCCATTTTGATGTTAGCATGCTACAACATATCTCATTCGAAGTGTGCAGTGTCTGTCTTTTTGTTTCTTTATCGTAGCTGTTGAATCTCCTTTTTCAGTTACCAAATATGGGAAGATCAACGCTAGCTGATTTTTCAACTTGTATACTATTTCTTTTTCCAGGTTCAAAATGAGGATGCGAGGACTTCAAATGGATAACCAGTTGCCAATTACTCCAACTCCAGTTCTTTTCAGGCCACAGAAAGTTCGGGATGAGACGGATTATATCTTGAAGTTTTCTATGACAATGCAATCCAATGCATCATTAGATCTATGTGTCTATCCCTATATTGGCTTCAGTGTGAGCTGATCATAATGTTCATGGATTTTGTTTGGTGTTCACATTTGTTATTATTCCATTGATTGTGTTACTATCAATTATCTCAGGGACCTGACAATTCATCCTTCTTAATTAACATTCATGAACCAATCATTTGGCGCCTTCATGAGATGGTCCAACATGTTAACCTTAGTAGGCTGCATGATACTCAAACCACTGCTGTTTCAGTTGATCCAATCATTCAGATTGGGTAAGCAAATGATTCCTTTTTGAATAATCATCATTGCTCTGTCTCCCTTCTGTATTAACATCTCCTTTAAGAGGTTTTTATAATGCGATATGTTTAACTTACAGAGTCTTTAACATCTCTGAAGTTCGATTCAAAGTGTCAATGTCAATGTCGCCTGGTCAAAGACCAAGGGGAGTCCTTGGATTCTGGTCATCCTTAATGACTGCATTAGGGAACACTGAGAACATGCCTGTAAGATTAAGAATTTTGGTTTTTCCTATTGGCACACTAAATGTTCTCCTTTTACAGACTATTATTGAGTGCTATATGTGAGTTGCTATGATGTGTTTTCCAGGTTAAGATAAATCAAAGATTTCATGAGAATCTCTGCATGAGAAAGAGTACAATGGTTAGTATTGCCATTTCAAACATTAAAAAGGATATCCTTGGCCAGCCTCTTCAACTTCTCTCTGGTCTTGATATACTGGGGAATGCGAGCAGTGCGCTTGGACACATGAGTAAAAGTGTAGCTGCCTTATCAATGGATAAAAAGTTCATTCAAAGCCGGCAGAGACAGGTTTGTTATGAACTAATCTTCTAATTCATGCTTGTATCTGCAATCTTTACAGTTGTTTTCAAGGTTGGAACTCCTATTACCATTTTAACTGCAAACAACCATACTTGCAAAACAAAGGAAAGAAATAATTCATAATATTTTGAACTCCTCATCAAATTTAGCATGATTATGTATTCTATATAGGAATGTTCTATATATCCTGTTTATTTATATCATTATATGTATTTATTGTCTTATAATTATAAATTGACTTGATTAATAATACATTTTCGCACCCTTATGTTCTCTGTACTTATAGACGCACTCTTTACAATCTAATCATATAAATCTTCTATTCCTCGTTGCCTCAACTCTTCTCGTATATTTTATTTCTACATAATATCAGAACTATCAACTAATCTTCAATTACTAGATATATCAGAATATGGTTCCATTAAATTAGATTTAAGCAAATATTTACAATTCGTAAACTTAGGAGAAAAGCTATTATATTTCTCAATACATTATGTACAGGATAGGGTCATATATGTAGGGAATGTAATCCTTATGATGAAGCTTATAATATAAATGCATATCTCTATGATCTCGAAATTTTGTAATACTCCCACTCAAGTTGGAGCATAAATATTAATCATTTACAGCTTGTTGCAAAGATATTCAACCAGTCTCATTTAGAGCCTTTGTAAAAAGGTTTCCTAGTTGTTCTCCAGTCTTCACATTTTTAGTAGAAACTAACTTTTGTTGCACCTTTTCTTGAACGAAATGTCAGTCAATTTCAATGTCTTGTTCGTTCATGAAATACACGACTAGAAGCTATATGAAGAGCCACTTGATTATCACACTATAACTTCATTGGCATCAAGACTTCGAACCAATTTCAGTCCATAGTTGATATATCCACGTTATTTCATGCATGAATTGTGTCATAGCTCTATATTCTAATTCTTGTTTCTTACCCTTCCATGAGACCAAATTTCTAAAACATAGTAGTTTGTGATGGATTTTTTGATCAATCTTGGATTCTGCGCAATATGCATCTAAGAAGCACTTTATGCAAGAGCAGTCATGATTTTTACACACTATACCTTGTTTTGGAACTCCCTTCAAGTAACACAAGATTTGCTCTAGGGCGGCCCAATGATGAACTGTTAGAGAAGACAAATTGACTCACACTGCTAACAGACTAAGTAATATCAGGACGAGTTACCGTAAGGTAATTCAATTTTCCAACTAGTCTCCTATACTTCTCAATATTTTCAAACAAACGTCCATCTTTTGTAAGTTGCAAATTAAATGGCATAGGAACACTACATGGTTTAGCTCCTAATTTTCCAATTTTGGGCAACAAATCAAGCTCATATTTTCCTTGAGATAAGAAGATACATTTCTTATTCCTTGTCACCTGAACTCCTTAGAAGTACTTTGATACCCTAAAATTCTTTGTCTGAAACTAGTTATGAAGGAATGTTTTTAAAGATGAAATTCCCATGATATCGCAGACAAGAATGATAATGCCAAATGTAGATTGTTTGTAGAAGATTGAATGGTCAGACTTGGTCTTGCTCATTCTAGACTGTTCAATTGCTTGACTAAATTTTCCAAACCAAGTATGAGGATTCTATTCCAAACCATATATAGATCTTCGAAGGTGGCACAATTTCTCATACGCCACTTGAGCAACAAATCGAAGTAGTTGCTCCATATAAACCTCCCACAAGTCTCCATGCAAGAAGGTATTTTTGATGTCCAACTGATGCAAGGGCCAACAATGAATAGTTTCCATAGAAATAAACAAACAATCACATGTTAGCCATAAGTTTGAACATAGCCTTTAGCAACAAAACAGGCTTTAAGTCTTAACTACAAATACCCACTTAGGTTCCATGGCCTTTTTTCTTATAGGTAAATTTAGTAAATTCCAAGTATCATTAGCATCTAGAGCATTTATCTCCTCTATTATTATTGCTCGTAGGCCAGAATGATTCAAGGCCTCATGAACAATTTTGAGAAGAGATACAATATGAAAAGGGGCAACAACAGAACACAAGAAGATGATAAATGATCATAAGAAACAAAGATGAAATTGAGTAAGTTTATTGGCCATTTACCTTTACGTAAAGCAATTGGAAGTTCAAGATTAGTGTCTTGAAGATCTAATTCCAAATGGAATAGACATGACGAATAGGTGGAAGTGATGGTAGTGTCAGAATAGTAGAAGTAACATTTGATGACTACTGGGTGATTTGATATGCTAACAAATCATCATTTCTTCCCAACTATTAGAAGTGTTAGAAGAAGTAGGAAAGAAAGGAAGATTTTCCATAAATATAGCATCAGCAGACACGAGGTATTTATTAAGACTGGGACAATAACATCGATACCATCGATACCCTTTTTTAAGACAATACCTTAGGAAGACACATTTTACGAACTTGGGATCTAATTTGGTGACTTAAGGATGAACATTATAGATAAAAAACGTACTCCCAAATATACGAGAATTAATGGCGAAAAAGGGTTTAGTGGAAAGAAGATGTGCTAAGGAATCTTACCATAAAGAAAGGATGATGGCATACGATTTATCAAAAAATAGCCTGTTGAAACTGCATTAAGCCAAAAACACTTAAGGACATGTATTTGGAACAAAAGTGCCTTGGCTGTTTCAAGTAGATGTCTATTTTCCTTTCAACTGCACCATTGATGTGTCAACACACTAATGTTGTGTATGGTTGCTGTCTTCTGTATGCGGAGACGGAACGGAACAAAATTTGGAGACGGAACAAAACAAAAATTAGAGACAATGAGGTGTTTGGTTGTGATTGATAGAACAGAAAAAACTGTCTCCGTCTCGAGGACAAAAATGTTTTTGATTGCAGTGGACAGACCATAAAAATTATTTCAATGACGAAAATACCCCTGCTCCTTAATATGATTAGAAATATATAATTCATTGGTAATTTTATTACGAATGATTTGTATAAGTAAAAAAGTTAACAAATAATAATAATAACAATTAAAAATTAATATCGAATAATAATAATAATAATAACAAAATTAATAATAATAATGATAATAATAAGATAATTAATTTCGTATAACAAAAATAATAATAAAATGAAATAAAAAATGAAATAAAAAAATAATAAGTACAAAATGTATAATAATAATAAATTTTAATAATAATAAATACAAAAGTAGTAGTAGTAGTAGTAATAATAATCATTATCATCATCATAATTATTGTCGTCGTCGTCATCATAATAATAATAATAATAATAATAATAAATACAAAATTGATAGTAGTAGTAGTAGTAGTAGTAATAACAATAATAATAATAAATGCAAAATTTATAATAATAATAATAATAATTTCTTCAATAATAATAACAAAATCTCCCTCACTATCTTTCTCTCCACCACCACCACCACCACCACCGCCATCATCATCATCCTCATCACCATTCTCTTCATCTCCAAGCAACCCAAAACCTGACACAGTGAACACTGAACCACCATCACTCTTCTTCCCCATGGACTTCTTTTTCCCAGTCAAAACAGCCTCCACCAGCTTATCATCCACTTTCTTCTCCACCGGCTCCTCCTCTTTCACTTTCTGATTACCCTGCTTTACCTTCTTCTTCCCCACAGCAGCCATCGGAGCAACCTTCTCTTCACTCTCCACAGAAACCTCGGTCCCAATCGAGTACTCATCATCATCAATCACCAAGGCCTTCTTCTTGCCCTTCCCGCCACCACCCTCCTTGTCTCGCACATTCGGCTTCTTCCTTCCCATCTGAAAACTTTAGGGTTTAATTTCTTCCAATTTACCCAAAATCAAACAAAATCAAAACTTTTGTTCCTGTCATCTCGGACAGAGGACAAAAGTCTTGGGATAGCAACCAAACATGGGAGAGGGACAAGATTTTTTTGTTTTGTCTTCTGTCCCCACTAATGGGGACAACAACCATACACTGCGTAAGTCTAGTGAAGGATGCCATTTTTAAGCATGTGAATCTAAAAGAAATCAGAAAGATATTCTTTGGCATTATCACTTTGCAAAATATGTAAAGAGAGATTAAATTGTTTTTTCATTTCAGTACAGAAAGTAGTAAAATGGGAAAATAACTCAAAATAATTTTTCATTAAATAAAGATAAGTCATCTGAGAAAAGTCATCAACAAAGGTAACAAAATGTCAAAACCCAGGTTTAGATACAATAGGACACATGCCCCAAACATCATAATGATCTACCTCAAACATCAGAATGAACTCACTCGGGGGAATTTTCTCTGTTATTGAGTCGAGAAATAGAAGGCAAACAGTGTTTTACAAATTGACACAACTCAGACTGTAAAGGCTACACAGTTTGAAATTTTAGACATAGTTACAAATAGAAAAAGATGGCCCAACCAATAGTGTGCGGCAAAAGGGGTTAAGATCACGAAGCAAGCAATGGGTTTAGACATTTGCTCAGGAATATCAAGAATATAAAGACCTCCCGATACATGTATACTACTAATAATCTTCTTCTTCAGAAGATTCTGAAAAGGACAACAATTCAGGAAAAATAAGATAACAATATAAAGTTCGAGTAATTTGTTAGCTGATATTAAATTAAGAGAAAACCCTGGTAGGCTTAAAACATATGGTAGTAAAAGTAAAGTAGGATGAGCAGTTCCGTAACCAAAAGCAGATGAGGTAGAGCCATATGTGAAAATAACTTTGAGAGTTGTAGGGTTTATAGGTGATAAAAAGATTAGGATTACATAAGGAGACAATTATTGGGATTACCTGTCTCAACAATAGTAGTGATAGAGGAGCTCTTTAATGCTTTTTGGCACTAACAGAATTTAGCAAATTTATTTGTGGTAATTGTTTGTTCTGAGGATGTACAGGGTGTAGTGGAAACAATTGCAACACGAGCTGAGTGAGATTTTTGAGACTTGTTTTGCAGCTTTGGACATGTACGCTTGATATGACCTAGTTCATGTAGTAGTAATAAACAAATCCTGTATCCTAATTTCACTTTTCCTAACCCCCTGTACTACCTCCTCTATTTTGACCTGTCAGCTTATGTTCAGTAATCTTTAGAAATCACTGGAATAACATCAGCAACCATAATTGATTTCTACTCATCAGCCGTAGTAAAATGAATCAAATATACCAACACAATTATGTTAGAACTATTTGGTAGATAAACCTGAAAATTTTAGTGAACCAAACCAAACTAAAAAATTTAGTGTTCCATGCTTACCGCACCAAGGCACCTGTGGAATCACCAAGGGACCAGCCACAAATATGTCCTTAAAGACCACACCTAAGGGCTGAATGTCTACTTTCACTAAGGAACCAGCAGCCAGACCAATAACATCACAATTTCAACACAAACAAGTGACCTAGAGTGGCAATACCACCAACATGCCTAAGAATACAGAGGAGCAAGGACTGAAACTCGTAGCAAAGGGTTCAATGGTGAAACAGTGGAGAATCTGCTTGGCAGTCAATGATGATGAAGAAAGAAATCACCCAAGAGAGGTAGAGGAGATAGGCAATACTGGGAAAGGTGATTGGATGACACAGCTCTGTTGCATGCGCTTCCATACACAGACGTGGAACAAATGACATGATATCCAGTCAGCTCATGTGACTCACTCGTGGGGTTTCTGACAACCGGTCTTTAGGGAGAAGCCGGTCGGTAGCTGATGAGTCTAGGGGTGCCGGCGACGAGAGTAGCAAGTCATTGTGAACAGGTGTCCCAAACACTTGCATTGTTCTGTCCCTTGGCAGACTAACTGAAGCAAGAAGAGGAACCTAGAACTAGGCAAAGAAAGACAAATTCCTACCTAAATTAGGACTCTTATTAGGTAGTAATACTAACAAACTTAAACTCCTAACCAGGTAGTAGCACTAACAAACTTAAACTACTAATTACTAAACTCCTAGTAATACTAACAAACTTAAACTCCTAAGTAGGTAGTAATACTAACAAACTTAAACTACTAATTACGTATTAATACTAATAAACTTAAAACTACTAATTAGGTAAAAATACTAATAAACTTTAAACTCCTACGATGATAACTTCTTCCAACAAAATCATCCACATCAAACATCTTCATGTATTCCAGCTTTGTGCTTCAAGGTGTCACTGGTGTCTTTTATTTGTCTTTGTGTTTCTAACAATGCTGAAATTACAGCCAGTGTCATTTCCAATACATGCAATTTCTCCTTCTCTTGTCTACTATTCTCACTGGACTTGTTCATCCTACACAGCTGATCTTGACCCTTGTTTTCTGTCTTTGTTTCTATTTTCCAGTTGAAACATCTTCATAGTATTCTAACTTTATGCTTGCTTGTCTCCTCTCTAAATTGTGTGCTCAATCTCTTTTTATTTCCAGGAGAGCAAAGGTGTAGAGGACTTGGGCGATGTTATCAGGGAGGGAGGTGGAGCCTTAGCAAAAGGCCTATTTAGAGGTGTTACCGGCATTTTAACTAAGCCTCTTGAAGGAGCCAAATCTTCAGGGGTTGAGGGCTTTGTTCAAGGTGTTGGGAAAGGAATAATTGGTGCAGCTGCTCAACCAGTTAGTGGGGTTTTGGATCTTCTGTCCAAAACTACTGAAGGAGCCAATGCAATGAAAATGAAAATAGCATCAGCCATAACATCAGAAGAACAACTTCTCCGCAGAAGACTGCCTCGTGCAATTGGTGGTGATAACTTGCTTCGCCCTTATAATTCTTACAAAGCCAATGGACAGGTATGGATAATAAATGCATGTTTAACTTTTTGGGGTAGATGTATATCCTATGACCATAACATGTTTATTTAATAGTTTGTGACGAAATGATGAGAAGAAAGCTGATAAAATTACAACATCATAAGACCATGATTAGCTTCTTTTTTCTCAATCCCTACAGGCCTCATAAAAGAAACGCATGCCTTGGATAGATTAATTTTAGTAGATTTGATATAAAATGCTTCTTGTGTTTTCTGTCATTACTTTTTTGTTTTCCAGCCACGTATTATCTTCCACTTTTGATAATTCCTATAGTATATTTTCTTTTTCGTTTGATTACTTTTCATGTGAATGTCTTCATGCTTTTGAATCTCATCGCAGTTGGTCATCATGTAGGTTATATTACAACTTGCAGAATCAGGGTCATTTTTGGGCTCGGTTGACTTATTTAAAGTTCGTGGAAAGTTTGCCCTGTCTGATGCTTATGAAGATCATTTTACGCTTCCTAAAGGAAAAATTGTCGTTGTAACACATCGAAGGGTGATGCTATTGCAAGTAAGTTACGTTGACTAAGGACTTATTGTTGTAACATGTCTGTGTCTCAGCTAAGGAACTAAATTGAGCGGTTCCTTCTGTCTGTTTCAGCAACCATCCTATGTTATTGGTCAACGAAAATTCAGTCCAGTTAGGGATCCATGTTCAATTCTCTGGGATGTACTTTGGGACGATTTGATGACAATGGAATTGACTCAAAGAAAGAAGGACGGACCAAAATCTCCACCATCGCAAGTTATTCTTTACTTACGGAGTAGAACAGATGCAAAGGAACAAACTCGTGTACTAAAATGCAGCCGTGAAACAGATGAGGCCCTTGAGGTCTATTCTTCAATTGATAGAGCAATGAACATTTACGGGCGAAACTTAACCAGGGTACTTTCTAAACACGTTTATTCTCCTGGGGACAAAGGAGTGAACTTATTATGCTCTTAACACTAAATCTGGTTCACATATTCTTGTTGAATTTTGAGCATTTGTTTAAGTTGTTGAATGTGGTGTACGTTATCTTATGACTAAATAGCTAGTTCATCGTCTAGGGTAAATAACTTCTGATCTTTATTCAGGAAATGCTGAAAAATAAAGTTACAAAGCCATATTCACCAATCGGGGATGGTTCCAATCTCGAAGCAATTCCAAGAGAAGGGGCTTGGTCTCCTCAGCAAATGCCTTCTTCAGTTCCTTTAAGTTCAACCTTCGGTGCTGACTCCAATTGATCTTCAGAACCGCTAGTTGACATGCTAGCCAGTAGCCACCTATTGCTGTTCAAGTTATGAACTCCTTACCTTGGATGGCAGTTCGTACGAGTGTACAGTTGTCTTTATACCGTTATTGTACATGCCTATAGTTTTCTTTGTACATAAGAGTACTGGCTGAGGGATCCATGCCGTGGGTTCCTCGCATATTGTTCCCATCTTGAGCCCCAAAGCCACACCGATTGTTGTTGTTTACGAATTGGCTGAATCATTTCACAAAAACGTACAACCATTTAACTGGCTCGCATTGTCCTTTATGAACTTTTACTTTTGAATCCATTAATACAACTTTATTAACCAGTCTTATAGTAATCAGAATTATATTACCCAAAAAAACCGTGATTTTTGTTGTGCGTAACAGTTGCAATCTAAGAATCGGAAGATTAACAATACAAAGCCAATTCAAATGTAGGGCAAACCATTCCTTTTTTCTTTGATTTCCTGGTTCTATTCACGCACAAATACATCAAATATTTCTTGAAACATAAAATTAAAATTAAATTCTTGCTCTAAACTACTCAAACAATTAAAATACATAAAAACACCAGCAATAACCTGGCTGTGAAATCATGCAAGCCACAATTGCGTGTTTTTCTAGCTCCGGGGAATAATATCTCTTAGTTAAAAGAAGATGTCATATCGCTTAAGATCATCCTAATTTGCTTTTTTATGGCTATATAAGCTGGTGATTCTAAGATCCTTTATTTTTGGCCTTATCAATTTCAGTGACAATGTAAATTTTATGGTGGAAAGGTGTGAGAAATTAAGGATTGGATGTTATTTGTATGCTAGTGGAAGTCCATTTAGCAGATACAAAAATGATATCAAAGTTTGACTACAAAGTATGGATGCACTTACATGATTCTTTCTTTAGCGACATCTAAAAAAAAGGAGGATCCTTATATACAAATTGAAAGGATCTTAAAACTCTAACTTTTTTCATTAAAGGAGATATTTTGGTCAATTAATCTTAGATTAATAGCAAGTGTCACAAATTACAATCAGCAAATCTGAAGATCTCAATGTAATTTAGTGTCACAAATTACAAACGTAAAAAGGAGTAATAAAGAGAGTTTAGGGAATCTAAGAAAATGAAGTTAGAAAAAGAAAAGTATATAAAGAGGATGGATAGTGGTTCGTTATTCTTCATTTGTACCTTGTAATTTTTTTACCTCTAATGGGGAAGAATGAAAAAACTATCATAGCTTATGACAATAACAAATCAAAGTTATTACTAACACATTAATAACAACCATTCTCTATGGTTGATAGCAAAAAATTTCGAATGTTTGTCACCTCACTTTAACTGATCTTCATGATCCTAACTCATAATATCTTGAAGAAAGCTACTTTAAAGAGGATGAGAAAGAAATGTAAAAGACATTGTCAAATAGGTTACCATCATGATATGTCCTTAATTGATTGATACATTGAATTCACGACACTTAATGATTAATACTTTAAAATGCTTAAGACATTAACTTTAGTTCATATTCAGTTTTAGGTACAATTTGGAAGTATAATAGCTAAAGTGAGTTGAAAGCACACTCTTTGAGTCATCTTCTTGAGATTCACACTTAATTGTCTTCGTGGAACAAGAAGGAGAAAGATTAGAGCAAGAGACTATAAGAAAATGCCAATAAAGATGAAGAGTATATGTTGCAAGCATTAAGTCATGGCCGTGACCATCAAGTCACGGTAAGTTTGAAGTACTTAACCCACAAGCTATAGCTTTTGGAACCAGTGGTATCAAAGCTCCAGATTACGGCCTGGTAATTGCCCTACGTCATGAGTTCGATTCCCAGAGTCGCTCATCAGTCTAGGTTACGCTGCTATCCGCGGAAGTGTGATGGAAATAAGTAAGCTTCGAAATACTTCCCACATAAGCTATAGCTTGCATCAAAGCTCACAATCGTAAGCCTCAATGATGCAATTAACGGTCGTGACTCAAAGGTTCACGGTAGTGACTTTTGTGGCCTGGCACTCGAAAACCTAGTTTTTAGTATAAATAGAATGTTGGCAACAAAAAGAGGATGAATGATTTATGAATCGTGTCAGGAGAAAAATGAGGGGCAGAGCACGCACCCTTTGGAGACCCATGGAGAGCTAAGCTTCCCTAATCTAGTTTCGGAGGTGAAATCAACACCGAAGAACACATTTGGGCACATCTACATTGTGTTTGTTGTTCTTTCTCTCTGTATGAGCCCATTGCTAGAATCGAATACAATACGTAATTGTTGTGTTTCTGATTCATTTATAGCAACTAATGGTTTTCATTAGGGATAGCGTAACATAGGTTAAATGACCCGAGCTTATATAGATGTTGCCTAGATTGGTCTATTTTTCTTATTCGTAATGCAACTATTCGACTAAATCTAGAGAGCTTAGTCTAGGTTGTTTGATAGCTAGGTTTAATTAAAGAACTTAATTTAATTAAACATGACCTAAGGGAAAACTGTGACTTGTTAATTTACAATCAATAATTGTTATGAGAGGTATGAAAATAACAAAACAATGAAATATGCTTATTCGTGTATAGGTCAAGATTAAACCGAAGATCGGATCCCTAAAGCATTCATCACTTTTCATCATTTTTGAATGTTTTCATTAATTTCTTTTCGTTAGTTTAGTTTCATTTAATTTTCTTATTTGAAAACCAACAAACCCCCCAATACCTAAACATCGATTATTTTCATTATAAAAGTTTTACACATACTCTCTGTGGGATCGACCTAGACTCATCACTAATTATAGTTTTAAGTCTAGTTATTTTATGTCGTATTATGCGCTACCAATTTTTGGCACCGTTGATGGGGAGCATGGTGTTTTAATCTTTTTTCTTGATTCTAATTTTTGTTTTGTATATATTTGTTTCTATTTAGTTTTTACATTTATTTCTTTATTTTTCACGTTTATTTGTGTTTGTATATAAAAGGGACACATGGAAGGGAGTATGTCACTATTGGATATTATCAATGCTATTGAAGGAAAATTTTCTTATAACTCATACTCTCAATCCTATAACCAAGTTTGGAGTAATCATATGAACTTTAGTTATGGGTTGAATAGCTAGCAAGACTACTTCCTAGAGCTGCAGGATAGACAACCATTCTCACATATACCAAAAAGCGTTTGATTCCAACTCAGGTACATCTTTGAAAGATTTAGTTATGTCTCTGCAATTTCAGCAAGATACAAGTTCTAGAATCCAAAACTTAGTAAGCTAGATAAGTCAGCTGACGATAGCTATCAATCGCCTAGCATCATAAAGCGGAGAGACACAACCATCTCAACCTAAGGTGTACCAAGAAATGTTAGTGCGGAATCCATACGGAGTGGATATCAGCTTGAGAATCTTGAGAGGACTGCTCAAGGAATTGCTTGTGAAGAATGAATAGGGAAAGAGCTTGAAGGAAACATGGATATATCATTTAGCACGAAGGTAAGTATTGAGTTCCTAATTGCTTTTAAGACTAACCCTTCACCTTTATTTTGCATATTGGATAGATTAAACAAGGAGGAAAAGGATGTAGAGATATTGTTGGGACTCAATAGTTATTAAGAATGTAGAGATAGGGAAAACGTTGAATATGATTGATCATCAACTTAGGCGCTATCAGGAAGAACCTTAAGTGGAGAAGGCGCAAACTGTGACACTTGAAAATCATAATTTTGTCACGTGATGAGGAAAAAAAAGAGTCAAGATAGCAACAATAAACAAAGGCGCTTCTAGAAAGGCAACCCAAGAGAAGTTTAATTCTTTTCCTTTACATTTTCACATTTATTAGGATATGCATGTGTGTTTTTAAGTTTGGTTGTTTCTTACGTGCTTTCATGTTTTCAAACAAAAGAGAGAGAATCAAATAAACAAACAAACAATTTCTCTTTTTCTATTGCTTATAGGATTATATAGTCATAATTAAAGAGTGAACCGACTAGAAAATCTATGGTAACTTGAGCACGTACTTTTACTCTTATGATTGGTCAATATGCATTATCTTTAGAAGAGTAGTGACTAGTGGTAGATACAAGCTAGTGAGATTTTGAGCCTTTATAGACTGACACATCTATATCAATCTCATTGTCTTTTGTTTATGTTTGACCTTCATAACATGTACATCCTAACTTTGCTTTGATTTTTTATTCAAGACCACATTTTTATCTCATGCATTACAAATGAAAATGATATAGGCAATCTTTATTTTACATTAGCCAAATGGCTAACCCATTGATATGATTTTCCTTTTGATAAGCTCCCTTGAGCTTTATTTGCCTTTTTGTTTTGTGCTAACCATATTACTTGCTTTAAACCTAACTAAATGTTCTACCCAAGCTTTAAAGCTAGTGGAGCATTTACTGATTATTGATAATTGTAGATGAACAAAATGCTAAGCATGGGGGTGTGCATATATATGAGTTGGTTATAATTGTTGAGATGTCATTTTATGTCTTATCAGTGAATTCTAATGTTAATGTAGTTTCTTTCAATTTTTTTTGAAAAAAGAAAAAGAAAGAAAAAGAGAAAATAAAAAAGAAAAAGAAAAAGAAAAAGAAAATAAAAGAAAGAAAAATATGTTTAAATAAAAGTATCAATGAGGAGATGTAATTGTTTTGAAAAGTTATTCATGATTAGTTTTGCCTTCTAAAGTTGTATGAAGTAGGCGATTTGCTTATAATGTAAATGACGGAGATGTGGTTTTGACGGGTCACTCTTTATAATTTCAATGTATTGTTTATCATTGATTTTTATGAGTGATCCCTTCTAAGTGATTTATGCTTCATATGGTTTGTGGTGTGCAAGCTTGAATTTGAGCTATGAAATATAGTTTTTGCATTCATCATAGTTGATGTACACAATTGTGAGTGAATGTTGGTTTTTGCGCTTGATGTTATATTAAGTGTTTTTTATTGTTTCACTATCTTTGATGGATTTTATGTTACCTTACCCAAATACATCTCACCTTAACCTTTATCCACATTACAACCTTAGAAAAGCCTTTTGATTTATGATTATGCATATGAATCTTAATGGTGGAGAAATTAAATGATATAAAAAGTTGTCGAATGTTATGATCATGAATGGTGTTTGAGAGTACCTATGGATCTATCTTAATTAAACACATTTTGTCTAAGTTTACCTCTCGATTTCTCAGTTTCTAAAGAGAATAATAATTGATTGATGATGAGTAGAGACGTTTAATGTTGAGTTCTTGTCAAGGTTTTGAAAGTTATTTCTCTTTGTTTATGATTATCTATTCTTAGGGAATATGGACAATGAGTAAGTATTTTAGTTTGTTACATTGATTTTGATGTTTTTCCTGAGGAAGGTCAAAAGAAAATTGTGGGGGAACTTGATATGTGCTTAATTGGTTGATACATTTATTAATTCTTTGAAATGCTTAAGACATTTACTTTAGTTAATATTTGGTTTTAGGTATAATTTAGAAGAATAATAGCTAAAGTGACGTGAAAGTACACTTTTTGAGTTGTATTCTTTAAATTAACACTTAATTGTCTTCATGGAACAAGAAGTAGAAGGATTAGAGCAAAGAAGAGATAAGAAAATACCAATGAAGATGAAGAGTATGTGTTGCAAGTATTAAGTCAAGGCCATGACCATTAAGTCACGACCATGATCATTAAGTCACGACCATGACAATCAAGTCATGGTTGTGACCATCATGCTCACGACCATGCTTCAAAACTCACAGTCGTGAGCCTCAATGATGTAATTCATAGTCGTGACCCAAAGGTTCACGATCGTGACTTTTATAACCTGGCACCCGAAAACCTCGTTTTTAGTATAAATAGAATGTTTTGACAACAAAAAGAGGATGAATCATTTACGAATTGTTTTGGGATTGATTCTATTATCCTATGCTTATGGGTTTGGGGATTCAAGTATGGATAATCATTAGTATCGTTCTCGTTAGATTATTAATGTATGAACCCATTATTATAATCAAATATAATATGTAATCGTTATGTTTCTGATTCGTTTGTAGCAACTAAGTGTTTTGAATCATTAGGGGTAACTTAATATAGGTTAAATGACCCGAGTTTATATGGTTGTTGCCTATATTGGTCTGTTTTCCTTATTAGAAACGCGATTGTCTAACTAAATTTAGAGAGCTTGTTCTAGGATATCCGATAGTTAGGTTTAATTAAAGAGCTTGTTTTAATTATACACGACATAAGGTAAAATTGGGATTAACATGCTTTGTTGTTAATTTACTATCAATAGTTATTAGGAGATGTATGAGAATAACAAAAGAATGAAATATGCTTATTCATGTGTAGGTCGAGATTGAATCGAAGACGTGATTGTTAAAGTAGTGCACTAAATGCAATCACCTTTAGCGTGTTTTGTACAAAGTTGTGTATAGTTATTATTTTC
>JAOTAX010000197.1:18007646-18033616 GCA_025629825.1 Erythroxylum guanchezii
CGGAGGATTCATAAAATGGTTTTGGATAGAGATCCATTATATGGAGAGCAATAGAACCAAATGGATCCCGATGAGATTGGGATATGTCCTGATGAGATCGCGACATTGATATTGTTGAAACAGTTCTCCAGTGTTTTTCCACACCGAGGACTCGGTAGGACCGATCCTAGTGTGACTGAACCACTCAGCATTTCTATATATATATATATAGAAGAAGGTTTCTTAAAAACTTTGTTTCACGATTAACACCTTTTTGTTCTATTGCCTTTTTGTCTTTTATTGCTTTTGTCTTTTATCGTGAAACAAAGTTTTTAAGAAACCTTCTTCACGATTCTCTCTCATTCTCCTAAGCTTCATCATCTTCTCCTCTCCTTCACGTTGCTCTCCATAGAACAAAGGTGAAAGCTAGCACTCTTGTCTTTGTTCTAGCCATTTCCGGATCAAAGAGTTTGATTCGGTTAGTTTTTCCGATCTCTGCATGGATACTGTTGGAGACTGCACACAAGATACATGGCTATTATATGAATGATTGATTTGTGTAAATGTCATGAATTCTTATATATATATATATGTGTGTGTGTGTGTGTGTGTGTGAATTGAGAACATTCAGCTAGGTTTTATGGTATTTCCTTGTATAGGCACATAGATCCTAGACTTTGGGAAAGTCTCGGAACAATTTTTTTTTTGTTTTCTGCACCGCGTGTATATGATACACGTACCGGGATTTTCCTACAAGGATCCATAACACATCCATCACTTTTCATCATTTTTGAATGTTTTCTTTAATTTTTTGTTAATTTAGTTTCATTTTATTTTACTATTTTAAAACCGACAGCCCCTACCTAAACATTGACTATTTTCATTATAAAAGATTTACACATACTTTGTACGAAGTTGGAAATATTTTATAATGCTACTGAGTTGTTTTCAGGAATAAAATATCCAGCTTCATACAGTTGTTTTAGTAATATGTGTGAGAACAATAAAGCTATATATGATTGGATACTTGATTCCAGTGGCGATTTGAGTTGGAAAAGAGCAGATGATAGAGAAACTCAATTCTTACTAGTATATAGTCGGACATATTGTGGCAAAAATTTCTGTGATGTACCCATTGATACACAATATAAGAGTTTAATTTTTATCATGACTTGTTTTATATTAATTAGGTTCAAAAGCATGTTGATGTCACTAAACAATTATGATATGATTTGTTTAATGATTATTAACTAAGATTAGACAAAAAGCAGGAGCATAGTAGTTTAACTCCATCTTTAAGTTAAGGTTCAACTTCAGCTTTAGCTTCATGAAAGGCTAGTGTGAAACACATATTTGCAAAATTCATCAAACAAAAAAGAGTTATGACTTCTTATATTAGGATGAAGTTAGACAATTATTTGGAGGTAGATATTATGACTAATTGAAGTTTTGAGGTTCGATGTATTGCTATGGTGAAGAATCATGGAAGTGATTTTTTTATCATGCAAGTAACTACACGAGATCTCTTACAATTCTAACATCTATTATTACTTCGGAGTCTGTTTTTAGTATTGACAGTTGAATAATTAGTCTTCATCATGCTAGACTTTATCTTAATATTGTCAAAGCTTTTATGTGTGTACTCGAAGTTGGCTAGATGATGAAGATATTGAAGGTAAACTATATTCTTTATGATATGTTAATTTTGTTTATCATAATAATTTTAACAATCCTAAAATGTATTATCATATCTTATATTGTATTTTTATATTAACACAAGTACTAATACAATGACTAGTCATTCAAGTGAAAATTTTTTCAAAAAAATTTAATAATTAAGGTATATCTAATTGTTGATTATCATGTATTTAATATTCATTGAATTCAATTGTTACAAATTCAAGTATAATTTAAGTAGTAATGTTTGTATATGTATTGTGGATTTATTATCTTTAATCTTTGTTTGTGAATTTGCTTATTTTCATGTAATTGCTTTAGTTTTTTTACAAATAAAGTTATAATTATTCACTTTTGTGTTTTTATGTAGGCTCTAAATTATTGTCTCTTCTTATTTATTTAACTTGTCTCTGCTTGTTTATTTCACTCCATTCTCTATTCTCTAGTTATAATTGATTTTTTTTGACTTTTTGAAAATTATATAATTAAACAATGTGGATAATGTTAGCAATATAATACTCTTTTGTTTTGATAATAAAATGATTTTCATAATATTACTGTCATATTTGTTGCATAAGTGAACTTATAAATTTATAATATTAGCATTATGAAAATCTTTTTTAAATAATAAAATGACTTTTGTAATATTTTACTGTGATATTTGTTGTATAAGTAGTGAATCAAACACCAATCTAACAAAAGAATATTGATTAGTAAAAAAAAGGAAACAATAATTTAAAGCAACATTAATTTAAAAAATTAGGCAAAATATTACACTAATCAATTTTAATAAAATGAGTTTTTAGATAATAAAATATATTATCATCATTATCATCATCGTCATCACCCAGTCTGAAATTTCGCAATGAAGCGGGGTTTGGAGAGGTCCGAATTTTTACTATATTATAATAAAATATATTATAAAATATTTAAATAATTTTTTAAAACTTAAAACTTATTTGTTTAACCAGCCTGATTGGGTTGAGTCGAAGCCTGAGTTTTACTACCCAGTTCGAGTCCAACCCGATACACTGCCGGTGTCCAGCACTATGAACTCTACTTCTGTGTCCTTCTTGGCGACGATCAACCGAGGCAGTGTTACCGTTAAACACCGGTTACTATTATTCTTTGTATTTAATTTTAGGTCCAAAATGCACTGATAATAATAATAGAAGTACCTCTATCTAGTTAGTACTCAATAATTATTTTCCCTGACGCTGTTAACATTTTGACAAATCCTAACGAAGAGAGGTTCAAATTCAAAAACTGATTCGATTAAATTGAGAATTAACAACTTGTTTACTTCTGCGTCTGTGCCTGGTTGATGGGTTGAGGTTTGCCAAAACGGGGGTAATTTGTGAAGGGCGTTTTTGGATTTCATGTATCAAATTTGTGTGCCTTAAAAACACAACTTGAAAGTCGATGCTAACCCTCCGATCTTCGACTCCGTTTCTACTTCACGCCTCCAATTGATATGCATTTCTTTTCAAGATTTGCTTCTGCGGTAACTTCCAATGACGATTTTAGTTTGTCTTTTTTTGAAAAATGATCTTAGGTTGTCTTTGTTTCTGGGTAGATTGGAAATTTCTGTTTTCTCCCCTCAAATTAAAATATGGGTTTTCCTGAAAGCTGTGTTTTCATAGATTCTCTACAGGTTCTTGTTACTTTTTTTTCCTTGAGAGTATGTTTTTCATTCTGTAAGTAGACTTTGTTATGATTGTTCTTTTCATTTTTCTTTTTTATTTGGTCATCCTACGCTAATCTCTAGTTCCCATGTTGTCTTGTTACGAAGCCAAACTAAGGATTGCATCTTTACATTGCTGAGAATTGAGCTCTATTTGTTTGCATGTGGATCTTGACCCAATTGCTGAGATTAGAGTTAATTGTTGTCTCCTCCCTCGACTGAGCATTACAGAGTTAGATTTTTATTTTGTGTGTTTGTATTGAAAGAACGATATAAATCCAACCTTTCTTCTGATTTTCTTTTCATTATTACAATTTGGGGCTTGCTTTTTCTAAATTGTGATTGTTTGGCTCCAAAAACCACTATGCTTTCATAAATTCAGCGCTTTGCACATTCTTGCTTTTGTTTTGCTAAGTTATTTGTTCCTTTATGAAAGCACAGGAAAAAAACTGTTCTATCAAGTAGTGGAGCTTATAAAGTGGGTTAAATAGAATTCTATGATGCTTGTCTTTCCCTTATAACCCTTCCCATCCTTTTTTGATTGTGTTGCAGTTATCTCTGTTTCTTCCTTTGCAGTGCTGCATAAACACTATTATAGGACAGGTAGTATTCTGGAATATGAACTTAACTACATTCTTGTTATGCACTATAGGTTGTGAGTTGTTCAGATTCCATTAAAGAAATAATTAATGAAGCTTCTGCTAGCAAGTCCGTTCATTGCATTTGTTCTGGCAGCTATACTGATATTGGATCTAGGCCTTCCATGGATGATGAACACATACGGACTGATAGATTTATCTGTACATTAAGGTTCATTTTTCAAGTGACCAAGAGCTTTTTATGCTATGTTCGACGGCAATGGACAACCTGATGCAACTGCCTATGTCAAACAAAATGCGATGAGGTTGTTTTTCCAAGATGCTGATTTGCCACAAACATCTGATTACCGATTTTGTCTTCATAGCAGCATTGGTGAATTCCCACCAGAAAGCAGTTTTACTAGCAGACTGTGCCTTGGCCATTGAAAGTCCTGTTAGTAATTCTTGTGGAACAACTGCTTTAACTGCCCTTGTTCTTGGAAGGCATTTACTGGTTGCTAATGCTGGGGACTGTCGAGCAGTTTTTTGTAGGAAATGGTCGGCTGGTGATATGTCCCCAAGGTCACCGTGCAGACGGTTGAACAGATAGATGGTTACATTGAAGAAGAATATCTTAATGGAAATCTATGTGTCAATCGGGCTCTTGGTGACTGGGATTTGAAACTTCCATTTGGGTCTGTAATAATGTTTAACAGAAGATGATGAGTTCTTGATCATTGGATGTGATGGTATTTGGGATGTCATTTCTAGCCGGGATGCTGTCAGTTTTGTACGCCGCGGGCTCAGACACCATGATGACCCTGAGCTAAGTGTCAGAAAACCTGTCATGGAAGCATCACGGTTACATTCTGCAGATAATCTTAGTGTAGTAGTTATCTGCTTTTATTCACCAGTGTGTTGTGACCGGATGCCCTCAGAGGCCAAGGTTGAGATGTTTTAGTCTTTGAGAGGAAAGCAAGAATAGGTTGAAGAGCTTGTTAGAAGGCAATTGATATACATATAGATTATTTGGCTTAACGAGGGTGGTGGGTGTGCATCTGTTTTTGGGTGGTTTCAGATGGCATATGAACAGCAGGTAGCAGTTTTGCAGGGTAGAAGAGAGCATATTTAGTATTTGCTGATGAATTGCAGGTTATTTATTATTTATTATTTGTTTTTGTATCAACTATCAACTGAAGCGTGAATGCGATTAGTTTCTTACTAAATGGGTATGGGAGGGATGATAAGTAAATAATGATGCGATGTGGCTATGCAACCAAATGAATGCCACACCTCATTTCCAGACAGAAAGGGGTGATGGTACTGGTAAGGAATCTGATTCTGAGGCCATCGTTTTGTATGGAAGAAGATTATCCTAAGAAATATAATAAAAAAAATAATATCCGTCTTATTATCCTTGTCATTCTGTATGTAAAATTTACAAATAACGTACTCAGTTCACAAGATTATTTGTTTTATAAAGGTTTAAAGAGGTACGTAGCTTAGCTCCATTTCTACAGCTATTCATATTATGCCTTGAAAGAGAATCGTTTTTTTTCTTTTAACGTTAATTTATTATTGATCAAACGTTTCAATATATATATATATATAAAACACCGGTCAAGCTGCCAAATCAACGGCTTTGATTCATTCAGTGGTCTGACGCGTAAGAATCCAGTCCAGTCATTGGTACGTAAAATCACTCCCTCACTGTTTCATTATTTTATATATAAGAGAGGCGAGTCAGAGTGTGTCTCTGTATAGAGAGGAAAAAAGCAGAAGGAATCGAAAATGGCGATGGCAAATTTGGCGAGAAGAAAAGCGTATCATCTTCTGCTCCCTGTCCGTAATTCCCATGCTCTTTCCTCCTTCTCTCGCCGATTCGCTTCAGCCGCATCTGACGACAACGACGTCGTTGTCATCGGCGGCGGCCCTGGTGGCTACGTAGCGGCCATCAAAGCCGCCCAGCTCGGCCTTAAAACTACTTGTATCGAGAAACGCGGTACTCTCGGTGGCACTTGCCTCAATGTTGGCTGCATCCCTTCTAAGGTATTTATATATAAATATATTACAATTTGTTAGGTTTTTAACTTTTGACTTTCTGTCTTTTTTAGATTCCGGGGCTATGTATAGTTGTTTTGGTTCTGTTTACTTAGCTTCTGATCTAGCTTTGGTTTCAAGGTTAATTTTCAATTCTATGTTCATACCGTCTTTTTATGTCAATTTATATAAACATTTTCCCCCGGGGATTGCTTTCAATTGATTGCTCGATTTTTCGGCGCTAACCAAAGTAAAATAATGGCTTTTTGTTGGTTGTGGAAATTAATATTTGTAGTTTTCCTTTGTTGGGGATGTGAACGGATCAATTAAAAGATGTTTCTTTTGTGATGGATGTACGAAGGATGCTTTCCTTCTTGAGAATTTTGAGCTGAAATTTCTTCTATTTTCCAGTTGTTTTAACGACAAGTATGTGGTAGAATGTAAATGTAAGAACTTTGTGGTAATGAGCTTCTCCTATGTATGATTCCAAATAAGTCATTTTCAAAACCAAGTAGTTTGAGTAATGCTTTTAGATTTTTGATATCTGTAAGAGGTTTAATTAGTTCTGGCATTTGGCCATTCTTTGATACTAGCTATTAGCGTATTTAAGTTTTCTCCTTTTTCTAACTCATCACGTAGCCAGACCTCACCTTTCTGCTTTCAGTGACAATTTTCTTCCCGAAAACTCTGACAATATATTTATATATATGTTTTTTTTTTCATTTGTGAACTAGAGCCTGCCACTTTAACAAACTTACCTACTATGTTGTATTAATTTATCTGATTAGTTCGGACCATAGGTAACTTTACTATGACCTTGTAATAGGCATTTATTGGTAACTTCGTGGTCTATTGTCTATGCATTTGTAAATTGATTGACATCTTTTGTGCAGGCACTTCTACACTCATCCCACATGTTCCATGAAGCCCAACATTCATTTGCTAACCATGGAGTAAAGTTCTCTTCTGTCGAGATTGATTTAGCAGCCATGATGGCTCAAAAAGACAAAGCTGTAACCAACCTTACTCGAGGTATTGAAGGTTTATTTAAGAAGAACAAAGTGAACTATGTCAAAGGTTACGGCAAGTTTGTCTCTCCCTCTGAAGTGTCTGTAGACAGCATTGATGGTGGGAAGGCCACCGTGAAGGGCAAGAATATTATTATTGCCACTGGTTCAGATATCAAGTCTCTGCCTGGTGTAACCATAGATGAGAAGAAAATTGTATCATCTACTGGTGCTTTAGCTTTGTCAGAAATCCCTAAGAAGCTTGTGGTCATTGGGGCAGGTTACATTGGGCTGGAGATGGGCTCAGTGTGGGGCCGGCTTGGTTCGGAAGTAACTGTTGTTGAGTTTGCTCCTGATATTGTACCAAGCATGGATGGGGAAGTTCGAAAGCAATTTCAGCGTAGCCTTGAGAAGCAGAAGATGAAATTTATGCTCAAAACTAAGGTTGTTGGAGTTGATACATCTGGTGATGGCGTGAAGTTGACCATTGAGCCTGCATCTGGTGGCCAGCAGACAACACTTGAAGCTGATGTGGTTCTTGTCTCTGCTGGTCGGATTCCATTCACTGCTGGGCTTGACTTGGATACGATAGGTGTGGAAACTGACAAGGCTGGGCGAATTTTAGTCAACGATAGGTTTCAAACAAATGTTTCTGGTGTCTATGCAATTGGAGATGTAATTCCAGGGCCAATGCTAGCCCACAAGGCTGAAGAGGATGGAGTTGCGTGTGTGGAGTTTATAGCTGGCAAGCACGGCCATGTGGACTATGATAAGGTCCCTGGAGTTGTTTATACACATCCTGAGGTTGCTTATGTTGGTAAGACTGAAGAGCAAGTTAAGGCACTTGGTATTAGTTATCGTGTTGGAAAGTTCCCGTTCTTGGCAAATAGTCGTGCTAAAGCCATTGATGATGCTGAGGGGATGGTCAAGATATTGGCTGATAAGGAGACTGACAAAGTACTAGGAGTCCATATCATGGCACCTAATGCTGGGGAGCTTATTCATGAGGCAGCAATCGCCCTTACTTATGATGCAGCAAGTGAGGACATAGCACGCGTGTGCCATGCACATCCCACAATGAGTGAAGCATTGAAGGAGGCTGCCATGGCCACTTATGACAAGCCCATTCACATATAAAAGATAATTACGTCGTGTTGTTTTCATTTTATTTTTCAAGGACTTCGGAATTGTTTTAGCAATCACTTGCTTAAATAGAAAGTTGCTGTTCATTTACTTGAATGTATTCGAGAGAGAATAACTTAATGCGAGTTTATGCACCAATAACGTCCTTGGTAAGTTGAAGGAGCACGCATGCAAATGTCGGAGGCATTTAGTTTAAATTTAGGAAAAGATGTTTTCATGCTTTGATGTATCATTGTCAGTGCAGTTGCTTGATATTTCTCCAGCACCTGTCATAATTCTTACTTTGAAGTTTCCAGTTGATTATGATCATGTATTTTTTATCAGGTTAAGGCTCTAAGCTTCATTCCGGTGTCCAGTGTCAATCAAGTTTTGAGAAGCTCTCTCACTGCAGTAGTTCTGTATCAAGGTTTTATTTTTATCATTATAATCGTGTGAAGTTTTATACATTTGGCATAACGCCATGAGCCTTCTTCTGTGGCCACTTTGTCACCAAAAATTATATTCACTTTTGCCCACGCACTACCTGAAGAAAATGTAAGAGCACCCAGTACACCATCAAAGATGAAGAGAATGCTCCAGCAGCCGAGAAGCCATAAGTACCACTTAGGATCCTTTGCCACAGCCTCCAGAACATAATCAAACAGAGGGCGTGCTCTATGCAGTCCTAGTCAAAGTATAAACTATTTGGACCTAATCATAAAGGCAAATGTCAAGTGGCACCAGCCTCTAACTGCTTGTTGCCGAAAACATGACTTGCCTAATAAAATGGTTATTCCCAATTCACGTCTCAAAGCAATGATGTAATGATGAAACGGAGTAGTAGAAAATAATGGGTATAACCGGGTTAGACATTGCGCATTTTCTATCATGATGCAAAAACAATTGCTCCTGCTCCTAGCACCAAAGAACCTCAAAGCCTAGCTAATAAAAATTGATAAACATTTGCTAGAATTGAAACCTCAGCTTATCTCTATTTCTTTACACGTCCCAATAGATCTCACAAGTCCCTAACCCATTCGAGGCATTCAGACCAATGCTTATGTCCCCACTTCATAAAGGGCCTCTCAATCGTTGCAAGTCCAAATTTCACTACTTCCACAAACAAACGCATGGTAGCAGAGAAACAATACAAGTAGCAAGAAGTTATGGCTCCCCTCGCATATCTTGGCGCCTCCTGGCCTGCAGGGCCAATCGTGCATCTCTCTCCCTCTCAAATTCCCTGTAATCTGCGCGCTGTAAGAATGAAACCTTGTCTAGGTACTGGTTTGAGCTCTTCTTGTAAGCATCTAACTCCTCTTCTATTCCCTTATTTTCATCCTTAAATTCTCCCCAATCTTTCTTTGTTTTGTCAAGCACACTGAGTTTTGGTTTCTTCTTAATTTGTTCCAGAACAGCATCAACAGCAGAGGGGGCAGGAGCTTTGGCCTTCTCAGCTGCCTCCTTTGATTCTGCATCTACAAGCTTCTTTATTTCAATTTCATGACCAGCAAAGTCCCGGACCTCTGTGATCTGCAGAAGAAAGCACAAATTTGATCACAATAACCAAATTGTTGATATTCAAACTGGCATGTCATAAGCCCTTCAGATAGCCAATAGAATTATCAATTGGCTTTCCAAGTATTGGATTTTGTGGACAGAAACACCATATTAATAGGCTCAAGTGTAGATAGATTCGAAGCTAGCAAATTTTCAAATAGATATGCTCTCATTCTCACTCTTTTTCGAGCAGTACAATAGCATGTATAAAAAAAATATGAACAAGAATTGGTTATGAATCAAAATCCCCATGCTTGTATGTCTGAACATGCCTTACAATTTCATCCAGACAGTTTCCAGGGATGTTAAACCAGACAGTTTCCGGGGATGTTAAACCATTACATAACCAGTTAAAAGTATTACCAGAGAAGGGTAATAAATAGGACACCAAGGTTTATGAATAGGAATAGAGGTTTTACCCACCTCAACCTTTCCCCTGCCTGATGCAACAGCTGCAGCATCCTTGACAGCAGAAAGAGCAGCAGCAGCAACCTTTCTGGCCTCATGGCTATCATCATATTCTGCCCCACTAATTCCCTGCTGTTGTGAATACTTCTCAGGACCTCCTGCTTTCCGTGACGTCAGGCCTAGCAAAGTCATCCAATTCTAGTTTGGAATAATAAATCAGATAGAGCAGCTTAATTCCATTGAAAAATTGAGAAAAATTGAGAAAAAAAAACCTTACATCAGATTTCAGTTGAGAAGAGTTATCTGCAGTTGAACTAGACTTGTTTGAAAAAGATTTTAACATTTTATTACATATTCTACTATTCATTTGGTCCCACATAGCATCAATCTTCTTGTCCATATCACTGTTGGATCCCTTAAGCTGGCTATCTTGCACGTGAGATGCAGTCTCTTTAGATGCCAAACCCAGATATGTCATCCAGTTCTATTAGACAAAATCACAGTTAATCAACTGATATTCAGTCATTTATTTTCAGAAGTAATGAAACAAATGACAGATTATCCTCACATCACTAAGCTTGGTTGAAATAGAGTTCATGGTTGAAGCACTACGCTTGTTTGAAAACATTTTGACAGTCTTATTAGATACCCTTGCATTCATTTGCTCCCAGATAGCTGCTACGCGTGCTTCCATCCCTAAAAAACAAACAAGATCTCTTGATCAATAAAACAAAAGCCCATTGCACAAATCTGGGCATTCATAGTGACTGAGGGGGTCAAAATCAAGAAGAAAAGTTGTTACCAGCTTCTCCAGGTTTTCGTTCTGAACTTGGAACGGGATTACCTTCTTTAACTGGCTCAACTTGAGAACCCATCATATACAGTAATCTTCCCTAAAACATGAAGCTCAATATAGAAATTCAGGAAAACATCCTTCTTCAACACTATTAGGTCTCGACAATATTAACAGGTTCCCCAAAGATGCAACTTAACATTATAGAAACTACTATACTTCTGTAATTCTCTCATAAGTAGGTATTAACCACATAGTTGTCAGTTAGTCTCAAGTCACAGCATCACTCTGGATGCTGAACACAAGAAGTTCATACTAATGGGATTCAATAGTTTAAACCAGAACAACATATTATAGTTATAAACTGAAAAACAAGAAAAGACGGTGGTTAAACATAAATTAAATACATAAGGACCTCATTATCAGCAATAAACAAGCAAAGAATCCGGTTCAAAAGACCACATAATTCAATCGAAAAGCCCACTTCGACACCACCCAAAAAAAAGGAAAAAACATGCTCATTTCACCCCCTAATTTTGGAAAACAGACACCCTTTAGGGAATTTGATTGTAAAACCTCGGTGATGTTTACCTGATCGGAGAGTTGTCGAGCGAAGATATGCCACCTCCAAGGGAAAGGAGCAAAAAAGGAGACGAGATGAGAGACCTCGATCCAAATTTAGGCGAAGAAGAAATCGTAAGTGAAAAGGGAACGACGACGTTTAAGGGAGACGGCAACTCGAAATAAACAACAAATCCAGGGTTGGTCCAAGCCCAAAGCTATTTTTAAATATTATCAGTTTTGTATTTTAATGAAAATAATGTGTATTTCTTTTATTTATTTAATTGATAGAAGCTAAAAAGTAACAATAGTTAGTAAATGACTGAGTCTTACTTTAACTAGCCGTTCACATTCACGCACATTTTGGGGAAAATATTAATTTTAACGTTTATAAAATACTAAAATACATAAATAAAAATATAAGTATGAACAATTGTGTTATAGAAAATATAACATTAAATAATACTATATAAATTAACTCAATACATAAAAGAAAACTAACAGTAACCTTTTATTAATAATTAAAGGAGAAATATAACTAAGAGAAGTTCCAAAAATATATAAAAATAATAATTTAAGAGTTTTTAAAATTTCTGATAATGAAACTACATTACTAAATATTTTACCTGACAATCATACTAAGTATCAAAAGCAAAAATTGAACATGTGAAGTTAGTTTAAAAGGGTCTTGATATTAAATTATAGAAAAAAAAGTAAGATATAAAATCTCGTAACTTATATGAATTGTCAACAAAATGTTTGAATATAAGTAAGGGTTTCAGTAGGTACTTACATTATAAAAATAAATTCTTCCGATTCAGCAGTGGTCGAAGAAAGGCCATTTTTTATGTTTTATAGGCTTTACGTAAAGTAAAAAAAGAGAGGTTTTTATGAAGGTTAAAAGTGAGTTTTATTTTGTCTCATTTTATTCTTTATGATAGTCAAGAATAAGCCTTATTTTGTATCATTTTGCTTTTTATGAGGGTTAATAATGGGTCCTATTTCGTCTCATTTTGTTTTTCATAAGGGTTCTATTTATGAGGGTTACGAGTGAGTCTTATTTTGCCTCATTTTTTTTCTTTATGAAGATCAAGAGTGGGCTCTATTTTGTTCTTTATGAGAGTTGATGGGGTCTAGGCCGAAGTCAACATCCCTAAAACCTGTGTTTGCCTCTCTTAAGAGCGTAAATCTCTTGCAATCAAAAGAAAAATGTAGGCTTTGTCTACCTAAATTCATTACATGTTGACACCTTTAAACCAGAAGAGTTCTTTAATACTTTTTGCAAGGAAAAATTAATTACATTATCATCGAAGCATAGAATTCACACAAAGGAAGAACTCAAATGTAAAGACTACTACAAATACTATAATATATGGAGTCATCTGCTGAATTGAGAGTTCAAGAATGTTTTCCAAGATTGAATCAACAAGGAAATATTGTTGTTTGTTAAAGCTGACTAAACCATGTTGATAGATGAAGATCCATTCCCACCAGTTGTAACCATTAAGCCACTAAGTTCGATCTATGCTTATTGATAGATGTAAAAAAGAAGTTGATTGTGAAAGATCATTTTGCATTAGCATCAAATTTAAGTATTTTTGTTCCTAAATATAATTTAAATGCTAATGCTTGGACTAAAAATCAACGGATTCCTAAAATCCAACAAAAAGTAGAAATTATAGGACAAAATCACTAAATAGAGTTCACTCAAGTCTTGAGACAAAGATGTGATCCTCAAATCCTAATAATAAATTTGGTACCCTTGACTCGAGCTAAAAAAAAGGCTTCAATAGTGAAGATCTACTGCCAAGCTTAAAAGAAGCAAGCCTTTATTATTGGAAAAGCCAAGCAAAAAGAAACCATCCCTCACAAGACTTGTCCTCTTTAAAGAGAGTGCCTCAAACCCTAATAATAAGATGTGTGGAAGTTGCTAGGGAGAAATGAAGTTAGACAAAAGAAAATATTAGATTTTCTAGGCTTTCGGCTTGTTCCGAGAGTTAAGATGAAGATTCTAACGAATGTATTACGATAAGAGAAATTTTCATTCAAGTACCATTATTGTTTCTTCCATCAAAATCTACATTTGGTAAATCTTGTGCGAAGAAGGCGGAATACCTTTCTAGAAAAGGAGAGTGTAAAGTATCAATATGGGTTGTGGGACTAGGAATTCTAAAAAGATTGGTTCTAGAAAAGCTAGTTGATAAAATGATGCAACATATAAGACCTTTATACATTAAGGACCATGTCAATAGTAGACCAAGAATTTGGCCGACAATGGGTCGACCGTAAATATTATGTCAACTAAAATGATGTAAGCTTTGGGCAAAGATGATGGAGACTTGATTCCAATTGAAGTATCTATTGTTGCATTTACTAGAGAAACTATTAGAGCATTAGAAATTCTCCCTGCAAATATCATGGTGGGAGAAAAGTCTTCATTTATCGCTTTCTTTGTTGTTAACACACATGATAATTATCAAATATTGAATTCATTCCAACTTCTGTATCCCTTCATTTCTTCAATAACTTTTTCTTTTATGAAAAAGTAACAAAGTAGAAATTGTTTGATGTTGTGGAGGCAAAATTTTATGGATACTATGCAAAGCTAGTATAAATTTGAAAATTGTCTCGTAGTGAATATCTCAAAATCAAAGATTAAGGAAAAGAGGGGGAAAAGTTAGAAATGTTCATAAGAACAACTACCATCATGCCTATTAATAGTGTTGGGCCCAAAAATTTTTCATTAAAGTTAAGCACGATTTAAATTAATTTTGAGGTCTTGATAGATTAATTATTTTGGAGTTATTTAATTATGTCAAAGTTAGTAGGATTTATTGCATGGGTTAATGGAATTAAAGTGTTAAGGTTATAAGAATGTTTGCAGGACCCTGCTTCTGGAGCCCAGCATTCGGAGACATTTAACAGAAATAGTACATGTCTATAACCCTATTGAACTTGTTTAGGGAAAAAGGGAATAACTTTCTCTGTAGACGTCAGATCAAACCATTCCTTCGACGGTTCAAAAGAAGACTTCAAGATCTACAACTTTTATGAAGACCTCGAAGACAAATTCTATCGTCTGAAGGGTAAAAAAATGGGACAGACTATAGGATTAGACGAAACCAAACGAAAAAGCAGACGAATGGAAAAAGTATACGAGTTGGGAAAATTGCCATAACTTTTACTACAGATATTGAATTAAGGTATTCTTTGGATGGTTTGAAAGAGGACTTCAAGATTTATAACTTTCGTGTAGACTTTAAAGACAGATTTTATCATTTGGAGGGACAAAATTAGACTAGACGATACAAGATGAACAGTGCACAGAAGAAGCGGAAGGTCAACTATAGAGGAAGCAGAAAACAGACGAAGCCAAAAAGCAGACGAATGTCAAAAAGCAGACGAATGGGAGAAGCAGAAGAATGGCATAAAGCAGATGAATGCCAAAAAGCAGATAAATGGGAGAAGCAGACGAATGGCAAAAAGCAGACGAATGATAAAAAATAGACGAATGTCAAAAAGCAGATGAATACCAAAAAGTAGATGAATGGAGTCAACTTAAGACGAAGCAAAGTCAACTTAAGACGATGCAAAGTCAACTTAAGACAATGCAACTCTTAAGATGAAGCAGAGTCAACTTAAGACGAAGCAAAGTCAATTTAAGACGATGCAACTCTTAAGACGATATGACGTCCTCACAGACGATGCATCTCTACAGACGATACATCCTTACAGACGATATGACATCATCACAGACGATATGACGTCATCACAGATGATACATCTTTACAGACGATACATCTTTACAAAACAGACGATGCATCTATGCTCCTGAGCATCTCCTTTTATAAGGACCATGACTTTCAACTCCGATGTCCAAAAATTTCTTACTAAATATCGTTAGAAAGCTAGAAGGATAAGCTACAACTTTCCAGAAGACAACTTTAACTAATTTCGCCTCCATTAGTCCAGTTTTTCCCTAGAAGTTGGCACACAATTTCTACACCTAAGAAAGATTTGGATTTTTGAAATGTGCAACTACCAAAGAAACATGCACATACACCTGGGGGACTTTTCAGTTTTAAACTCATTTACCAAAACAACAGAAGCCCATACATAACTTTAGTTACATTATAACATTATAACAAAGGCTTAATAAAAATTACAACATATAGAGGATGCTCAATGTTTAACATGCTTATGAAGCTATCCAAAATTTATCGAACTAACTTAGTTACAAAAGTTTCTAATATCTTGGAGTTTCCGATACCCTGTAAGGATTGCTATCCTTTACGTTCTGCACCTGAGGAGGAAATAGTGGGGTGAGCTACACAGTTCAGTGACTAGTATATTTATAGTTATTGGCAATTGACCACAAATTCAAGCATATGTATATATGTATACTTATATTCGATAATTCAAGCTTTCTTCAATCTAGTTTAACACTCATAACACATAACACTCAAATGCAGCATACATGACAAGTTAAAGATGCAATGCACAGCAAATGGCTCGAGAGTTCCATGAGAAAGAATGGAGAAACCGAAGTTTACCCCATGAATAGAATGAGTCCAATTTCGGAGCTCATATGCCACAAGAGGGCAGTCGGGAGAAGGCTCTTGTCAACGTGCACGTGACGAACAGAATGGTTCCACTCTCGCCTAAACAAAAGCACATATTCATTTTCTCATATGCTCATACTTTATGCTTTGTCTTCGTTTCATTTAATACAAAAGTCATGACCTCTTTTGAGGTATAACTTAATCATATTTCATTATGCATTTTTCAACATTTTCAAATAAGTCAATTTCAACATACACACATAGGCAAGAATTTGCCCAATTACACTTTAACCATAAATATGTTACCCACCTAATTAGCTTGTAAAAATCCAAGTCAAGCTTGCCTTTTTCCTTGCTTTTGGGTAGGATTCCCTTGGTTTCCTAAAACAATCAAGGTTCCAATCAAAACAACATTCCAATAAAGTTCATAAACTTCAAAATCACAAAATTTCAACAAACATAAATTTAACCTACCCATACCCCATCTAGGTTAGAAAACCTAGGACTTAGTTTAGAAACCCTAGAACCGGTTGGGTTCTCTTAATCATCTTCTTCCTCCAACTATTCGCAACACAAAAACCCATTTCTTTGATAAAGCAAGAGGTGATGAACTTACCTTAGAAGCTTGATTTCTTCTTCTTCTCACAATTTCTTCTTCCTTTCTCTTCTTTCTCCACGATTTTTCCTTCTTTCCTTCTTCTTTTCACGTTTTTTCTTCTTTCCTCTCTTAGCTTCCACGACACTCTCTTCCCTTCTTCTAATTCAAGACAACTTATATGGGCTTTCTTCCCATTTTACCCTCCATTAGTAAGTCTCTTCCAAGTTTGCCCCTTCTTTCATTTATTCTAGGTCTACTAACTCTCTTAACCCATTAAACACCATATTAATTCCAACTTAATTCTAACACTTCATTCTAACTTCTAACTTCTAATTTCTATTCATACTTGCTAATTTATTGACTCAACTCTAAAAATAATGAAACAAATAAATCACTAATAAATAAAAAATTTTGGGGTCCAACAATTGTCCCCCCCTTACAGAATTTTGTCATCGAAATTCTTACCTGAGTCCACAAAGAGGTATGAATACTTCTCGTTCATTGCTTCCAAAGGCTCCCATGTCGCTTCCTCCGTCGAATGGTTCTTCCATAAGATCTTAACCAGCTTTACAATTTTGTTTCTCGAAACTTTTTCCTTTGAATCTAAAATCTCCACTAGTTGCTCTTCATAAGTCAAATCCTCTCTTAGCTGAACTTCTGAAAGTTGAACTATGTGTGAAGGATCCGATCGGTACTTCCTCAGCATCGATACATGGAAAGCATTGTGAATCTTAGACAACTCTGGTGGCAAAGGCCCAATCTTCTCAATGATCTCATAAGGGCCTTTGTATCTTGGACTAAGCTTGCCCTTCTTACCAAATCTCAAAATCCCTCTCCATAGAGAAGTTCTAAGAAACACATTGTCTCCAACTTCAAATTCCATCTCTTTTCTATGTGCATCTGCGTAGCTCTTCATTCTGTCTTGAGCTGCTTTAAGTCTCTATTTTACCAACTTAATCTTATCAACTATGACTTGCACCAACTCAGGTCCTACAAGTCTCCTTTCATCTTCCTCATCCCAACAAATAGGAGTTTTGCACCTTCTACCATATAAAGCGTCATAAGGTGCCATCTGAATTCCTGAGTGATAGGAATTATTATAAGCAAACTCGATTAAAGGTAAATGATCATCCCATGAACCTTTGAAGTCCATAACATAAGCTTTTAACATTGCCTCCAATGTCCGTATTGTCCTTTCTGATTGACCATCAGTTTGTAGATGGAAAGTTGTATTAAAATGCAACTTGGTTCCCAAAGCTTCCTGTAAGCTTTCCCAAAATCTGGAGGTGAACCTAGGTCTAGGGTCTCTATCCGAGACTATAGAGCTTAGAATCCCATGAAGTCTGATTATTTCATCTACATATCTCTGGGCCAAAGCATTCAAAGAATCTGTCTGCTTAATTGGCAAGAAATGCGCAGACTTGGTTAGCCTGTCCACAATCACCCATATTACATCATACTTCCTGCTAGTCCTCAGCAATCCCATCAAGAAATCAATCGTAATCTTCTCCCATTTATATTCTAGAATCGGTAGAGGTTTAAGTTTGCCTAAAGGTGCCTGATGTTCAACTTTAACTTGCTGGCATACTAAGCATCTTTTAGCATATTCTGCAACTTCTTTCTTCATTCCTTTCCACTAGAAATACTCTTTTAAATCTCTATACATTTTTGTACTTCCTGGGTGCATAGCATAAGGCGCATTGTGTGGCTCATCTAGAATCTCATCTTTCAATTCCAACATGTTTGGAATACACAATCTGTTACCTACTACCATCAATCCATCTTCTCTAATCTCTATTTCAGAAGGTTTACCACTTTTAATCTCTTCCCGGAGCCTGCTCAAATACTCATCTTGTTCCTGCAATCTCTTAATCTTCTCATTCAATATTGGCCTCACTCTAAAGTTAGCCAATATACAATCAGACTTGACTTGCCTCAAGGTTATATTAAGTTTGGCTAATTCCTCCAACAAAGAAAGATAAACCGTCTCCACATATGCCATAGTTGATTTCCTACTCAATGCATCCGCTACTACATTAGCTTTTCTGGATGGTAGTCTATCATCAAATTATAATCTTTCCACAGTTCTAAGCACCTTCTTTGTCTCAAATTGAACTCCTTTTGGCTCATCAGATATTTAAGACTCTTATGGTCTGCAAATACCTTAGTAGTGATTCAATACAAGTAATGTCGCCAAATCTTCAATGCAAAAATTATGGCCGCTAACTCCAAGTCATGTGTAGGATAATTCATCTCATAAGGCTTTAATTGCCTAGAAGCATAAGCAATCACTTTATCTCCTTGCATCAACACACAGCCTAATCCTTTCCTTGAGGCATTACTATATACTGTATACCCGTCACCACCCGAAGGCAAAGTCAAAACTGGTGCAGTTCTTAGCCTGTTCTTCAATGCCTCAAAACTACCCTGACACTCCTCTGTCCATACAAATTTCTGATTCTTTCTTGTCAATTTGAAAAGTGGAGCTGCTATTATAGAAAAGCCTTCCACAAACATTCTGTAATACCTAGCCAATCCCAAGAAACTTCTCACTTTAACTACATTCTTAGGTGCCTCCCATTTCACAACTACTTCTATCTTCCTCGGATCCACATGTACTCCTTGTTCTGAAATCACATGTCCAAGAAATGTCACTTCCTTTAGCTAAATTCACATTTATCGAATTTGGCATACAACTCATTCTTCCTCAATGTCTCCAAAGAAATTCTTAAATGTTCCTCATGCTCCTTATCACTCTTAGAATAGACCAAAATATCATCAATAAAGACAATGACAAATTGGTCTAAGAAAGGCCTAAAGACTCTATTAATCAAATCCATGAAAGCTACAGGTGCATTTGTAAACCCAAAAGGCATGAATAAGAACTCAAAGTGGCCATACCGTGTTCTAAAAGTAGTCGTTGACATATCTGGCTCCCTTATCCTCAACTGATGGTAACCTGATCTCAAATCTATCTTCGAAAAGACCTTTGCCATTTGTAACTGATTAAAAAAGTCATTTATGCATGGAAGCAAATATCTGTTCTTAATGGTGACATGGTTAAGCTTCCTATAATCTACACACATTTGCAATGATCCATCTTTCTTCCTCACAAAAAGGACCGGAGCTCCCTAAGGTGAAGAGCTCGACCTAATATAAACTTTCTCCAACAAATCTTCCAATTGCTCCTTAAGCTCCTTTAATTCTGCAGGAGCCATTCTATAAGGCAGAACCGAAATTGGCATTGTACTTGGAAGAAGCTCAATGGGAAATTCAATTTTCTTAGGTGGCGGTAGTCCTAGTAACTCTTGAGAAAGACATCCGGGAACTCCATGACCACTAGTATATCTCCTAACTTCCCTCTATCTGCCTTTGTGTCTACCACATAGGCCAAAAATGCCTCACATCCTTTCCTTATCATTTTCTGTGCTATCAAAGTCGAAACAATCCGAGGTGGACCGACTTTTCTATCTCCCAAAAACACCACCTTTCTTCCATTATCCAACTCGAACTCCATTGTCTTTCGTTTGCAGTCCATGTTGGCATTATACTTCTCCAAGGTGTCCATACCCAAAATCACATCTAATCCTCCCATCTTTAATGGCATTAGATTCACCACTTATTGTTCTCTTCCAATATATATCTCATAGTCTCTATAAATTTGACTAATGATAATATACTGGCCGATTGGAGTACTCACCATCAAAGGAGTATCCAACAAGTTCAAATCCTTATCGTACATAGTTCTACCTGATGAAACAAAAGCGTGGGTAGAGCCCGGATCCATTAAAACAATAACAACAACATCAAATAGTTCAACCGTACCAATTACAACTTCTGGAGCAGCCTCTACGTCCTCCCGTGTCATTGCAAACACTCTAGCTTGTGCTTGCCCCTTGGTCTTCCTGGAGGATTCACCCTTTTTACTGCATCAGAGCTGCCCACTTCAGTTGCAGTCTTGTGCCCCACAACCTTAGTTCTCTTCGAAGCTTGCATTTGAGTTCCCTCTCTTCTTGCATACCGTGGACACTCTCTAGCCATGTTCCCCTTCTCTCCACATTTGAAATAAGCTCCAGTCAGCCTGTAGCATTCCCCTCAATGGAACTTACCGCAATGGTCGTACTTAGGGATGAATCACTTATCCCCTTCACCCTTTCTACTGCCTCCCACCGTTAAGGCTTGATGAGAAACAGTAGGAGTCCTCATCGGTTTAGGCCTGCTTGCACCACTGATCCTCTCCTTAGACTGCACAGGAAAAGTCCTAGCACTCCTCTCAGGCATAGAAGTACCACCTCCCCTCTTGAATTGTTCTCTTCCCTTTCTCTTTTTGTTCACGACACTCTTTATATTCTTAATGTTCTCCACCCTTAAAGCCGCTTCAACCAGCTATTGAAAATCACAAAATTTTGTACCACCACTTTCTCTCTGATAGCTAGGTGTAACCCCGATTTGAACCTACAGTACTTAACTGCCTTACTCATCATTAGCTCAGCTGCATATCGGGCCAATTGTGTAAATCGACGCTCATATTCGCTCATCGTCATTTCCCTCTAGGTAAGACTCAGAAATTCTCTCTGCTTCTGCTGAATATACACCTCAGACAGGTATTTCTTCTTAAACACTGCTTAGAAATCCTTCCATGCGAGCAGTGGCGATCTCATCTAACTCCCCAGCCTACTCTCCTACCAATGCAGAGCATCTCTGAAGCAAACTAGCAGCATAGACAACCTTCTCCTCATCCTCGTAGTCCATCTGATCCAGTATCCTCTCGGTCTTTCTCAACCAAGTCTCAGCTTCTTCTGGATCCGTGGTCCCATAAAAATTCACTAGTCTATACTTCCTGAGCTTGTCATACTTCTTCCCCTTCTTAACTGGGGTCAGAGTAGAAGATTGCGGTATCTGGCCCATGGCCTGAGCAAATGCCTAAAACATCATCGAATCCAATGCATCAGGCACTTGCTCCTGCGAAAGAGGAGACTCCCGCATCTGTGATCGATCGGGCTCACTACTAGGCCCTACAGAAGCCTCAGCATTCCCTGGGGCTACAGACTCATCAGTACTCTCCTCCCTTAGTGAAGAGTCAGGTGCAATCGATCCGTGCAATACTCCTCGTGTTCTTCTACGAGGTGGCATCTTACTCCTTCAATGTAAACACTAACTATTAGCTTATATTTCATTTTAAAATCCTAATCCTACATGTACGCATGACATGCATGTCACTTAATGCAATTCAATCAATTCACAATGCAACAAGTAATCACATAACATAACAATTCATCCTACTATGCATTCTAAGCCTAGGAAGAACCCAAGCTCTGATACCAAACAATGCTGGACCCGACTTTCGGAGCCTAGCATTTAGAGACATTTAACAGAAACAGTACATGTCCATAACCCTATTGAATTTGTTTAGGGACAAAGGACATAACTTTCTTTATAGACGTCAGATTAAACTATTCATTGGACGGTTCGAAAGACTTCAAGATCTACAACTTTCATGAAGACCTCAATGACAAATTCTATAGTCTAAAGGGTCAAAAAATGGGACATATGATAGGATTAGACAAAACCAAACGAAAAAGTAGACGAATCGAAAAAGCAGACGAATTGGGAAAATTGCCATAACTTTCCTTACAGATATTGACTTAAGATTTTCTTTGATGGTTTGAAAGAGGAATTCAAGATCTACAACTTTCATGAAGACCTTAAAGATAGATTCCATCATCTGGAGTGTCAAAATTAGACCAAACGATACAAGATGAACAATGCACAAAAGAAGCAGAAGGTCAACAATAGAGGAAGCAGAAAACAGACGAAACCAAAAAGCAGACGAATGCCAAAAAGTAGACGAATACCAAAAACCAGACGAATGGCAAAAAGTAGACAAATTGGAGAAGCAGACGAATAGCAAAAAGCATACGAATGCCAAAAGGTAGACGAATGGGAGAAGTAGACGAATGAAAAAAAGCAGACGAATGGCAAAAAGCAGACGAGTGCCAAAAAGTAGACGAATGGAAAAAAGCAGACGAATGCCAAAAAGCAGATGAATGGTAAAAAGCAGACGAATGCCAAAAAGTAGACGAATGCCAAAAAGCAGACAAATGCCAAAAAGCAGACAAATGCTAAAAAGCAGACGAATGGAGTTAACTGAAGATGAAGCAAAGTCAACTTAAGACGATGCAACTCTTAAGACGAAGCAGAGTTAACTTAAGACGAAACAAAGTCAACTTAAGATGATGCAACTCTTAAGACGAAGCAAAGTCAACTTAAGATGAAGCAAAGTCAACTTAAGACGATGCAACTCTTAAGATGATATGACGTCATCATAGACGATACGTCTCCACAGATGATACATCCCTACAGACGATATATCCATACAGACGATATGACATTATCACAGATGATATGACGTCATCATAGATGATACGTCTTTACAGATGATACATCTTTACTAAAACAGACGATGCATTTATGCTCCTTAGCATCTCCTTTTATAAGGACCATGACTTTCAACTTCGATGTCCAAAAATTTCTTACTAAATATTGTTGGAAAGCTAGAAGGATAAGCTACAACTTTCCAGAAGACAACTTTAACTAATTTTGCCTCCATTAGTCCAGTTTTTCCCTAGAAGATGGCGCACAATTTCTACACCTAAGAAAGATTTGGATTTTTGAAATGTGCAACTACCAAAGAAACATGCACATACACCTGGGGGACTTTTCAGTTTTAAACTCATTTACCAAAACAACAGAAGCCCATACATAACTTTAGTTACATTATAACATTATAACAAAGGCTTAATAAAAATTACAACATATAGAGGATGCTCAATGTTTAACATGCTTATGAAGCTATCCAAAATTTATCGAACTAACTTAGTTACAAAAGTTTCTAATATCTTAGAGTTTCCGATGCCCTACAAGGATTGCAATCCTTCACGTTCTGCACCTGAGGAGGGAATAGTGGGGTGAGCTACACAGCTCAGTGACTAGCATATTTATAGTCATTAGCAATTGACCACAAATTCAAGCATATGTATAGATATACTTATATTCAATAATTTAAGCTTTCTTCAATCTAGTCTAACACTCATAGCACATAACATTCAAATGCAGCATATATGACAAGTTAAAGATGCAATGCACAACAAATGGCTCGAGGGCTCCATGAGAACAGAATGGAGAAATTGAAGTTTACCTTATGAACATAATGAGTCCAATTTCGGAGCTCATATGCCACAAGCGGGCAGCCAAGAGAAGGATTTTGTCAACATGCACGTGACGAACAAAATGGTTTCACTCTCGCCCAAACAAAAGCACATATTCATTTTCCAATATGCTTACACTTTATGCATTGTCTTCTTTTCATTTAATACAAAAGTCATGACTTCTTTTGAGGTATAACTTAATCATATTTTATCATGCATTTTCAACATTTTCAAACAAGTCAATTTCAATATACACACATAGGCAAGAATTTGCCCAATTACACTTTAACCATAAATATGTTACCAACCTAATTAGTTTGTGAAATTCCAAGTCAAGCTTGCCTTTCCCCTTGCTCTTGGGTAGGATTCCCTTGGTTTCCTAAAACAACCAAGGTTCCAATCAAAACAACATTCTAATAAAGTTCATAAACTTCAAAATCACAAAGTTTCAACAAACATAAATTTAAATCAAATTTAAACTACCCATACCCCATCTAGGTTAGAAAACCTAGGACCTAGTTTAGAAACCCTAGAATCGGTTAGGTTCTCTCAATTATCTTCTTCCTCCAACTATTCTCAACACAAAACCCCATTTCTATGATAAAGCAAGAGGTGATGAACTTACCTTAGAAGCTTGATTTCTTCTTCTTCTCACAATTTCTTATTCCTTTCTCTTCTTTCTCCATGATTTTTCCTTCTTTCCTTCTTCTTTGCACATTTTTTCTTATTTCTTCTCTTAGCTTCCACGACACTCTCTTCCCTTCTTCTAATTCAAATCAACTTATATGGGCTTTCTTCCCATTTTACCCTCCATTAGTAAGTCTCTTCCAAGTTTGCCCCTTCTTTCATTTATTCTAGGTCTACTAACTCTCTTAACCCATTAAACACCATATTAATTCCAACTTAATTCTAACACTTCATTCTAACTTCTAATTTCTAATTTCTATTCATATTTGCTAATTTGATGACTCAACTCTAAAAATAATGAAACAAATAAATCACTAATACATAAAAAATTTTTGGGGTCCAACAATGTTCAAGGGTATTTTTGGCAAGACACTTAAGTATGAAAGACCATAAGCATATAAGGAAGGGCAAAATGGAATTTGCACACTCATTAAGGGTAGAAATGGAAGAAGAAATGTTGTCTTATTCTTTTAAGGGGAAAAATGTGATTTGAGGGAGAGAAAGAAGAGAAATACGAAAGCAAAGAGAGGAGAAGAGAGTTTCGGTGGAGAAGAGAGAAAAGAAGAGAATATAAGCTAGGTTTCGATTTTTCTAAGTTTTCTAGAGAGATTTTGAGATTATTCAAGAAGAGAAAAAGAAAAAGGAAGAGGAGAGCTTCCATTTGAGCCAAAGATCTCTTCATTTGGTAAAGAATCAAGGTAAGCCCATAAATAATCTTTTGGATTTTTGAAAGGATTTTAGTTCATGGAGTTTAAGAAATGCATGGGTTTAGGTATTCAAGGATCAACTTTATTGAATATGCTTCGTGAGTTTTCAATTTAGCAACCCTATTGAATTTGGGATTTTTGCTTATGAAAAGGAAATCAAGAAAGACAAGAGGAGTAAGAGGAGGAGCACAATTGAGCAAGTTATAAGCAAAAAAATTCAAGGTGGGTTACATTTTTATAATTAAGTAATAAGCCATTAATGTTTCTTTCAAGAAATGGAAATAAATGATTTTCAACTACTTTATTCATGTGCATTTGTTGCTTTTTAAATGCTTTAAGAATGTGCTACATGTTTGTATATGAATTGTGTTATTGGTTTAGGAAATGAATGATGGAAATGATTTTGAAAGAACATTAGTTTTTGAAACGATATTATAATTTTGAAATCAAGTTTCGGAAATGTGCCATTTTGGGCAATATGTTTACAAGATGTGAAATGCATAATTATGTGGCTTTGTGGTGGTCCCCTAAGTTAGGTCAAGTGCAATTTGACAAAAAGACTTCTCCTGCCTGCCCCGTTAGTGACATAGAGCTCCTTTATGGACTTCCCTAAGTTTATGGCTACACAGGACCATTATATGAAAACGTGTAGTACGTTCTGGTTTTTGGATCCACCCAAGTCATTTTGATGTGCTTATGTGCCCATGATATGTTGACAAGATTGGTGCATACATGATTTGCATTATTGTGAATTTGGTTGAGAATTTGAGAAATATGTGCTTTATGATTCAATGTGAATTTT
>JAOTAX010000197.1:18041177-18055276 GCA_025629825.1 Erythroxylum guanchezii
CAAGACCAATCAAACCTAAATAAACAAACAAAAGCCATTAAATCAGTCCAAAAACATGAAAAAAAAAACGCATAACCCACGGCTTACCTTCGGATCCACCAGAGGAGAGACGACAAGGGCTAGTTGTCCCCAGAGAAGACGGAGCTTGTGGTCGCCGGAGACGCAGCAGCTGGTCGGACCCCAACAGAGGAGGAAAATCATCGGAGGAAAGGAGAGAAAGAGAAGAGGAGGGTCGGGCGCGCGAGGAGAGAAGAGGGCAGGAAGGACGGTGATTTAATTTAATTTTGGCGACGGATTTGATCCGTTGGTATAATTAAAAAAATCATTCGTAGCATTAAGCTTCTGAACCTAATTTCACGACGACTTTTTACACCATACCGACGGATTTGTTCCATCGGTGTAACATATTTCTCCGACCAGTTTGCCGACCGAAATTGTATTCCGTCCCTATTTACAGACGGAATTGTATGCATCGGCATATTTCTATCGTTACAATTTACCGCGAATGTTTCCCTCCAATTTTAGCAACGGATTTTTTAACCGTCGCAATTTTAATGTTACATACCGACGAAATACGGAGTTCCGTTGCAATTCACATACGATTGTTGTTCCGTCGGTAGAGTTCCGTCGCTATTTAACAATTTTCTTGTAGTGCCGCATTCAAAAGTTCAATTGGAGGCGTGATAACTCCATCTTTAACTGCATTTTGAAAGTATTTCAGTGTACCTTTGTTATGTTGAATGTGCAGTCAATTTTTCCAAGCACCAGAAGGGCGAGAAGGCTCAGCTCCAGTGCTTGCAGTCATCTTACATTCTGTCCATCAAGAGCGCTGTTGGCAAGGAGGTCTTTAGAGAGGGCAGGAAAATCCTCCCTCTTTATTCATGCAGCTATGTTCTTATATATTACTTTCTATTAGATGTAATGGCCTGATGCACAAATAGAAGGTATGAAAAGGTCTCGAAAGTATTAACAACAAGAAATCAAACATTTTAATCCAACACTTTTCGAGCAATAATATGTTTTCCTTTCTTAAGCATTTTAGTTACAAGTTGACCATTATATGTTATGAACGTAAACTCATCAGAAGGAAAATCATAACGGATCTTGTGACTTTTAAGGAAAACTCGAACATCACCTGATCCATTTAATTTCCAAAACTTAATCAAAGACATGATTTCTCTATACAGAGTCATCTAAGCCAAAATAGATCAAGTATTCAAATTTAGAAGTAACCTTTGTGTCTCGTTGTTTGTTTGATTGCTATCGCCTACTTTAAGCTATGACAATGCAGCGCTGAGAGCTATAACGAGGCAATAGATGCTAACTGCTAAGCATTATATATCACGTTTGATTGCAACTCTCTTGCACAAGCTCAAGCTTTTATTTTTAGTTTGCTATTACTACTTGTGATGACATCCTGAAACATCAAATATCTTACCATTTCATAAGCAACGGGTAAGCCTTTGATCTGAGGTAATTTTAGATGTCTTCGGTTTTTTATGTACTGAACTCACTTTAATTGGATAACTATCACTTTAAGTGGATTTCTCATAAATCATGAACATAGAAAATAACCTACAGAAAAGGTATCACTTGGTTTGCATAATTGTAGCCACTTTTATTTTCTTAAATGTCCAACTGTTCCACAGTGAGGTTCAGTGCTATTACATGACACAATATCGGACGTATACATACATAATATTCAGGGCCCGTGTAGGAGGTATGTCCATTACACGGGCCAGTAATTTAGTAACAATTGGACTCACATATATAGATAGTAGCAGTGTCTTTAAGCCGCAGATGGGGCGGTCCTCTGGTGGTTGACGACCGTGTCCTCCGTCTCGGCGAGTGCTGCGATCAAGGGTCCAAGTTGTGGTTGGTCATGGATACTCGCAGTAGTACTGTTCTTGTAATCCAGAGACTCGTCCTCGTAGATTTCCCACCACTTGTTCACCAACATCTTTATATCCTCTCTATCCATGTTCTCTTCCTTCCCAGTGAATCTCCATGGCTTTGAACCCTGTATACGTACATACATACATATATATTTAAATTATAATACACCAAAGTTCAATAGGAAGAGAAGCTGTTAAATATTTCTATTATTCAAACTACTAAGAAGATAACCCACCGCAGCACAGTAGTGGGCAACCTTGACTTTTTTTACGTCAACGTTCTCCGGATGTCGCCAAAGCATAGCCAATACAAGGTTGTACGCTAGAGGGATAGGCTTATACACATCCTTAAAGAACATGTTGAGAAGATCCTGCCAATTCACATGTACATATATATATTAGAGGGGTTATCTACTGAATTCAGTCTACAATTTAACCAAAGTAAATAATAAAAACCTGTTCAGCAAAGGAAGTAGGAGGGGTGAGTTTGACAGCTTCCAAGAGATCAAAGTAGGTGACGAGATTAGGCTCGAAGACAAACATCCCAGCATTGAAGTATAGAGGAGGAGGTGAACCCATGTCCTGTGGCCACTTAACTCTTTCAGGACACTGTTGGCAATATCCAATCTTAAACTGTGGAGAGCTGCTCCACGTTTTCTCGCAGAAGCAGTCCATCACTCCGTAGAATTTCCCATTGGGCAGATCGAAGAGATGATCTATATTCTCAAATACTTGAATATCTCCATCCAAATAAATCATCTTGTCATACTCCACAAACTACACAAGTGATAGTCCAAACACGCTCTTGTTAGTATATACAACTTCATTTCTAGCTACGCAAAATATGAAACCATAACTAACACATTTCTTAACTAATAAATTAAGGAAAAGTCATAAGATTCAGAAATGAGGGCAAAGAAAACTTCAGGCTAGGGATGAAAGGTTAAGAATTGCTTGCAATAATATCATAACTACACTACTACGAATACCCTACGTTCACTCGATCCGTTGTTGCATGGCTAAATATTAATTAATAAACCCAACCAAACAAGAGAGCATATTTTTTCTCTAGTTAATGCAATAATTAAATTACCTCCCAAATACGTAGCTTGGAATAGTTGATTACATAATAAGCCATGGCAAACTCGGTCTGGTTCTCCGGCGGGTATATCGGCACAATCTCACGGACAATACATCCATGAGATTCAAGAATCCGGCGGTGGTCATCGGGAACATCAGGGAGGATAGCCACCACAAGAGGATACACGGTCTTGGTCTTCCTTAAACCCTTTGCTAAACCCACAATTCCCTTCACATAATCTCCATTGCCGGCCAAGAACGTGACATAAGCCCTCTTCTTCTGGAGCTTCAGGTCGGCGACGGGCTCAAGCTCAACAGTGGCATCAGGAGACATCTTAATGTTTAGTAAGGATCGAACGTTAATATACTAAAGAAAACAAGTTCCTGGTTATGGGGTCCTGTTTCTTGCGACCTCTATATATAAGCTTGAAAAAGGTGGTGTAGTGGATAAAGAGAGTGTGATACTTTGGCTTTTGGAGTGAAGTGAATATTCGTGTATATCTTTAGGCTTTGCATTTTTTACTTTTATTTGTTTTATTGACAACCCAACACGTGGCAACCTTCTTTTTAACACTTGTCCGTTTCTTAATTAGTTCGACACATGAAAAAGTTCCAAGACTCCAACAGCAAGAGGTGTGATTCCGTTGCATGATTAGGTCAGATGTGTAGCAATGGCTTTAAGTTACCGTTATTACAATCTTCTGTTGCTGTCTCTAGTAATTAAAAAACTTTAGTTACAGAAGAATATGGAATGCTCCTTACGATTCAAATACTGTAGTGGGCAAGTTCAAGCTGGACACTATAGAATCAATTTTGTTCCGCTGGTCGCCATGTATCGATATATGATGTTTTACTGCACACATTAAACACCATATGTAGCACATGTTAGCTAGCTACAAGAATTTGTTTTTGTGATGCATATAAAATACTTTATACCACTTCTATGAATGCACGAAATAGATAAGAAAAAAGGTAGAGAAAAGGAAAAGAATTTAAAAAGTGAAATTACTTTTGTCATTAATAAATAGTTCAGCAGTCCAGGTACTTATATTCTTGATAAGTTATAGCAGATTTCTATCATAATCATCATTTGCAATCAATTCTATTTGATAAACCCGGACCGAAAACATCACGATTTCATTATAAAGTATATGTGACGGGAATTTCCTTCATGGCTAAGGCTAGAAAGAGAAGTTTTTGATACCAAGAATATTTGATCACGGATCGATATCTGCTATACGCTACCTGTATTTTTCCAACAGGTGTACCTCGTTTTCCTGTGTCCTCTCAAACAGGAAAAGGAAGCAAAGCATAGTAGCTCCAAAATTAAGAGAACAAATTCCAAGTGCGAACAGAACCAAGAATATTATATTCTGTTTTCCCTTTATTTCTTGTGAAATGGGAAGAAAAAAATTGCTGAGGAAATGCCTTTTACAATTGGAGAACAAAGCTGGACATTCTGCGATTTGACTTGGGTACCTCTGTGATTCGTGCATGGCTGGAGAGACATCGTTCTTAGAAACACATGCAAACAAACCATTGATCCTCCACACGTTCCTGTTAACACAACCGTTATACATGCGGATTGCTAGATGATAATTTGTCATAATCTTCCACCGATTTATGATCCTATGATATGTTTTATATGTTTAGTAAGAATGTAAGTTGTAAAAAGAAAAAGAAAAGAGAACACCAGAAATTTTTACCGAAGTTCGGTCAACTGAGTATGTTTACATCTTCAGAAGTCGAGAGCAATTTATTTTACTATTAAATCTAAAACTCACATGATGAAGGTTATAAATCATTATATATATATAGACTATTTGTACACAATTATAATTAATTGTAAATTTTAATTGGTACAAATTTATATAACTTGTCTCTTACTAAATTCAATCTAATTTAAATATGATTTTAATAAGTTTTAAAATTCTTTCACCAAAAACCGTGTTTTAAAATAAAAGAAGATATGAATAAGGTCATAGATTTTTCTACTTATCCACGTATCCAAGTTTTAATACATCTATGTCCTAGAATTGTGTCCCTCTTTGAAAACCCACCTGTCCTCTATCTCTATCAGTAAACCTAATAAAAACCTTTAAAACGATGTTGTTTCTTGTTATATGGCATACTATGCAGAATGGTTATGGCCACAAAAAACATAATGTCATGTGGGTGCTTCAACCCATATTACGTCATGCTTCGTATGGCATTATTATTTAATTTTGGAATGAAGTTGCATGAAGTGTCATATCTGGTCGAAAAGAAAACCATATGAAGAATCTCATCTTATTGTTTGGAAAGAAAAATCAAGGTTATAATCATTTAGAGAGGAGACTGGAGATTTCATCATTCAATTTGGTTCAACTGGAGATGCCTAGTAAGCAAATCATAGCCATTGTATTTGTAGAGGTAAGTTTAGTGTTTTGGTTTCTTAAGGTTTTGATTCCTTAAGGTTTTAGTTTACGATTTGTGGAATACTTGTTCAAAAGAGTTTTAGTTTATGATAAGTTTACATGCCTATTTATTATTTAAATTTGTATCATAATGAGTGGCTAGTTATTCATAATCTTCAAAGTATGCTTAGGATTTGAATTACGGTGTATGAAATAAGGTTTTTCAATTTGAGTAGGCTTATGTTTGAGGAATTTGATTATGGTTTTAAATTGGAGATTTTAATTAGGTTTCACTGATGTGAGGGGAAATTCTTTTTCTATTGAAATGTTTGATTTACCTAATTTATGAATTACTATATTCTTATCTTTTTTCCACTCAGAAGTTAGGAGTTTCGTTATTAGATTTTTGTATTTATTCAATTTGTCACTTTCTCCATTTCTAATGTTCAGTTTTTCCATTTTAGAATAAAGTGCCTTAATTTAAGGTTGAACAAAAGAGTAAGCAAGATTGTTTTCATCTTAGTGAATATAATTAACTTAGAAATAATAATGTTCAAAGCTGAAAAATAGGGATGTGGTTAATGTGTAATCAGTTGGAATGAAGATTGTATAGGTATATTCTTATATGCAAATATGTGTATGTAATACATGCATCAACTAGTCCCCAAAACATCCACAACTAACCGACCTTAAACCCTAGAAAACATGGAGCCAAGTGGTGGGTTATTGAATTATTTTCCTCCTCTAAATGCTTCAACTATTAGACCCCCTATTATGTCTCCTCCTCTAAAGATTCTTCAAGCCATTATTCACTTTCACTGCTCCTGCACTAGCTCTCATGGCTTTTGATCTTGTACACCTTATCATTCTCACTTTCAACTTTTCACCACTCTCACCTCCATATTGAACATCTATTTCTTTTATTTCTTGCTTATTATAATAGATGATTCACAAATTCCACAACATTTCCAACTCACCTTCATTTCTACAATATATCTCTTCTCACCACATCAGTCTTTATTGCTGCATTGATAGTCTCCATTATTACTTTGTCCTAGCTTATTTCTTTCTCCACTTTCGCACTCATTTCTTTACCTATCTGATTGGATTTTATCCAATAGTCCATAACTCTTACCTATAGACAATTCGTAATTCCCACTTTTGAGTTTGAACTCCTTTAATGCTCCTATTGAAGAACGTCATGCTTCCACTTCCATAAACACTCCCTCTATAAGACTTATCACACTTCCCATTCACAAAACCTGGACTCAGGTGGTAGGGGATTCAAAACCAAAGTAGAAGCTAATGTATTGCCCTCTTAATGAGTCAGCTGAAAAGAGAATAATCTCACCTCTAATGAAGATTCTAAAGGTTGGAGCTAATAGATAAAAATCTACATTACTAGGCTTTTTCCTTGAAAAAAGGATTGTTTTTCCAGTCATGAAGTAGTGGGCTTTCAATTTCAATAATTGGAAACAACATAGATTAATTGAAGTTATTGTAAATAATGATGATGTCTTTATGTTCAAATTCTCAGGCTCTAAAGAAGCAAAGTTAGTGGTCCAATCTGGACATTAACATGTCCAAAACAAGCCTCTGTTGCTGCAATCGTGGAGTCCTAGTCTCAAGTTGGAAGACCTTAAGTAAGATAACATCCTTACATGGATATGCTTGTAAGATGTCTTACTAGAATATTGGACAACGAGTGGTCTAGGTCATCTTGCAGGCCACATAGACCTATAGTTCTAGATCAATCAACAACTGAAACAAGGTGTGTTAACTAAGAAAATATGTATTATGGTTAATTCACTAGCTGACCTATCTAACATCATACCTTTCATCAGATTGAATGAGGATATGGAGCCTATTAAGGATCAATTGAAAGTATAATATGCTTGGAAACCTCAAATTGATAAGAAGAAGGTATGAAGATGAACAAGAAAGGTTTTCAAAACTGGCAATCACCAAGAATTGATGGAAATCAGCTCTAACTGGAGATAATAAAACATAAAAACATTCCTGCTACAACTAATATTGTCGTAGACAAGGTTTTTAAAGATTTACAATAGGTAGAAGAATAGGGGAAGAATAAAACATGTACTCAAAGAAGATAATAGACACGGTAGAGAAAAATTTTAGTGAAAACACCTAGTCACTAGAAGCAACATCAAGTAAAGAATGGTCAAGAATTTGAAACAATAGTTAGAAGAAGATCTAATAGGAAGAAGAAAATATCCCTCGAGGAGATTGCCATATGAAAATTCCAACATGGAATGTAAGAGGGGCTAATTCCACTATCAAGAAGCTAATGATCAAGAATACTATTTTACAAAATAAAGTGACTCTTGTTGGAATTGTTGAAAGTAGAATGAGAAAGGAGTACTGTAGGTCACTTAGTTATTTTTCGTCTCAGTGGCAGATCATCACATATCATGATTGTCATCCTAATGGTAGAGTAACAGTCTTTTACGATTTTAATGTACTGATAGTTTGTTCGACTTTCATCTCGGATCAAATAATTCACCTCAAATTTTATATGTTGTCTCTAAATCAGTTTCTATACATCTCACTCATATATGCACAAAATAATGCATATCAGAAAAGTTTCTTATAGAAATAGATTAGCGATTTAGCTAATTCAATCAATATGCTTTAGATGTTATTACGTGACTTTAACTCTCTACTAAAGTTGGAGGAAGAGGAATGCTTGAGAGTAGTTTGTAACCCTTATATAAAGCTTGGTAAATGTCTTCATGATGCTCAACTAACTGATATCCCATCAGGCGGTTGCTTTTAAACCTGGAATAACAAGCAAAATGGTCCTCATCTAATCAAGAAAAAGTTGGACATAAGTGTTGCTAACTTGAGGTGGATGTTTGTTTTTTCCAAATTGTTTCTCTAAGTTCTCAAACAATTATCTATCCGATCATATACCCATTTTAACCTCAACAAAAGCAATTACATCCAATTTTCCCTTCATATTCAATAACTTCCTTTTGGAGTTAGTAAGATTTGAAAATGGAATCCGGAAAGCTCTAAGTTCCAATATTAAGGGAACCAAACAGTATCTTCTTGTAAGGAGGTTGCACATTATCAGACAAGAAATTAAGAAACTCTTTAAAGCTAATATTGCAATACACACAATCTAGTTAATATAGCTAAGAAGGATTTGTAAAATATCTAGCAGGTTATGTATTTCGATCTTAAATGCTAGATTCTACAATTTAAAGAAAGATAAGCCTTGCATAATTATTCTAAAGCACTTCTCTATGATGATTCTCTTATGAAGCAAAGAGACATGGCTAATTGACTGCGAAATGGCGATAGAAACAATATAATTTATTACAAAGACATTGTTTTAAGGAAAGCACGAAATATAATCATTTTTCTTGAGCATAAAAATGTCCACCTTAACTCTCAGACATTACCATTGTAAGGAACCTATGACTATTTCAGTGATTTAATAAACAAACCACTAGAGGTTCAATCCCCTAAGATGTTCCTTAAACAAAATTTGCAAGATACTATCTTAGCCAAGATGCTAACCTCCTATGCAGGAAACTTAAACTAACCAATCTTTCTTTTGCAGATGATCTCATCTTGTTATACAAAGTAGATGCAACTTCCACATCCACTTTAATGAAGGCTTCAAAAATATTTTAAAGATTATTTAGTTTATAGGTGAATTGCTTCAAAAGCAATATATATCTTTCCAAAAGTGCTATTAGTAGGAATCATATAATTGCTGCAATTACTAGTTTCACTTAACAAAAACTTTCAATGAATTATGTCTCCTCAAGAGTGAAAGCAAATGATTTCTCTAGTCTTCTAGACAAAATCAACACTAAAATTTCTTCATGGAGATCCAAGAACCTATAAACAATAGGGAGAGCATAACTTATTTCCTCAATTCTAAATTCAATAAACACATATTGAGCTGCTCAACTAGCATTTCCAAGTTGCATCGTTAAGACGATTGATAAACTATTCAACAACTTTATATGGTTTGGAAGTACTGAAAGATCCTACAAAAACAAAGTGAAATGGAGTGAAATTTGCACCCTCAAGAATCAGGGGGCCTTGGAATATGCTCATTAAAAACCATGAACACCATAGTACTCACAAATAGGCTTTGGAGGCTTATGGTTGACAAACAATCCCTTTGGTGCAAGTGGATTCACACCTATTTCATCAAGAACAGAAACATTTAGGCACTTAATGTCAATCAGTCTCCCTCATCCACTCTATGAAATTCTGAAGTTAAGAGAAAAATTTAAGACTTGGTGTAAGTGAATTCACACCTATTTCATCAAGAACAGAAGCATTTGGGCGCTTAATGTTAATCAGTCTCCCTCATCCACTCTATGAAATTTTGAAGTTATGAGAAAAATTTAAGACTAATTTTATTGCCTTGATAGGGAATGGAATCCACCAATTTTTGGTATGACAGCTAGCCATCTGTGTCATCTAACCAATATGAATGAAGCCTCAACTCTTAGGAACTCAATACTATTAAAAGCTTCAATTTTAATAACTCTCATTGATAAGGAGATATTTGAACAATCATCTAAATCTAGACCTCTTAAAACTGAGATTTGTCAGACTTTCATGAGTTCTAAAGAAGATAGATATATATGGAAGCGTACCACTGATGGTAAGTTCACTAACATCTCTTACAAAAAAAATAATCTTCAGAGATTTCTCTTCCGATCATTGGATAAAGGCAACAAGGGCTAGTTATCTCAATCTGTTTGGCTTGCAATAAAGACAAACTACAAACTGTTGATAAGCTTGCATAGCACTTAAACTTCATCAATTGATGCTCACTCTATCGACAGGTTGAAGAGAATTCAAAACACTTATCCTTTAACTATATTTAGACCAAAGGAATATAGAGGAACTACTAAGAAAATGTTTGAATAATGAAGAGTTAGCCAACGTAAAAAGCATTAAAGCTTGGTACTTAGCTAATAGACATTCAAATAGGAATAAATATAAGTGCTTCTGGTTGGTTATATCCTCTATAGTTACAGCTATAAGGGATGAAAGAAATAACATAATCTTTAATGACAAAAACTTCCTTATGATCAATTTTGCAAGCAGCTAATGCCCCATATTAGGCTTCAAATTAATATATAAAAATAGAAAATTCCAAATAAGCAACTTCTTCTTTCCTTTTAGAATGTCTAGTTTCCTTTCTTATTTTTAAGTTGTCCTTGTAATGATTGGTAGTCAATAACTTTTTAGTGACCTTGTTTCTATATTGGATGTACATTTAACTCGCCTATTAAGGATTAATTAAATTAATCTTTTTCCAAAAAAAATGAAACACCACTCTTGTTTAATTCTTATCTGAAAAGAGATTGACTTTAATAATGATTCAAGAATAGGCATCACAAAATTGATCTAAGCATATCTTAGAGGAGCCATTAATCAATAAAGAAGACCTCTTCTTGTTTAAGTTTTTCAATAAGGGAAATATAATAAAAAATTGTAGAAAATGACCCCTAGCATTTCTATGGAAAGCCCTTTTCTTCTTAATCAAGCAGAGATTGAGCCTTGACTTTTAAAGCTTAAAGATGAAACATGGTTCTATTTAGATTAAGTTCTATGGCTTCCCTCTTTAACATTGGACATACTACAGCAAAGTTGACCTTTGGTTACTAAAAAAATCGTAGCTAAAGTACAAAAATCGTCGATAATAGGAATTGGCGACAATTTAGTTTCATCACCTAAATCATCGCCAAATCTTCGTAATTGAAACCTATAGGTGACGTTTTTTGTTAATTGTTGCTAAAATTTTTTACCTATGCTTTATTTTCGTAGAGAAAAAATGTTAGCGACATTTTTAGGAATCGTCATAATACATTTGGATACTCTTACTTTTTGTAGCTAAAAACTTTTAACTATCTATCCAGAAGCATAGCCAAAAAAATTTAGCCATATATCTGGAGATATAGCCAAAAGTTTTTAGCTACATTATTAGAAATGTAGTTAAATGTTTTTAACTACGTTTCTAGATTTGTAGCCAAATGTTTTTGACCGCATTTTCATAATCGTAGCCAAATGTTTTTAACTACGTTTCTAGAAATATGGCCAAATGTTTTTAGATACGTTTCCATACATATAGCCAAAAGCTTTTAGCTACATTTATGAAAATGTAGCCAAATGTTTTTAGCTACATTTTGTAAAATTAGTCAATTTTTTTATCTATATTTTAACAAAATATTATACGATGTTGGAATAAAATATTTGTTACATTGTAATCCATATTATTGTATATAATGTTTCGATATACTTTTATTTTTAATTTATTACAAAATAATTATACAAAAATAATTGATAATTTGAAGCATTGTATATAAAAATAAAATATCATTAAATTTCTTTGTATACAAGGTTTTAATTACAACTTCAAAAGTTCTTATATACAAAATAAAAAATACAAAGACTAGTTTACAAATTATAATACAAATCACTCAGTAGTTGCATCTTCTTTAAATTTGTAATCCGAGAAAAAGTATTATAAACATGAATTAAAAGAAAAAAGTATAAGAGAAGCAATTAATACAATTGACTTTCTTCTTCTATTATAATTCGAGCCAAGTTTTTTTTTTTAGGTACTTATCATGCTTGGCTAAATTTTTTCGAGTATGTTGTAATTTAGCCTTAAGCGTCTTGTTTTCCTCTACAAGATGTTAAATGTATGTGGATTTTGATGAGGTTGAAATATTTAGCTTATGGCCAAAGCCAAGACCATTGATATAACCAAAAAGTGTACCAAGCATGGTATTGCAAATATCTTCTACATTGACCTCATTCCTCTCACACATTGATTTCTATAAAAACTCTTGCATCTTATTATAAAAATTAAAAAAACAATATTCAATGCAAATGTTATTAGTTATTATTACATAAATAAATAAAATTAAAATTAAAACAATTTTTTATACTTATATAGCTATTTTCTGCTTCTTGTGACATCCACCCTTGGCCTTCCTTATAGTGAGTGACTTTGTATAGTGTGATGCTATCACTCTCTTGTCCATGTAGTTCATTCTCACTCTGTTTTATAAAAGAAAAATACAAGCCACAATAAATAATATAGTGTTTATTGATATAATTATAAGTTGTAAACAAAGATCTTACATATTTATTTCTGACGATAACAAATGATTTAAACCTTTGATTGTGAGATATTTTAATTATTGCCCTTTTCCTTCTCACATTTTTCATAAATAAAGAAAAAAAGATTAGGTAGTCACTAAATCATTTAACAAGATTAATGGAAGCAAATGCGAAGGGAAAGAAATCAAACTTGAACTTTGGGAGAGGCCCAATAATCACACAATTTGTTTTAATTTTCTTGAGCCATATAGAGACATTAATTTTGGAAAATGTCTCTTTGCCTCTGCATCAAAAAGACAAAAATTTACAAAACTAATGTAACCTATATCGACGATCTCTGGTCCTTTGTTTCAATAATGAAAGTTATGCAGTTTGAAACATCAGGTGATATCAAAAATATTCAATTTCATCTATGAGCAATAAGTAAAAGTGTATTTAATCTTAAAATAAGTGAAATAATATTGCATATAGTTAAATAAATTAAAAAATTACCTCAAATTTATCTAAAGCATTTTCAAACAAGTTGTCTTTCTTCAAGTCCTTAGCATGCTTCAGGCAAGGTAATTATATTCTCGTAATAATCCCCAACTCACTTGACAATTTTGCAGATAGGTTCTTGTCTATAGGATGACCTTGCGAAATATCAACGTGTGTTGACAACTTGCTATTCATTGCAACATTCGTTCATTGTAATTCACAACTGCTAGTTACACCTTTACATCTTTTCTTAATACTAACATCGTAACCTTACAACAAATCAATAATGATAAGAAAATACACATTAAGCATGTAAGTATATATTTGAATACAAGTCTATTTGTAGGTCTTAAAGATTAACAAACCTGCAGATCCTCCTGTATTAGTTGATTCATTGCTGTTTAAAGAAGAACGAGGTTATTCCTAACTAACTTCATTAGTAGTTGTGGTTGAATATTATTGTTGGCTAAGAACTGATTGATCTGTTTGAAGTTACAAATCCATCTATTTTATAATTTCGATACCTACCACCTTTTTTCCTTTGTTTTTATCAGGTGCCATTATATTGGATTTCTATAAAAACAAATATAACTTTTATTAACAGTACAATACATCTAATCATCATTAAAAACATACATTTAAACTTAAACATTAATCGCATTAACATAACTCAATTATCAACAATACGCATTAATGTAACATCCCGTTCCAATTAAAGGGTTAGAACCCTGAACATTTGGTACAGCTGTGATTAATCAGAGGAATTGGGTCAACACATCTCATGCTCATACATCATATAAGGGATACATGCACGGGACTAGTAAATCCTTGCATATAGCAATTAGTGGACATGCATTCATTGACATTTCGGGTCTAATTTGGCAATGGGTATGGACGTGATGGACTTGAGATTTCTAGGTTATTAGTATTGAAAATTTATTTGGGAAGTGAAATTAGTGTACTAGCACTTTTGGAGAACTTTAGGGAATTTTCCTGAAATTTATGGGGAATTTTCCGAATGAGACAAAATGCCAAGTGGCAGGTTGATTGTACTGGTAATAGACATTTATTGTCCAATGACACTGAAAATTTGATACATGATGTTAGGAATTATGGTTGGGAG
>JAOTAX010000197.1:18055992-18066925 GCA_025629825.1 Erythroxylum guanchezii
ATTGGGTGGGGCTGGTTTGTGTATAAGTTGTATGTGAGAAATTATGGTAAATGGAATAATAGAAATTTGTTTAAATTAATGAGTTATGAGATATGATTGTGTGAGGATCAATTTTTCCAAGTGAGAATTTAAATCGTTTTGAGATGATTTGGATAAGATTGATTAAAAGATGAAGATGAAATAAATAATATGAGAAAGGAAAAAAAATTATATCGGTTTTCGGGTTAGTCTTAGGGTTTCCAACGCAAGAATTTTCATTACCGGATGTCGGACTTTGTTTGCTTTGATTTCGATTTCTGTTCCGATTCGCTTCGATTCGAAATCTGTTTCTTTCGAATTCCGCGATTTGCATTTGATTTTGTTCCGCTTTTGGTTATCCGGTTGCTCCGAGTTTTCGATTCGATTCGAATAGGGTCCGCTTCGGATTTTTCCGCTTTATGCCCTCCGATTCGTTTGTTATTCGATTTTTCGATTCGATTCGTCAATTTTGCTTTTGTTTCGCTTCCGCACGTTGCTTCGAAATTTCCGTTTTCTTTCCACATTTTATTATCCGATTTGGCCGATTCGATTTGAATTCGATTTCGTTTCTTTGACCTTCGCTTTATGTTTCCGTTTCGCATTCGATTTCACTTTCGTTTCACTTTTTTGTTTCCGTTTTGAATTCGCTTTGCTTTCATTCGTATTCCATTCTTTCGTTTCCCTTTTTTTTTTGCTATTTCTTTTGCTTTTGTTTCGTTTGGGTATAAATTCCTTCGTTTGTTTCCGCACGCGTTCGTTGCTTCGCTTTCTGTTTCCGTTTCGCTTTTCCGATTGGGATCCGGTTTCGAGATCGGGTTCCAACAAAATGGATCTCTAGAAACTCAAGATCATAATCAGAAGGAGAACAATATTGAGTCAGCTCAACAAAGGGAGGAACAAATTAATAAAACTAAAGACGAATGCAACAGCTCTACTATTATTAGGTGTAATGAGATGGATACTAGTGACCCCAATCTAAATGAAGGTGCTGCCACTAATGAGCTAGCTGAACAAAGTCATCAAAGTGCAGATCAGTTGAATGGTAGTACTAGAGAACAAAAATGAGCAGACCATGTCTAGGAACCAAAAGAAAAACTACTTGCCTATGACCTTGTTAGTATGGAATGTTTGTGGAATAAATAGTCCCTCTAAGCTCAATGCTTTAAGGGACTTTGTCCTAAATGAAAAGCCTAGGTTTTTTGTATGTTGGAAACTAAAATTAAAGAAGCAAATTTGAATAAATTGGCATGTTTTGGAAGCAATTGGCAATTCATTACTAATCATCAATGTCATGTCTATGGTAGGATTATCATAGCTTTTGATGCTGAATTTTTGGAAGTGGAAGCTTTGGATTTTGGACAGCAGCATATTCACACTATGATCTACTTCAAAATGGAAAATTCTCGGATTCTGGCTACCTTTGTCTATGGTTTCAACATAGTTTTTCAAAGATCTGAACTATGGAATGACCTTAGACGGATTAAGGTTTTGGTTTCTCTCCCTTGGGTGGTGTGTGGTGACTTTAACACCACTGCTTTCAGGACAGAGGCAGAAGGTAATTGCAACTTGCTCAACTACTCCCCTGATTTGTATGAATGCATGCAGGAGGTGGATGGAAGGACACCTATTTACATGGTCCAACAAGCAAAGTTCTATTTGGCACATCAGAAAAAACTAGACAGGGCTTTGGTTAATAAGGAATGGCTCTCTACCTATCCAAGAAGCATTGCAAAATTCCTAAATCCTGGTATCTCTGATCATACTTCTATAAGAATTGATTTCTTGTTCACTACTTCTAGAACGTACCACCCGTTCAGATTCAACAATTTCCTAGCAAGTGTAGACGGTTTTCAAGCAGCAATATCAAAAAGGCTAGAGCATAGGTGTTATGGGACTAAGCAGTACTTATGCATTCAGAAGCTTAAGGCTATTAAACAAGAATTGAAGATTCTTAATAGCAAGAGAGGCAAGAATCTTACTAAGGAGGTTGACATGTCAAGGGAGAAGCTCTACTCTATTCAGAATTCACTAGCAGCAAACCCCTCGGATGGAAATCTAGCGATGGAGGAAAAGGCAGCCCTTAAGCAGTACTTGGAGGTGCTGGATAATCAATGCTCTTTATACAAACAAATAGCTAGAGTTAATTGGTTGAAGGATGGAGATAGATGCACGAAGTTTTTCTTCAATTCTTTGTTAACTGAAGGAATATTAATAGAATTTCCTCTATTAAAACTGAAGGAGTGGAAGTGTATGGATAAGAAGAACTTACTAAAGAGGCCACGGGTTTCTATAAAAAGTTACTGGATATAGAGGCCACTTTACTAAAGCATAATCATGATCTTGCACAATTCATCACTGCCAAACTTCTTAAAAATGAAAGTGCTTGGCTATTAAGACCTGTCTCTGATCAGGAGATTGAGAAGGTTGTTTTCATCATGAATGGTTCTAAAGCTCCAGGTCCAGATGGTCTAAATGGATTTTTCTACCAGAAAACATGGTCTAGTCTGAGGGGGACAGTGAAGGAAGCAATCCAAGAATTTTTCCTGAAAGGGGTCTTACTAAAGGAAATAAACAAGACTTATCTATGTTTGATCCCTAAAAATTCCAGTCCAGAAACTTGGAATGATTACAGGTCTATTTCATGCACTAACTTCCTTTATAAGATCAGTGCTAAAATTTTGGCTAATAGGATGAAGGAGGTTCTTAAATTCCTCATCAGTGAGAATCAAGGAGCTTTTCTGGCCAATAGAGATATAGGGGACAATATCCTAATGGTGCAGGAGCTTCTTAAAGGTTACAATCAAAAGAGGAGTCCCTAAAATTGCATTATTAAAATTGACTTAAAGAAAGCCTTTGATAGTGTTAATTGGTGTTTCCTTCTACAAACATTGGAGGTTATGAACTTTCCCCTAAAGTTCATACAATGGATTCAAAAATGTATTTCTACTGCTTCCTATAGGATTTTGATTAATGGATGCCCTACGAAGATGTTCAAAGGCAAGAAGGGGCTTAGGCAAGGGGATCCGCTATCCCCTTACCTATTTGTAATTTGTATGGAGGTTCTTACTCAAATTCTAAAGCACCACACCTCTTTGGATCCAAAATTCAGATTCCATTCAAAATGTAAGAAAATTTCACTAACTAGTTTATATTTTGCAAATCATCTTATTCTCCTAAGCAAGGCTAATGTCCACTCAGTCACCTTGTTGATGAAATCCCTCAATCTCTTTAAGGAGATGTCGGGGCTCTGTGTGAATCAAAGTAAGAGCTTCCTCATCCTCTCCAAAAGTGCTTCTCAACTCTCAAATCTTTTGTCTCAACTTACTGGAATGGAAGCAAAAGATCCTCCCTTGCTATACTTGGTGATCCCTATCTCTTCACGGCGACTAAGTTTTTGTTAATGCATTCCTTTGATTGATATGATTCAGAAAAGATTGGGGGCTTGGGCAAATAGAGCTCTATCTTACGGAGGGAAAATACAAATTCTAAAATCTGTGATTTTGTCTATGAATTCCTACTAGTGCTCCTATCTTTTTCTTTCAAAAGGGCTTATCAAAACAATTGAAAAATTGATGAAACAATTCTTATGGGGTAAAGGGAATGGCGAAAGAGGATTAGCAAAAGTTAGTTGGAAGACAATCTGCAAACCAAGAGAAGAAGGAGGATTAGGCCTAGATTCTTTAATTTAGCAAAAACAAACTTCTCACTTCCAAGTGGATTTGGAAACTACTCAGTGATAACAGACCATGTGGACTATCTGGATCCATTCCTATATAATAAAAGGAGCAAGTTTGTGGGCCCTCAAGCCCAAAAATAGCTATACTTGGTTCTTTAACCAACTGCTCAGATTGAGAGAGGATATGTTTCACCATATTCAATGTCGGATTGGGGCAAGAGATAGAATTTCTCTATGGTATGACAATTAGACAGGGAATGGATCACTAATTCATAATCAATTGGCCAGATCTCTACCAAGTCGATTTCCTAAGGACTCAAAGCTTCAAGCAATTATCAGTAATGGGAATTGGACCCTTCCCCCAACTAAGGTGAGATTGTTATCCCTACCTCAAGTTAGAAGTCAGGGGGAGAGGGATATCTACTTGTGGAAAGGAATTCCTATTTCAGAAATCACTACAAAAGATGTAAGAAGAATGCGGGAGAGGTCTGTTGATCTGTTCGGATGGGATAAGTTGATATGGAACAAGGTTCTTAGACCCAATGTGAGTTTCTTGCTTTGGCTCATTATGCTGAACAGACTAAGCACTCTGGATAAGTTGAATTTCCTAACCATTCCTAAAAGCTGTACACTTTGCAAGCAGGAGGATGAATTTAGAGATCATTTATTCTTTAAATGTATGTTCTCAAAGGAAGTTTAGGCAAAGATCTCTACTCTAAGCTTTCCTGATTACTCCTATGGAAGTATTACAGATATTCTATTGGATATCCCTCACTTGCAGATGAATAAACATGAGAAGGAGACCCTGTTATTATCGGTTGCTATATGTGCTCAGGTTATTTGGAATGAAAGAAATGGTAGAAGATTTAGAGACTAGACTAACTCTCTAAATTCTATCATTGAACTCACTACTACAAGCATCAAGGAACAACTGATCATCCATCAGTTCAACCGACACTGTGGTAGTAGACTGACCAATATTTGGAGATTATAGCCTACATGATTCCCTAAAGTTATAATACTCAACAGAAGCCAATTCTCCCAATCGCAGAACCCATATCTTAGTACTAAGGATCTATGCAGCATTCAAGGAAAAATTACCTGGATCTTCTATCATCTGTTGTGATCTGTTACAACCTCCAATGAAGATAAGCCAACTCGCCTCCTCCCCTCATGACATCACAGGATCTGACAAGAAGTCAACTTATCAGCTCTCTGATGAGAGAGTTAGCAGAAGGAGTAGCGAAGGGTACGAAAACAGAAGAAATCCTACTTAATTGGTGTGTCCAAGCTGGGTTCACCGTGCGCTAAAGCCTCATTGAGATCTGCCTCCCCACTGAAATTTGAAGAAAAAGAGTTATTTTCTGGAAAGTTTCTAACGCTAATCGATGATCTAAGGACCAGTACCTGTCAAGTTTTGTTGTCGCAATCGATAAGAGAGGGGCGTGCCTGCGTTGATAGATCCTTCGTCAACAGAGTTCCTCGCCCTCGTCGCTTAGCCATCGCCAACCCTAATCAGGTAATGTCTGGAAGTTCCATAAAGAAGGAGACAGTTTTACTCTTTTAGTTGTTGTTAGTTATGTAATGCGTCGTCGTTTGTGATATCTGTATAATGGGAGCACATTGTCATTTTTTATAACTGTGTAATGGGAGAAAGTGGTTCTCTAGCTGTTCACCCGATGTAATATACCATTCATCAATGAGATTTTTTAATTTCTCAAAAAAAAGTCTAGGTTGATCCAACAGAGATCAATTATAATTACTTTCCTAAATTATACGTATATGTAAAACAGAGGGGTTTAATTCAATGAAAATTAAAAAAACAAGTAAAATTGAATATATAAAAACAACTTAATTTAAACAACAGCAAAGTGATAAAATTGTTGAATGGTTTTAAATCCAGTTCTTCAGTTTAATCTCAACCTACACACAGTTTCACATATATCATTGCATTATTGTATTCCTATGTCTCTAAGTTTAATCGAACAGCCATCTTACGAGTGAGAAAAACGGACCAATATAAGAAATAATCACACAAGCTAGGATTATTTAACCTAGGTTACATTATCCCTAATGATATAGTATAATTAGTTGCCATAAACGAATTTAATCATGACTATTACGTATCATATTCAAACTTCTAGGTTTTCATGAAAAATAATCCAATAGAGCATCAAAATCCCTCTTATACAATACGCAATCAATAAACACAAGATAACGTAAACAACCCGAAAAGAAAAAATGAAAACGATATACAACAACGATATGCCTAAATGTGCTCCTCGGCGTCGACTTCACTTCCAAACCAGCATCGAGAAGCTTAGCCCTCTATCTTCTCCATCAATCTCCAGGAAAGACCCATAAATCACCGCTAAGATGTCACAACTTAATGCTTTTATAGTAAAAAACTAGGTTACAGGTGGGACAGGTGGCAAGTTCACGGGTATGTCATGATCGTGACTTATTTGTCATGGTCGTGAGATGTATCTTATGGCCATAACAATGTCCCTCTTCATTCCTTTTGGTATTTTCTTATCTCCTTTAGCTCTAATACTTCTCCTTCTTATTCTATGAAGACAAGTGAGTGTGAATCTCAAGAAGATGGCTCGATGAGTATGCTTTCTGCTCACTTTAGCTATTATGCTTCCAAATTATACCTAAGATCAAATATGAGCTAAAGTTTGTGTCTTAAGCATTTTAAAGCATTAATCACTAAGTGTCAGGGATTAAATGTATCAACAATTAAACATACATCAACTTGGCATCTTCCTCCAATAAAATACGATGCATGCATATAGAAGGGCTTATTCCTTAGATATTTGCGATCGTCTATACAATGGCCTTCTTATGCTCCCTTAACATTCGAACCAACCTATCTTCTTGATCCGAACTCAACTCTGTCGAAATGATAATTGTAAGGGTTTGCTTATCTCCTAATATGCCTACTTTAGGTGGGTAGGGACTTTAGTTCCACTTCAGGTTCCTGCATATCATAAGGTAACAACTTCTGGTGAGATTCAGGTAAATGTATGGATGCTAAATGTTGGGCCCTGCTTCCAGAGCCCAACATTCGGAAATCCTAAAACGGGAGCTCTGATACGGTAAGACGTTGGACCCTGCTTCCGGAACCTAACATTCAAAATCATGAAACGTGAGTGTATTACCTTGAAGGGTTATTTTAGTGAAATCTTATAACAATCATCGCTTTATCCTCATGCTCTGATACCATAACTATTAGATCCTGTTTCTAGAGAGCAACTCTTGCTCTAATACCATAATATGATGGACCTCGTTTTCGAAACCCAACATCTGGAGTCATAAAACGTGAGCATATTACCCTATAGGGTTATTTCATTGAACCCTCATTAGCCATCATCCCATAAAGGTGGCATGCCTACACCAGTTGACACCATAATCAAACTCATTTCTCCTATTTCAGAACAGATTTTGGGAAATCTCAAACCAGAGTTACAATTTGACTTCTTCAGATCATTTTTCCCCCAATGTCTTAAGTTTCTAATGACAGTAAAATCATTCAATTTGGTTCAGAAATCTGAAAGTTATAGCCTAACCATTTTTGGACTGTTATTAAACTAAAACAGTACACTATACTCAACTTCCATCTAGAAATTGAAAGTCTTAGCAACTGACTTAAAATTCTATTTCTTCAGATAATTTGTACCTCTATGTCTTTAGTTTATTTTGAAATAAGAATCATCTTATTCGGAGCTCTACAGATCAAGATATCATGAAAATACCCAAGTATGTTCGGTAAAATATCCAATTCATACTCTTCCAACCCATACCTTCACTTTCTTTCCATCAATCATTTTTAGATCAACACAAAATACTATCAATTTTTATGAAGGGATAGAGAAATGTGCCAGGAATCCATTGGTTCAAAAATCAAGTCATTTAGAGATCGGATGACAAAGTTATGGCCAAAAGAGTCAAACATGTTCAGAGTTGGAAAACCTTTCGGGTGCACTCGCAAGGAACAAAGGTGTGATCGCATGGATGAAGGTGCGATAGCAAGGAAGGCATATGCAATCGCAAGGAGGGTGTGTGCGATCGTAAGAAATCAATGTGTGATCGCAACTGAAGCTGTCCAGCATAAAAATCCTATGCAACATCCTAACTTGTAACGGTCAGATCTCTCAACTCCGATATTTAAAAATTGCATACTATATACCTTTGGAAAGGTAAAAAGATAAGCTACAACTTTCATGAAGACTCCTAAAAGATATTTTGCCTCCAAGAGGGTCAAACTTTCCAATCAATATAGTTGTCTCGTATGTCCACTCTATGCAACATCACAAACTTATAATGCTCATATATCTCAACTCCGATGTCCAAATATTTTATACTATATACCGTTAGAAAGCTAGAAAGATAAGCTACGACTTTCTAGAAGACACTTTTGTCTAAATCAGCCTAGATCATTACAGTTTTTTCCCCGAAGTCAAAACACACAAATCTTTACCCCTATGGAAAACTTGAAAAATGTAATATACAAACTTGGAAAGTCAAGAGAAAAATGGAACATATTTCATTAACCTCAAAATATAAGAGTTTTACAAAGCTTTAATGGCATTTCAAGCCATAATACATCAGTTGAGTTCATAAACCAAAATACAAGATGCATTTGAACTAGGAAAATTTGAAATGCGTCTAAAGCCTTACATTTACAAAATCTAGCTTAAAATACAAAAATATTGAAAAAGTGGAGTGATGCCTCGACTCTTGGTTACTTGTTCTCATGCTTTTCTCCTAAAGATGGAACAGAAAGGGAGGGGTGAGCTTCAAGCTCGTGGGTAATAGTTTTATAATCGGTAACAAACAAAAACTATTGAAATTATCATTTCAGTTGCAAAAATTCATATTGAATCATGAAACACATATTTCCCAATTCTCACATTATCAAACAATTCATAAGCAACTTAAATCATGCATTATCACTTTTCAACACATTTAAACACATAAGCACATCAGAATGGCTTGGGTGGATCCAAAACAGAATGTACTATACATTTCCCATAAGGGTCCTGTGTAGCCGTGAACAAAAAGTACTAACGTAATCCCACATAATGGTTTTGCGTAGCCGTGAACTTAGGATAGTCTATGAAAGAGCTCCATGCCACTAGCGGGTAGGCAGGAGAAGCCTTTTTTTCAAAGTGCACTTGACTTAACTTAGGGTACCACCAAAAATCCACATAATCATGCATTTCACAACTTGTAAACATGTTGCCCAAAATGACACTTTTTTGAAACTTGAATTCATGAACTTGATATCCTTTCAAAATCATTTCCATTTTTTCATTTCATAAATCATTCACACAATTCATATACCAAACATATAGCACTTTCTCAAAGCATTCAAAGAGCAATAAATGCAATATTTATGATGCAATTGAAATTATTAAACTTCTTTGATTCAAAGAAAACATTAGTGGCTTATTAACTCTATTATAAATGTGTACCACCTTGAATTCCCTTCTTAATGACTTGCTCAAAATGCCTCTCCCCTTACTCCTCTTTCCTTTCTTGATTTCCTTCATCAATGGCAAAATTCTCAATTCAATAGGAACTCCAATTGAGGACCCAAAGAAACATATACATAAAATTGATCCTAGAAAGCTTTAACCCATGAAATTCTTAAGCTTCAAGAACTAAAACCTTTCCAAAAATTCAAAAGATTAAGAATGAGCTTACCTTGAGTCTTCACCAAATGAAGAGATTCTTTGGATCAAATGGAAGCTCTTCTCTTCCTCTTTCTTTTTCTCTTCTTGATCAACCTCAAATTCCCTCTTGAAAACTAAGAAATGAAGAAACCCTAACTATCTTCCTTCCTTTCTCTTAAAGAACCAAACTCTCCTCTCTCTCTCTTCACTTTCGTTTCTTTTGTTCTTTCTATCTTCAAGTCACGTTTTTCTTCCTCTAATACATAAGACAACACTTTCCTTCTTCCACTTATACCCTTAATGAGCATAAAATGTCCATTTTGCCCTTCCTTATAAGCTTATGTTCTTTCATCTTTAAGTGTCTTGCTAAAAATACCCTTGAACATTCTTATAACCTTAACACTTTAATTCCATTAATCAATGCAAATAAAATCTACTAACCTTGACATAATAATTAACTCCAAAAATAATTAATCCAATAAACCTCAAAATTAGTTTATATCATGCTTAATTTAACAAGACAAAAATTCGGGGGCCAACACTAAATCATACCTTTTGGGAAAGTGCTCCAACGAATCCAATGTAGCTACCATTTCCATCAACTCTTCTCCCACTTTAACATCATTGCTGGTTTTTGTTTCCATATGCTCAATCAAGACTGCTTCTAAATGATCCTTACAATAAAATTTAAACATTTCGTGCACCAAAGGATCAATCACATCAACAGAGAAAATAAAATGATCATCATAAGGATGTTTCATGGAATAAAAAATGTTAAAACGAATCACTTCCCCATCAAATTCCATCATGAGGGTGCATTCATGAACATCTATCTTACTCTGAGTCGTAATGAGAAACAGTCTCCTCAGTAATATAGGTATTGGATTGTACAAAGTGCTATTATTCATATCAATAACATAAAAATCCGCAGGAAATACTAACTTATTCAGCTGCACCAAAATATCCTCAACCACATCATCAGGGTAAACATTAGTGTGGTCAGTTAACTGTATGATAGCACTTGTTTCTTTCAAAGGGCAAAGATTTAAGGAAGCATAAATTGAATGAGGCATAACGTTAATTGAAACTCCCAAATCTAATATAGCTCTATTAATCACAGTGTTACCAATTTTGCAGGTAATAGTGAACATACCTAGATCCCGACATTTTGGAGACATCTTTTTCTTAAAAACCGCAGACACATTCTTACCTATCATAACCTTTTTATCACCTCTCAGCTTTCTTTTATGTGTACATAGTTTCTTGAGGAATTTTGCATACCTTGGTGCTTGCTTAATTGCATCTAGCAAAGGCATGTTCACTTCTACCTTCCAGAAAATCTCTAATATCTCCTTGTCTTTCTCCTCCTTGTTCTTCTCCTTGTTCATCCTTGGGGAGGCATATATCAATACACTTTACCTTAGTTGCTCCTTTTGAACCATTCAGATGACTCCATAGGAATTTTTTAAGCAATCTTTCTATGGCTTTGATGATGTTTTGGGATAGGAATATGTGGGAGCTCCAATATGTATGGAAAGAATTGAGCACTAACTTTATG
>JAOTAX010000197.1:18079947-18093584 GCA_025629825.1 Erythroxylum guanchezii
AAAAGTTTATGATAGTTATTGCTTTGAAGCATATGTTGTGTGCGTCTACTAAAATAGTTTTATCACCTTTATAATGTAAATGCAAATAGTAGAGGGCCTGCGAGGATTGGTTCCTTTCTCGCATTATATTAGGTTTGTCTACTCAAGAGAACAGTTGGAGATCATTTAAGAGGTCGGTCCATTGTTAGGACATGCATTAGATAGAACACCTCTATTTGGACTACCTCTTAAGAATTATTATTTTTAGTTTTGTTGGGTCATTATCCTTCATTTGATTGGTCACTTGACTGGTCAGCGAGAGAATATTATTACTTTCTATTTTGAGACGGATCAGTTATATATGACTTTCACCTAACGTAAGCTTACTCACTCTTTGATTGAGTGGATTGACTGAGGTTTATCAGACATGCCAGCAGAGGGCTTAGACTTCAGCGACAATCCCCGACTGGAACCCGAAGAGTTTGAAGCTTTTCTGGTTGCTTTAACACCGTGATTTTTTGCAGGTATAAAACCATGCGATAAGAAGCAATGAATACCATATGAGACCTTAAGACAGCATTTTATTAATGGGATAATTCCTGCTATTTGGGGAGCTATTACATTTACTTCATTGTTCCATACTACATTTTCAACCCAAATTTGAAGGACAGACAACAGCCACTGTAAATGTGCATATGCGTCAATTTAAGACTTCGCAGAGAGGTGTACGGATAATGAAAAAGTCTTATCATCTTCTATTTTCCCAGTTTCAAAACGACAGATCGAAAGATCTCCAAATTTGTACAGAAGAAAGAAGCTTTTTCACAAGTAATTGCGGTTTTGCTCTCGTAGTATCCCAATTTATGACTAGCTTACTAGATTTCCTCTTTCTTAGTCTTTTTTCCTTTCTTTTGCTTCTGCTTCAACTGTGTAAGACCTGCAGCGGTAATCTTCACATTGCCAACAATTGCAGCGACGAGCTCAGGGTCTGTACATGCTTTCATCAACTCTTTTTCCCTGGCAGTGGCTTCAGGCATGTGGCTAAACAAATTCATGGCAGTTTTAGCAGCTACAAAGGCAAAAAAGTGAATGTATTAGTCAGTTTCTCAAATACCTTAAGGAGGTACTCTATCCTCCTCAACCTTCCAGTTGGTACTCCAAAAGATAAACAGACAGAAACCAGGGGAGAAAAAGCTGCAAAGAAACCATAACATCCCAAATAGAACCAGACAAGTTTCATATGCTGACAGTAAAGATACCTTTTCCTTTCTTGGCAGTGCCAGGTATAATCTTCACACGGTATTTGTAAGACTGCAGTGCACTATAAGGACCACAGACGGGCACAGCATATAGAAGGACATCACTAGGTAATGGATTCCCAGTCAAGTAATCCAGGTCATTTAATTTCGCTTTTTCCTCTTCACCTATCTCATGAACATCATCCTCCTCCATGACCACCCTATCTGCCTCTGTCGTAGTCTTATCTGAACCCGTTTGAGAATTATGTACACGATTTGTATGAGCTTTTAAGCCATCATCTGGATGTTCTGGGCATTCCCGTGATAAGTGACCTGACTTTTTGCATTTATAACACACTTTTGGGGCATCTTCAGAAGCTGGCATATTGTAAAATCAACAATTAGCCATTCAGTTAGATTAGCTCAAAATAGAAGTGTTTCTCAATAGGGGCGGCTTACCTTCAAGCACAAATAATGTTAAAACAAATGCACAAAAGTTTCCAACCAGAAATCTCTAACACATACCGGTAATAGGTATCTTCCCTTTACTGGTTGTCGCACTTCCATTTTGTAATTCCAAATCATTCTTTCTTGTATTTCCGGAAGACTAAAAAGTTCACATCAATAGTCATAAGAATGCAAAAACAAATACTAATAGAAACTGATCTTGACATTCTAATGTTTAAGAAAACATAAAAGAGAAGGTCATTGTGCTCACAGCCAGTAAAGCCATTCTAATGCTCCTCTCTTCCTCATCTTGGTCAGCATACTTTTCCTTCATCTTCCTGAGTTTACTCCTCTGCCCTCGGCTAATCTTTCCACCACTTGGCTTAGAGTTCTGGACATTCCTTTCAGGTTGAATATTTGTTACTTTTAAATCTTCCTTTCCTTCCTCAGTGTCTCCATCTGCAAGATTACTTCTGTGACCTTTCTTGAGCTTTCTTCTTTCAGCTATTGAAATACAAGGTTTATCTCTCACTATTCCCTTTCTTTCTTCATCATTAGGGTCGTTACTAAAATCAGTCAGGGATGTTTCAGCGCCATTTCTACCAGTTAAATTAGCAGGTCCAAGCCCAAGAGCTCTATCAATAAGCTCCTCAAGTTGTGGAGTTACTGAACCAACACCATTTCCACTCACATTGGGTGTATAATCACCATGAACACTCCTGGAAAGATCATTTTGGACAGCAAATTCATGTGCATCAGTAACTTCAATGTCGGAAGCAGTCATGCTATCAGGAATACTTTCTGATTTGACCACCACATTATTGCTGGTAACTTCGTCCTCCGACTCAGAGTCAGAAATTGCTTTGAGAGATGCACTTTCTTCACCATCATTTAGAAATTCCTCTTCACCTCTTAATTTCCTTTCATTTACATGTGACCCCAAAGAGCTCTCATCCAGGCGAAATAACAACCCAAAACCCATTATCAGGGGATGCGGAGGAAGGAAGTTCTTCTTCCCACGGATCATGAAACTTCCCACTGTTAGATATTCACCTGTAGGAGCAGTTTTACTAACTTGATTAGGATAAACCCACCAAGCACTAGTGACAATCTTTGAATTCCACGCCTGGCTGTGACAAACCTACATAATTGAGGCATGCAATATAGGTCATCCACCCCATTAAAACATGAGATGAAAAAAGAAAGCATGAAATCAATATTGAATAGTAACTTACTGTAAAACATCCAGTTTGGTTTAGAGTGAGAGGAGGTATAGGTTGTTCAGGTTTGTGATTCTTGATCACGGTGCTAGAAGCTCCATGCAGGTCCGCATGGACATACCTGTTAAAAAGTTTAATTTAATATTACCACAATATTACATCTAGGTTTCACAATAAAAAGAGACCTTGCGCTCCCAGTTTATTAACACATATTCCTTCAATACCAAGTAGGAAGTTAGTTCTCACACCATTACGATAAATCTTACAATTGACTTACAGATCTCCTTTTGACATATAGCGCTTCACAATCAACTCATTCTGCTGAGCATCACGCCCACTGATAACTAAGTAATTCTCACTGCTTATGAACCAATTGAATTTTTCAAACCAATGAACTTTGCGCATATGAGTTATCATGGCAACAGATTTTTCCTGCATGTTCACAAGTTTAGCAGTTGATAGATAAAATGTAAGTTGAAGGATTAACTCAAGCTTGAAGGCAAGGATGGAAATAGAAAATTGAAAAGTAAACTAAATACAGTTTTGTTTGCCTAATTCCATATATCGTAACTCCATCACTAAAATAACTATTGATCCAAATCACTTTTACACAGACAAGCAGACAGAGGTGAAAAGAGACAATCAACAAGGAGCCTCCTGGATAACGGATCAAATTTCCATGGCGACTATAATTTTTTGAATTACTCAAATCTCTATCTCTAGGTAACATAGACCTCGTCATATGTAACAACTAGAGTTGAAAAAAGTATCAGCACGCTGTAAATTAACATGAACATGTGTGCAGACTAAATCAACCTGGGAAAGTTGGAGACGGGTCTTTCTCTCGGCTGCTTTAAAAGCTTTCTCATGAGCTGTAACTGTCTTTTCCTGTTTGCTCTCTTGTTTTTTCTTCAACTCATACCACTTCCGTGCATTGGCATGTGCTGAAAGTGCTAAATCAACTTCGACCTATCAGAAGAAAAAAGAAAATGCAAGTAAATAATAAGACTAGAAGATTTCTCTAATTGTCACTGAGCTTGGTTCTCAGAGGTATCCATATGGCAACTGTTGAATTAGCTTTGATACTATATGAAAGTAGAAAAAATACTGATAAAGGAAGAAGAGAAGGGAGAAGAAAACAGATTGGTCTACTTAATAAGAAACATTATTAACTTTTCTTACATCACTCTATTTGTCAAAATGCTACAAAAGAGATAAATAACTGTAATATGACAGGAAGAAGCATAATCACATCATGATACATAAAGGCATAAGCATTGAGTTTAAGAAAGACACAGGGTAAAAACTAATTTGATTCAACCCTTAGCATGAAGTCATGAATGCCGAGCAAAGTTCTAGCTTATCAAGGAAACCTTCTCTACTGGTAACGTCTTTTCATCATCATCCATATCATCCAAATTGTTGCCTAGCAGCAATGTTATGCTATTTCTTTCAAGATGAAGCTTGTCAATGAGGCCAGCCACAGGGTTTCCCAATTTCTTCTCTTCCTTCACCATACGAGCAAGATCCTCCCAACTCATTCCTTTTGCAAGAGCTACACGGACTGCCAATATAGCATCATCCACATCTTTTAGGTTATACTCTATCAATTCAGCCATTCTAACACAACGATCAACTTCTTGCCTTAGCGTTTTCACACGATTCTCCTGCAGAATATAGTTGCAAATGATTATTATCATAGAAGTGACAATGAAATTACAGTGGTCAGTATGGAAGTCAAACCCATGAAAACTTCACTACAGAGTTTAATGACAAAAAGGCCTGTTATCAAAATCATGGCAACCTAATGACAGACATGATGAAGATGTCATAAACCATACCAATTTTTTTTTTTTCTGTGAAGAATCCAAAAAATACACATTCAAACAAACAAGCCATTGGTCGACCCACTATCACCATTTGATGCCTTCAATATTGATATTAGTTCCATTAGAACTACAAAGCCACTGCCACAAAATGACTTGAAAGTGCCCAACAAGATTCTATCCACAAGTTTGATGGGTGTATAGAACATTGAATAATATTCTCTTTCCAAACACAATAAAGTTAATCCCAATTCCTAATCCTAAAAGGCTTCCTTAATAGCTCATAGCATCATATCATATATTAAAACACAAGGAATAACAATTCAACCAAATGAGCATCATCTTAGCATCAGAATTCCTGAACAATAAACAGCCAGTTTAAGTCCTTGAGAAGCCATTTTACGCAGAATACAGTCACTTGATAATTTTAGAGACAAACAGCTCATATGCAGTAAACAGCCCTTGTCCCAAGCTAATAAATTAAAGGACAAAAATGGCAAGTGAGGTACTTTGGAAATACAAGAAATATGAGGACAAAAAAGGGCAAAAAATTGATGCAGTCAAATATTCTACATACTAATTCCTTTAAGAACCCAAGTGCAATAAGAACTATTTCACTTCACATCGAGTAACTAAAGCATACCTGATCCAAGTGAATTTTATTCAATTTTTGCATGGCAGCACCCTCTTTCGCTGTTTGTTGATGTTCTGCCCTTTGACTCTCAATTTTGCTGTAAAACTCATCTAAAGCTGCATCAAAAGTCTCAAACATCACATACTCCCTCATTTTAAATTGATTCAGTAGTATAGGGCAAAATTCATCATACATCTGCAAAAAACAATGACACTAAATAAGTTAAAGGACCGCAGGAACTTAAACCTAAAAACAGTTCTCAGTCTTTGCGATACACAAAAGGGGTAAACAGTAAGCAAACAAATTACAATGTATTTCAGCAATTCATATTTTTGGAACTTGACAATCCGCAGGAGAAAAGGAAAAGTAAACGTAAAAGATTATATACTGTCAATTTAGCTGTCAGATACACGAAAAATAAAAAAAACTTGAAGAATGACCTGGACCTGGCTCAAACTTCCAGATTCGGATGGTGTATCCTTTCCGGAGTGTTTGTTCTGCATGAGAATGTATCCTTCAGGGACTGTTTCCCCTGATATAACATCTTCAAGCCAATCTTCAAATCTTGCAACGGCTTGGGCCAGAGCCTCAATTTTATCATCACCCAATTTACTATTTTTAGAAAGTTTTGTGCTTGGGATCAGCCCAGCGTTCAATACAATATGCTCAGATAGTGCAGGGCCATAGCCCAATGCCTCCCCAAGAATGTTCTTAACCGTTGCTTGTGTAGAACGATATCCATCATTGGCAACTTTACCGGACTCAGAAGATTTTGCGCCTTCTGTTTTACCCTGCTTTTCTTTCTTTCGTTTAACAGAGACATTATTTCCCTCATTATCAGCTTTAATAGATTCGTCATCTTCAAGTTCCTTGACATTTGTAAGGGCTTCCTGCACCTTTGCAGTTGTTGTTCGCTTAAAAATTCGGCAAAACTCAGTAGGGTATCGATGCCTTGACATAATTGCAAAACCTTTATCATCATCCCTGTTATTAATACACCACAACAGTCAAATGCCGCACAAGAAACACAAACTAGCCTTCACATTATCCTACATGACTGAGTGAAGAAAAAGAAAAAACAAACCTGTGTGATCGGAGTAGAGTCAAAACCATAAATTCAGAGTCAGTCAGAATAATGTTGCCTTGAGCATACAACTCCAAAATAACATAGTGGGCATTAGCACCAAGCCCAAATTGGAAGAGTATAATCTGATATCCCATCAAAGATGCAAGAAAATAATAATTAAGATCAATTTAATCAAACCCTATTTGAAGAAAGGGAAATAAAAGAGTCCATATATACCCTATCATAACCAAGCTGTCGAACGTCCTCAAGCCTTCTTGTACGTATATGCTTCCTCAATTTTAAGGTAAAACCAGAAGGAGTGTTCTTTTTGTCCCTAATAAAGAAATAATATCAAAGACCTATAATTAACCAAGAAAAGAAAAAGGCGAAAAAAAAAAAGAGTACCGAACATAAGCAGTGGTATGTAAACGAACACCGCTTTCCATCAACAGCAAAACCTTCTCGCTTTCCCCAGAATCTGTAACTCCACTGCTATTCATTAGCTTGAATACGTATGTCTGCTCCATCAACAAGAAATGAACATAATTGAAGTGAAAATAAACATCTTTGATAAGTCCAGCAATGATCAAAAAGGAAAATAACAGGAAGAAAGAACCTTGGGAGAGAGATCATAGACATTGGAACAACGCATGCCGATGAGCCGTCGCAGGCATTTCACCTCGGCGGCGACATCCGCCGTGTTCATTCGCACCTTCACCATTTTCCTCTTCTCACTCTCTCTGTGTGCGCGTTGGTGAATGAAGAACAAGATTGGGAGTCAAAATTCTGATAAATTGAACCGGGCCGGGCGATGAGAATTCTAGAAAGTCCAAGACTGGGCCTTTTAGCAGTTAAGATTAAATTACATTTTAATTGACTACTTATAATTATTACAATTATTAATCAAATATTTAAAATATTATTTTTTTACTACTTTTGTTAATATGCATTATTAATTTTTTTATTGACATTAATATGCATTATTAATTTTAAAATAAAAATAATTGTCCTTAGTTTTAGTTAGTGTTATCTATTAAAATTTTCACTTGTTCATAGAATTATATATTGGAAGGGTTGTTACCCACTCTAATCACTCTTTATTTATTCAATCTCTATAATATGAGGTCTGTTACTTTCCTTGAAAGTTTGGGAATTTGTAATTTCCCTCAACTGCAATCCTTGTCAGAGGGCTTGTCGTTGCCTTCCGTTTCTTCTCTATATTTTTCCTGAACGGTGGGGATGGAGAGACATAATGAAAGATTGGGTCATAATTTCACTCATGCCCTTTATTGAGATGCATGGGTTATAAGATAAACTTATGTAATTTTTGGAAAATCAGGGTATGTTATAGCCTAATTGTCCCATATTGATAAACAAAGAGGCTGATGTAGGGTTTATAAATTTATGGGCTCTGCCACCTTTTAAGTTAACTTTTGGGGTTGATTCTCTTATAAAATCACTACTTCAAGTCCTCATGCCATGCCCACGAGTGACGACATCGATATTGCAGTGTTCGTCCAGGGCTATAAAAGGTTTAGCGCACAATTAGCCCGCTAGTGCCTGGGCTGCAAAACGTGATGGAATGTTACAGTCTAATTGTTCCACATCGGTAATAAAAGAGGTTGATATAAGGTTTATAGGCTTATGGGCTCTCCCACCCTTTAAGCTAGCTTTTGGAGTTGGTTCTCTCATAAAACCTGTAATAGGGCGCAGCTGAATAAAAAAAAATCTTTTTATTTAATTTTAAAAAAAATAAGATCACTTTAAATATATAACATACTTAACATATAAAATATAATAAAATTATGAATCTTATTTTTTACTTTATTCTAAAACATGTTCATTTTCTTGTCGTTTCTTTTATTCAGTCTTAATAAAACAATGACTAATAACAATTTAGGAATAATATATGAATGTAATATGAATATCATAATTATAATCTCAACGTAATTTTATTTGCAATATATATTTATCACATAGGCTTTATCATATGTATCTAAATATGTATAAGATAAAGAATGCCTTTAAATTATTTCGTTAATAAGTTGTAAATTACAACCAACCAATTGGCTGCAGGACATAAACCAATAACCACCCATTTTCACTAAATTATTTAAATATCTTATATTATAATACTATATGACAATAATGATATTGCCGAGGCATTGGTTTAGTGAGGTTTTCTGTAAGATTCTCTATAATTAGCAATTCCTCAAATCTTTCAACTTTCCTCTTACTTATCATTAAAATAAAGAGAAACTGCCTAAATAAATATTTGATCTTTGATGAGATATTTACTACTTTTGCATGCCTAATGACTTTAATGTTCCACAGTATAATGTTGTTTGAACAATGCAAGAAACCATACCGAGTTTATTAAAGAACTTCTTGATCTAAATATTTATTTCCACTTTATGAAAAGTATATTATGGCTTAATTAGTAATCAATATTACATTGGAACCTTTCTAATCTCAAAATAATATTGTTCTAAGTAAAATGTTCCTTAATTAAGGATCATTATAATGTTGAATTGAAATATCAACTTATACATAGAATAGTGGATATCTTTAATATTTCATCATTATCAAGTATCTAAAATGCTAAACACCTTTAGTACATTATCTATGTACTTGGAGTTAGAATAGGCAAATAATTTCTGTATCTATTTTTATAAAGCTAAATTATATAATTAAGTTGTCACTTTTCAAAGTTGTTCTTAGATAATTATATTTTCAATAATTGAAATACGAATTTTTATTCTCTATGAACAATATGTTTCTAGATAATCCTAATGAAGAAGGCAACTTGCACTAACCTTTTTATAAACATAATAAATTCACAATCATCTCCCAATCAAACTCTTTGAATTCATAATGAAAGTGAACGTTTTAAAGTCTTACAACTTTTCGACTATACATCAAATGTATTAAGAAGGGAACTAGTTTTAATTAGATGTATTGTCATAAGATTTGAAATTTTCAAATTTCATCATAGTTCATCATATTCCATTAATTATCTTGAGAACTATTCTCCTATAAGTATACATTTAAACAAACATTTGTTTAATAAGTCTCTAAGATTATATCCATCCTTTTGGATATCTTATAATCATTTATTATACAGTTTATGATAGATGCATAATTAACCATATGTATATCCCATATTTGATATATTTTTGCTTGATATTTTATACTTTTATTGTATATTTGGAACTTAATTTGCTACAAGTGTGATGACAGGTTGTAATTACTTTCTCAGATGAAACGGAGAAGAATTCAGAGGAAAACACGACATAAAATAGAGATATGAAGTAAAGAAGGGATACAAGGCTATGCATTAGCTCGTTTACTTCTCTTAGGCTATTCAAAATCGCAAATTCTGGGTATCAAGGGTTATATACAACCTAGGACACAACCGTGTATCAGACCGTGCATTTCCCAAAACCTTAAAAATTACTATAAAAAGACGTGTTTAGAGGAAAAAGAGGGGAAAAGACATTAGAAGGTGATTACAAAGGTTGAGATCATTCAAAATAGATTTTGATTAAGAGAAGTGGAAAACATGAATAATCATCAAAAGATCCATCTGAATACAAGATCAAACCTCTACCTTGCAAGAATATTTGATAAGAGACAAACAAGGAGATTTAAAATTATGAACCATTGTTTATAATTCATTTTTTCTTTTGTTTTTGTTTGATTTCATATTCTATCATGTGTAACTAAATTCTTTTAGTGATTTAGAATTGTGAACCACTGTTTGCAATTTCTTTTTGTATAATTTCATATTTTATCATGTGTAACTAAATTCTTTTAGTGCCTAGCTTATATGAACCCTAGTTTTGTGCAATAACATGCTTTGATTCTTTTATTAATGCAATTATTTGGAGTGATATATTTTGATTCAATTATTTATTTAATATATGTTCTAATATATCCGAAATATTAATGCATAATCTGATTTCATAACATAGAGATTGAGAAATCCTGTGTGTGAGTAGATCTACTATAATTGGAAGGAGTTTATTGCAACTTTAGAGATAGGATGACATAAATCTTTTAGATTAGGGTCAAACCTAATAATGAGATTCATAAATCGATAAAGCAATTATATAAACTTTAACATGAGTAATTTAGTTGATAACCTTAGGATTAGTTGTTATTAGACTCAAAAGTGAGCTATTAGTATACCATCAAAATTTTCACGATTCAATAAATCAACAAGACAATTGCATAATAAAAGATCAATCAATTAAAGATATTTAGGGGGATTTGAAACCTAGACATGAATTCTCAATATCGGTAATTTCCTAAGTGATTTCTTAATTCTTTGTTCAATTTTTTTTGCCTTTTTTTACTTTATTTGATGAAGTTTTAATTTCTTTAATTAAAAATTACAATCAAATTTGTATACTAGATAATAGGATAACGATGACTACTAATATTCATTATCTTCATGAGAATTGACCCGTACTTATCGGTAATAGCTATAGCTATGTTGTGCAATTATGGTTAATTCATAATTGACACACTTAGAACAAGTTAATCAAGTTTTTTGGGTTATTAACGGGAAATTTGATATTAGGAATACCTGAATGCTATTACTCTAGTCATTGTTTTTTGTATTTATTGTATTTTATTGTATCTTATTGTATTTATGGCTTGTTCAATTAATTATCTTTTGAACTTCTCTACATTTACAGTGTGTTGGTGGTTTATTTTAGAAATTGAGATCTAGCTTCATAGCCACAACTCACAATGGATGAATGGAGCGAAAAGTACTTTTATGGGAGCTTAAATATATCTTTGCAATTTGTAACATTACCATATGGGAGAAAGAGGTTTCCTCATATGTTTTTGGAGGCTTAACCGATGTCTATACCATGTTGTGACATTTTTGGGACTACTTATTACAATCACAAATGTCGAACATCAACCTATATGTGGGAGCTATTGAGCATGTACAGTCAACCTCAAAGTGCACCATATGAGAACAACTATGATTCAAAATAGAGCAACTTTTACACTTATGGATGGAATGATTATGCTTCAACTGAATATTTACAATACAAAGGACCTCAAGTTAAGGAGCCAACTCTAGAAGAAATGATGGCCAATTTTATTCAAGAGTCAATTATGAGGCATAAAGAAATAAATGCTCATATACAAAATGTGGTGAATCAGATCAACCATCTGGTGGAGATAATAGTTGATGAGATGAAAGCAAGTTTGCTTATTCCTATTAAAATAGATCTTAAAGAATTTAGAATGACAATCACCCTTAGTAGTGAAAAAGAGCTCCCAAAAGAAGAACAAAAGGAAGAAAATATTTCAGTTAAATTAATGGAACTCCTCCTTGCCAAAATGAAAGCTAACTGATGCAAATTTGAGAGTGGAGAAAAGTCAAGGATTGGCTTCATGAATGGAGTGACATTCCAAGAAGAGCCTTCAAAAGAAGAAGACAAAGAAATCTCCATCAAAGAAGAGGAAGTAGAGGATTGGTAGTAGATAATTGAAGAACATAGGCCCGAAACCTTTGCCTAGGAAGAAAAAGAAAAAGAGTGGACAAAGGTGGGTAAGGAAAAACTAGTGAAGGAACTACTGATGAGTCATTAGTATTCACCTTAAGTACGAAGGGTTTCTACTTCCTGCACGACAAATTGCTTGCATCAATAAAAGACTCAAAGAGTTTCAATATCCTTTATTTTGTTAACAGATAATCATTAAAAAGAGCATTAATGCAGTTGCTAGGATTTATTAATTTGATAAATTATTCTCTTATTATTATCTTGCAACAGGTATCTTATTTACAGGTTACTAAATTGCCTTGTGGAGAAAAGGGTAGAAGCAAGTCACTAATTATAGGCCTAGGATGAGGGTGACGTGCAGGGTTGATTGCATGGGAGGCAAACTATTAATTAGGATAGATTTTATTTTATTTTACGATATTTTATTGTCATGTTTCTTAGTTATTTTTGTTTTTTGTTTTTGTTATTTTTATTTTCTTTTTTCATTTTATCCCTTTTTCTTTATATTTTGTAAGGATGTAATCTTTTATTGGACAGATTAGAAATTAGAAAAACCATCTTATTCAAGAAAGTACCAAATTAACCCTCTTATTTATTTTTAAATGTTCATATTTTGTACATTGAGGACAATGTGCAACTTTAAGTGTAGGAAAGGGGTTAATGATTTTTTAAGCTTATCATAATCTTGATTATTAAATTTTATTAATTTATATTTTGAATTGGTTGAAATATGTCTGTCAATACTATATTTCATTATGGACTATTGATTAGAATTAGTATGCAAAAGGATGATATTTAGGATAAAATTGCTTTTATAAGTAGTAATTTTTAGTATTCATTGAAATAATCAAATTGAATGAAAATTGCATACTATTTACACATATATATATACCCATCTTTTTCGTGAGCTTTTGAGTCTAAGAGTGAATTTAAAATTTTTAAGTTCTTTTATTTCTTTCAAGTGTGTAATCATACGTAATTGACACAATTCTAGAACTTGCTTTTATTATACATATTTAGATCATATTTGTTAAATTAGAATCATTAACGTGATAAGGGCATTTAGATTCAACAATTTGTGTTAGTTTCTTTGATTATGACCTTACCTATAATATATTCTTTAGGAATAACCAAGTTGAGTCTTAGCCTTTTTCATTGATTATACCCACACATTAACCTTTATCCTATTTTTCTTTAAAGCCTTTTTAATTGTTTTGAACCTTGAAGGTTATTTACATTACATTTTTGTTTAAATTTTGGGAAATTTTGAAGGGTCTAATATTTTTCTAAGTGTCGTACATGATGAATGCTCCAAACTGTTTTAATTGATATGAAAACAGAGCATAAGAAAATTTCTAAATACGTATGGAGCACCAAAGGAGTTGGAATAAGAGGACCTACATATTTGTAACGAAGTTTCATGAAATTTCTTTTAGTAAATTTCCTTTAATTCAACCTTTTTTATTATCCTAACCATACTGTACCTAAACCTTATTACAACCCTTATAAAGACCTTTTGATTTTTTTTTTCTAATTTATACAAAAGTGGTGGAGATGTGATCATATTGCAAGCCTATAGTAAAAGTTCTATTATGCATTGATTGAGAGTTTTGATACTTTTCATGCAACATCCCACTACCATAAGGCAAATACCCGGATACCCGAAGGACATTCAAGTACATACCTTATGATAATGGTA
>JAOTAX010000197.1:18137986-18151753 GCA_025629825.1 Erythroxylum guanchezii
TTCCATCAATTCAAACAATAATTTCTCCTAACCTTTAACATGCTAATTATTCCAAAATAAATATTCCAACAAAATCTCAAAATAATTAAAAATCATACCTCAGAAAATAAATAACAGGTTTGGGGTCCAACAGGTGAGCTTTAAATAGATGTTTATTCCTCTTACTTCAAATATTTTCTAGTTAGATTTTTGTTTCCCATAAACGAAATAACATAGGCTTCTCATGTTGAACAAAATCCTTTAAAGCATTGAGCTTCAAACGGTTGTTTATTCCTCTTACATTCCATACTAGAAAGGCAATGTAGTAATGCTTTTACCTTTTGAGCCTTTCCTACTGAGCCTATAACTCTTTCTAGATAACACTTTTTCAAACTTTTCCTTTTGATTGTCCTCTTTCTGCTGGTCTTCCAACTGTTATAGCATGTCTACTTACTATTGGGCTTCATTTTGCTATAAGCCTTTTGAAGATGCTTCATTTTGCTCAACCCCCTTTTCTTTATTACAAGGACTATTTGATTTATCAAACCCTTATTAACCCTCTAGTTTCTCACCAAATTTCTTACTTCCATCCACAAATGGTGGTGATCTTCCAATAGTTGTATGGCATCTGTTGTGGGTTCATTTTTCTCACTCTTGTTATCATCATTTTGAGCTCTATCCACTTTATCTAAGCTCCCATGATCCTCCGAAATCCCTTACAAAATTTCAGTTTCGATCAACACTTTGTTTCCTTCAGTTTTGGCATCATCCAACCCCATCAACTCCTTATAGTCTCCCTTCATGAATACTTTCCTCGTTGGTTTTTATCCTTTACCTTGTGCTTATAGGGATGGTTTCCATTAACATGTAACCATTACCTTGTCTGCTTTGAGAGTATTTCCATCTACCAACCTCAGTATTGGAATACTATTTTTCATTTCTTTAGAAATGTCCATACTTACACATAATCTAGTTGTTTCCTCAAAGATGTATTTCCATCCATCCATATTGACTTTCCCAAATAGCTTCCGAGCATGGTTAATCCTCTTTTGTCCAATATTCCAAAGGAATATTGTGTATGTTCACCCATAAAGCAATGTTATTTAATATGATTTTTTCTAATTCCATACCAGGTTGACAGTTCTGAAGAAATAAAGGAAGTTGTGAGATGTGTCATGGGCCTTCTTCTATCACCTTTTGAGCTTCAGATTTTGAAGTGAAGGTGAATATAATGTTATCATTCTCATTTAACACCACCTCTTGTAAGCCTCTGCCTTTCAATTTTTTTGAGTCTGTGCTTGTATCATAGGGAAAGTAGGACATTTATCTATGAGAAGCTTATAATTATTATTTCCCAAGTCTTTGCACCTTCCTTCAGAATCTCAATGCTTGGGCCATGATCAGCTTTCCTTCAAGTTCAATAAGAGGGCTATAGAACAAGGAAGAATTCGAATTGTCCCCTACTACCTGTTTTTGGATTTTTCTAGTTTCAGTAAAATTCTTAAACACATTCGCAAGTAGAGTTAAGTGGGTTAGGGTTATGGAAGGCTGATATGCTGAATGGGAAGGAGAATGAGTTTAGGCAATTAGGGTTATGGAAGGTTAGTCTGTTGCATGGGAAGAGGAGTGAGTGTTTGCTAGCATGTTAGGGTTCTTGATATTTGGTTTTGATGGAGTAGGGGAGGGAAGATGATAGTAAAAAGGCAAAATCATACTCCATTAAGATTTAAATGGAAGTCTGATTATGACAGGGTGAGTGTGTTTTGGGACAGTTACTAGGTACAACAAAAAGAAACAAGGGCTGGAGAGGAAAGAGGGGTAGAAATATAAAACAACCCCTGGTCGTGACAACTAGGCAGAAATGAAGGAAGGGCCAGAAATGGTGAAGCTGGGTGAAAAACAAAAAAGAAAAAAAAGAGTTGAAATAAGCAAGCAAAGTTAGAGGTTGTTGAGAAAAAAGGGATCTATTCAAAGAAGCAGAGAAAAAGGAGTCTCTAAGGTTCTTTTCAGTTACAACAAAGAAAATGTTGGATAGATTAGTTGATCTGTTGGGCCCCAAAATTTTTTTCAAATTTTTGCGATATGCGTTTAGACTTTTCTTAGGTCTTGGGTTATTTTTCTTTCAATTGTTGATTATTTGTTTGAATTCAATCACAAATTTAGTGGCATGAATAAGGATTAGAAATTGATGGGAGGATTTGAATTAAGTTAGAATTAATGCGGGAACGTTAGAAGTAAATTAGCTTAAAGGAGATAGTAGATGGATTAAAGAAAAAGGAGGGGCAAAATGGGAAGGACAAGGTAAATGAAGGGTAACATAGGGAAAAAGACCATTAAAGAGTGGTTTTGCATTGGAAGAAGAGAGAAGTGTCGTGAGAACCAAGGAGAAAGAAGATAGGAACGAAAATAAGAGAGAAGAAGAGAGGTTTCGGTGAAGAAGAAAAGAAGGAGAAATCAAGTTAATGAGGTAAATTAACCATCTTTTCTTCTTGCTTTACTAAAAGAATGGGTTGTGTTGAGGATGAAGGAGTTAGAGAGCAAGAGGGTTCTTGTGAAAAGAAGATGGATTAGGAGAAACCCTAGGTAGATTTTATGGATTTCTAAACTAGGTCTTGGTTTTCTAACCTAGATGGGTCATAGGTAGGTTAAATCTGTGTTAAATTTATATTTGATGAAACCTTGTGATTTTGAAGTTTATGAACTTTATTGGAATGTTGTTTTGATTGGAACCTTGGTTGTTTTAGAAAACCAAGGAAATACTACCCAAGAGCAACAGGAAACGCAAGCTTGACTTGGATTTTCGCAATAGGTAGGTAATGTATTTATAGTTATTGCGTAATTGGGCAAAATTCTTGCCTATGTGTATATATGTGGTTTTGTTTAAAGTGTTATGCTTGAAATTGAAATAATTATGAATACTTGGAAATGCATGATGAATTATAATCATGTTATACCTTGAAAAAGATTATGAAATTTTGAATTACATGAAAAGAAGAAAAGCATGAAAATATAAGAATATGATGAAAGGAAAGAAGCACGAGAGTGTAAATTGTGATTGACTAAATTGAGCATAAAATGATTATATTTGGGCGAGAGAGGAACCATTTCGTAAGTCACGTGTACGTTGACGTAAAGCCTTCTCCCGGTTGCCAGCTTGTGGCCCACAAAATCTGAAAAATGGATTCATTTTGTTCATGGAGTAAACTTCGGTTTCTCTGTTTTGTTCTCATAACCCTCGAGCTAATTGATATGCATTGCATCTTTAGATGTTCGAGAAAAGTGTTAAAGTTGTCCTCTGGAAGTTGTAGTTTAATTTTCTGGCTTTTCATCGATATATAGTATAGAAACTTTAGACTACAAAGTCGAAAGTTATGGTCTTTATAAGGGGGAAATGTATCGTCTACTTAAGACGCTTCGTTTGTGATGACGTCATTTCATCTGTAGGAATGCACCGTCTGTAGAGATGCATCGTCTGTCAAACGGTATCATCTACATAAGATGCTTCATCTATAATGATGTCACATCGTCTGTGATGACATCATTTCATCTGTAAGAATGCATCGTATGTAGAGATGCATTGTCTGTCAAAATGTATCATCTACATAAGACGCTTCTGTAATGACGTCTCATCGTCTGTAGGAATGCATCGTCTATTAAGATGTAGTGTCTACATAGGATACTTCGTCTGTGATGATATCACTTCGTTTTAAGCGTTACATCGTCTTAAATTGACTTTGCTTCATCTTAAGTTGACCCTTATCGTCTTAGGCTTTGCATCATCTTAAGTTGACTTTGCTTCGTCTTAAGTTGACTCAGGTTTTGTCTGTATGTTGTTTCGTCTGCTTTGTGGCATTCGTCTGCCTTTGTCCATTCATCTGTTCCGCGGCATTCGTCTACCTTGTGGCATTCGTCTGCCTTCACCCTTTCGTTTGCTTTTGGCATTCATCTGCCTTATGTCATTCGTATGGCTTCATCCATTCGTCTGCCTTCGCCCTTTCGTCTACTTTGTGGCATTCGTCTTCCTTGTGGCATTCATTTGCCTTCGTCCATTCGTCTATTCTGCGGCATTCGTCTGCTTTGTGGCATTCGTCTGCCATCGTTCATTCGTCTATTTTGTTTGTTTTCTAATCGTCTGACCCTATCGCCTGTACCATTTTTGAACCCACGGACGATAGACTTCGTCTTCAAGGTCCTCATAAAAGTGGCAGATCTTGAAGTCCTCTTTCAAATTCCCCAAAGAACACCTAAATTCGACAGCCTTAGTGAAAGTTATTCCAGATTGTCCCCAGAGTAGGTCTATTATGCTTGAGGGCAAATACTATTTTTCGTCAGATGTCTCTGAATGTTTGGGTTCCGAAATTGGGGCCCAACAATTTGGTATCAAAGCGTCTAGGTTTTTCCTAGGCTTAGAATGCATAGGAGGATGAATTGTTATGTTATGTGAATTGATTGATTTCAGGAAGTGACATGCATGCATGTAGAAAATTAAGACTAAAATGAAGGTAGCTAATCGGTAGTGTTTCCATTGAAGGAGTAAGATGCCACCTCGTAGAAGGGTACGAAGAGTATTGCAAGGATCAATTGTACCTGACTCTTTACCAAGGGAGGAGAGTACCGATGAGTCTGTAGCCTCAGGGAATGTTGAGACTTCTGTGGGGTCTAGTAGTGAGCCCACTCGATCACGGACGCGGGAGTCTTCTCTTCCGCAAGAGTAAGTACCTACTCCATTAGATCCGAGGATGTTCCAAGCTTTCACTCAGGAGTTTGTCCAGGCTATGGGATAGATACCATAATCCTCTATTTCGGCCCCTGTTAAGAAGGGGAAGCAGTTTGACAAGCTCAGGAAGTATGGGGCAGTCGACTTTTATGGGACAACAGACCCAGAATAAGCTGAGACTTGGATAAGGAAGACCGAGAGGATATTGGATCAGATGGACTGTAAGGATGAGGAGAGGGTTGTGTTAGGGGTGAGCATTATTCGGGCCGGCCCGAATTAATTCGGGTAAAAAAATTTCAAATTTTGGGTAATTCAGGTATTACCCGAATTATTTTTGGGCTGGGGTCGGGTAACTCCAAAAAATTTCGGGCCGGCCCAATTACCCGAATTAGGTTATAAAAATACAAAATTTCGGGTTCTTTTTAAAAAAATTATCAAAAAAAACAACTTCGGGTAATTCGGGTAAAGCAAAACAAAATTTCGGGTAATTCAAGTCGGGTAAGCTCGGGTAAGAAAAAGTTCGGGTTTGGGCCGGGTAAGATGAAAAAAAATTCAAGTAATTCGGGCCGGGCCCGAACAGTGAAATTTTGGCCCGAATTACCCGAATGCTCACCCCTAGGTTGTGTACACTGCTAGTCTACTTTAGGGGGATGCTCTACATTAGTGGGAGAGTGTGTCAGGGAGTCAGATGAAACCACCAGTGCTCGTATGGAAGGATTTCTTGATGGTGTTTATGAAGAAGTATCTGTCTGAGGTATATGTTCAGCAGAAGTAGAGAGAATTCTTAAGTCTCACCCAGATGGAAATGACGATGAGCGAGTATGAGTGCCGATTCACATAGTTGGCTCGTTATGCAGCTGAGTTGATGATGAGCGAGGCTAGGGGTGAGCATTATTCGAGTAAAAAAATTTCAAATTTCGGGTAATTCGGGTATTACCCGAATTATTTTCGGGCCGGGGTCGGGTAACTCCAAAAAATTTTGGGCCGACCCAATTACCCGAATTAGGTTATAAAAATACAAAATTTTGGGTTTTTTTTAAAAAAATTATCAAAAAAAACAACTTCGGGTAATTCGGGTAAAGCCGAACAAAATTTCAGATAATTCGGGTCGGATAAGCTCGGGTAAGAAAAAGTTCGGGTTTGGGCCGGGTAAGATGAAAAAAAATTCGGGTAATTCGGGCCGGGCCCGAATAGTGAAATTTCGGCCCAAATTACCCGAATGCTCACCCCTAAGCGAGGCAATTAAGTCCCGTAGGTTTGAATCGGGGTTGCATCTTGCTATCAGAGAGAAGGTGGTGGTGTAAAACTTTTGTGATTTTCAACTACTGGTTGAAGCGGCTCTAAAGGTGGAGAAGAGTGAGAATATAAAGAGTGTCATGTACAAAAAAAGAAAGGGGAGAGAACAATTCAAGAAGGGAGTTGGTACTTCTATGCCTGAGAGAAGTGCCAGGACTTTCCCTATGCAATATGAGGAGAGGAGCAGTGGAGCAAGTAGGCCTAAACCGATGAAGGCTCCTACTGTTTCTCACTAAGCCTCAACGACTGGAGGCAGCAGAAAGGGAGATGGAGATAAGCCACCCATCCCCAAATGTGAACACTGCGGGAGGTGTCATAGAGGGGAATGTTATCAATTGACGGGAGGCATGTTTCAATTGTGGAGAGAAAGGACACATGGCAAGAGAGTGCTCTCAGAATCCAAGACATGAGAGAAGTCAAATACAAGCTTCGAAGAGAACTGAGACTGTGGGACACAAAACTGCAATTGAAGTGGGCACTTCTGATGCTGTAAGGAGGGTGAATCCTCCAGGGAGACCAAGGGGGCAAGCACCAGCTAGAGTGTTTGCAATAATGCGGGAGGATGCAGAGGCTGCTCCAGAAGTTGTGACGGGTATGATTAAATTATTTGATGATGATGTAATTGTTTTGATTGATTCGGGTTCTACCCACTCTTTTGTTTCATTGGGTAGAACTATGTATGGTAGGAATGTAAGCCCTTTGGATACTCCTTTGATGGTTAGTACTCCAATCGACCAATATATTGTGATTAGTCAAGTTTATAGAGACTGTGAGATACATATTGGAGGAGAACGATTAGTGGTGGATTTAATGTCATTGAAGATGGGAGGATTGGATGTGATTTTGGGTATGGACACGTTAGAGAAGTATAATGCTAATTTGGATTGAAAATGGAAGATAGTAGAGTTTGAGTTAGGCAACGGTAGAAAGGTGGTGTTTATGGGGGATAGAAAAATAGGTTCACCTAGAATTGTTTCGGCTCTGACAGTTAAGAAGAAGATGAGGAAAGGGTGTGAAGCATTTTTTGGCCTATATAGTAGACACAAAGGCAGATCGAGGGAAGTTAGAAGATATACTAGTAGTCATAGAATTCCCGGATGTCTTTCCCGAGGAGTTACTTGGACCACCACCACCTAGAGAAATTGAATTTCCTATTAAGCTTCTTCTAGGCACAACGCCAATTTCAGTTCCACCTTATAGGATGGCTCCGGCGGAATTGAAGGAGCTCAAGAAGCAATTGGGAGAGTTGTTGAAGAAAGGTTACATTAGGCCTAGTTCTTCACCTTGGGGAGCTCTAGTCCTTTTTGTAAAGAAGAAGGATGGATCGTTACGGATGTGTGTGGATTATAGGAAGCTAAATCAGATCACTGTCAAGAATAGATATCCACTCTCACGCATAGATGATTTGTTTGATCAATTGCAAGAGGCAAAAGTCTTTTTGAAGATAGATTTGAGATCGAGTTATCATCAATTGAGGATAAAAGATTATGATGTGTTGAACACTTTCAGAACACGGTATGGCCACTTTGAGTTTTCGGTCATGCCTTTTGGATTGGCAAATGCACTTGCAGTTTTCATGGATTTGATGAACAAGGTCTTTAGGCCTTTCGTAGACCAATTCGTCATCGTCTTTATTGATGATATTTTGGTCTATTCTAAGAATGATAGGGAGCATGAGGAACATTTGAGGATTTCTTTGGAGACATTGAGGAAGAATGGGTTGTATGCTAAATTCAATACATGTAAATTTTGGCTGAAAGAAGTGACATTTCTTGGACATGTAATTTCAGAATAAGGAGTGCATATGGATCCGAGGAAGATAGAAACGGTTGTGAAATGGGAAGCACCTAAGAATGTAGCTGAAGTGAGAATTTTCTTGGGTTTGGTCAGGTATTATAGAAGGTTTGTGGAGGGCTTTTCCATAATAGTAGCTCCACTTTCCAAATTGATAAGAAAGAATCAGAAATTTATATGGACAGAGGAGTGCCACGGCAGTTTTGAGGAATTGAAGAACAGGCTTACCATTGCACCAGTTTTGACTTTGCCTTCGGGTGGTGACAGATATACAGTTTATAGTGATGCCTCAAGGAAAGGATTAGGCTGTGTGTTAACGCAAGGAGATAAAGTGATTGCTTATGCTTCTAGGAAATTAAAGCCTTATGAGATGAATTATCCTACACATGACTTAGAGTTGGCTGCCATAATTTTTGCATTGAAGATTTGGAGACATTATTTGTATGGAGTCACTACCAAGGTATTTATAGATCACAAAAGTCTTAAGTATCTGATAAGCCAAAAAGAGTTGAATCTGAGACAGAGAAGATGGTTGGAATTACTGAAAGATTATGATTTGATGATAGATTACCACCCATGAAAAGCTAATGTAGTAGCGGATGTATTGAGAAGAAAATCGACCATAGCACATGTGGAGACAATATAAGTTCCTTTATTGAAGGAATTAGTCAAACTTCGGGTGACATTAAAGCAAGTTGAATTTGGGTGTATATTGGCTAACTTTGGGGTAAGACCAGTGTTGAATGGAAAGATTAAGGAATTGCGGGAACAGGATGAGTACTTGAGCAGGCTCAGAGAAGAGATTAAAAATAGTAAACCTTCGGAAATGGAAATAAGAAAGATGGATTGATGGTGGTAGGTAACAAATTGTGTGTCCTAGATATGCAAGAGCTGAAAGATGAGATTTTTGATGAGGCACACAATGCTCCTTATGCAATGCACCTAGGAAGTACGAGAATGTATAGGGATTTGAAAGAGCACTTCTGATGGAAATGAATGAAGAAAGATGTTGCAGAGTATGTTAGTAAATGTTTAGTGTATCAGCAAGTCAAAGCTGAACACCAGGCACCTTTAGGTAAGCTTAAACCTTTGCCTATTCCGGAATAGAAGTGGGAAAAGATTACGATGGATTTCTTGATGGGATTGCCAAGAACTAGCAAGAAGCATGATGCAATATGGGTGATTGTTGATAGGCTAACCAAGTTTGCTCATTTCTTGCCAATTAAGCAGACTGATTCCTTGAATGCTTTGGCCAAGAAATATGTGGATGAGATAATCAAGCTTCATGGGATTCCGAGTTCTATAGTTTTTGATAGAGATTTGAGGTTCATCTCCAGATTTTAGGAAGGCTTACAAGAAGCTTTAGGAACTAAGTTGCACTTAAGTACAGCTTTCCATCTAAAGACTGACGGACAGTCGGAGAGAACAATACAAACTTTGGAGGCAATGTTCAGAGCTTGTGTTATAGATTTCAAAGGCTCATGGGATGATCATTTTCCTTTAATCGAGTTTGCTTATAAAAATTCCTATCACTCGGGAATTCAAATGGCACCTTATGAAGCTTTGTATGGTAGGAGGTTCAAAACTCCTATTTGCTGGGATAAGGAAGGTGAAAGGAAACTTGTAGGGCTTGAGTTGGTACAAGTCACAGTGGATAAGATTAAATCGGTGAAACAGAGAATTAAAGTAGCTCAAGATAGAATGAAGAGCTATACGGATGCACATAGAATGGAGATAGAATTTGAAGTTGGATACAAAGTGTTTCTTCGAGCTTCTCCATGGAAAGGGGTTTTGAGGTTTGGTAAGAAAAACAAGTTTAGTTCGAGATATATAGGCCCTTATGAGATCATTGAGAAGATTAGGCCTTTAGCCTATAAATTAGCTTTGCCACCAGAATCGTCTAAGATTCACAATGTCTTCCATGTATTGATGTTGAGAAAGTATCGATCCGATCCATCGCACATAGTTCAACCTTTATAATTTCAATTAAAGGAAGATTTGACATATGAAGAACAACCAATAGAGATCTTAGATTTGAAGGAGAAGGTATAGAGAAATAAGATTGTGAAGCTGGTTAAAGTCTTATGGAAGAACCATTTGATGGAGGAAGCAACATGGGAGCCTTTGGAAACAATGAGGAAGAAGTATCCACATGTTTTGGTGCACTCAGGTAAGAATTTCGAGGACGAAATTTTTGAGGAGGGAGAGATTTATTAGATTCCGAAAAAATTTTCAAATTTTTCCGGTATGTGTTTAAACTTTCCTTAGGTCTTGGGTTATTTTTCTTTCAGTTGTTGATTATTTGTTTGAATTCAATCACAAATTTAGTGGCATAAATAAGGATTAGAAATTGATGGAAGGATTTGAATTAAGTTAAAATTAATGTGGGAAGGTTAGAAGTAAGTTAGCTTAAAAGAGATAGTAGATGGATTAAAGTAAAAGAAGGCGTAAAATGGGAAGGACAAGGTAAATGAAGGGTAACATAGGGAAAAAGACCATTAAAGAGTGGTTTTGCATTGGAATAAGAGAGAAGTGTCGTGAGAACCAAGGAGAAAGAAGAGATGAACGAAAATAAGAGAGAAGAAGAGAGGTTTCAGTGAAGAAGAAGAGAAGGAGAAATCAAGTTGTTGAGGTAAATTAACCATCTTTTCTTCTTGCTTTATTAAAAGAATGGGTTATGTTGAGGATGAAGGAGTTAGAAAGCAAGGGGTTCTTATGGAAAGAAGATGGATTAGGAGAAACCCTAGGTAGATGTTATGGATTTCTAAACTAGGTCTTAGTTTTCTAACCTAGATAGGTCATGGGTAGGTTAGATCTGTGTTAAATTTATGTTTGAAGAAACCTTTTGATTTTGAAGTTTATGAACTTTATTATAATTTTGTTTTGATTGGAACCTTGGTTGTTTTAGGAAACTAAGGAAATACTACCCAAGAGCAATGGGAAAGGCAAGCTTGACTTGGATTTCCGCAAGCTTATTAGGTGGGTAACGCATTTATAGTTATTGCATAATTGGGAAAAATTCTTGGCTATGTGTGTGTATGTGGTTTTGTTTAAAGTGTTATGCTTGAAATTGAAATAATTATGAATACTTGGAAATACATGATGCATTGTGATCATGTTATACCTTGAAAAAGGTAAAGACATTTTGAATTACATAAAAAGAAGAAAAGCATGAAATATAAGAATATGATGAAATGAAAGAAGCAAGAGAGTGCAAATTGTGGTTGACTAAATTAAGCATAAACTGATTGTGTTTGGGCGGGAGAGGAACCGTTTCGTAAGTTACTTACACGTCGACATAAAGCCTTCTCCCGGCTGCCCGCTTGTGGCCCACGAAATTCGAAAAGTGGATTCGTTTTGTTCACGAAGTAAACTTCGGTTTCTTTATTTTGTTCACGGACCTCTCAAGCTAATTGATATGCATTGCATCTTTAGATGTTCGAGTAAAGTGCATAATAAAGTGCTTGTGTTTGATGGCTGAAGTGTATTAAGTTGAGTTACAATGATGCATGTTTAAATTCTTAAATAAAGTATGAATGCTAGATATACATATACATATGCTTGAATAAATGGCTAGTTGCCAATGGCTATATATATATTAACCACTGAGCTATATAGCTCACCTCATTATTCCCTCCTCAGGTGCAAATCAAGAAGATAAGTGATCCTTGCAAGGCTTTTAGGTAAACTCTAAGATAGTAGCTTTTGTAACTAAGTTGGTAGTTCACTTTTGGGATAACTTTATAAGTATGTAAACATCGAGCATTTTGTATTGACTGTGTTTGGGGGTTAAGCCCTTGATTGAAATTGTATTGATGTAAGTAAAGTGGTGTATGAGTTATGTTGTTTGAGTAAATGCGTAAAAACTGAAGGTCCCCAGGAGTATGTACATATTCCTTGGGTAGATGTATTTTTGATCCAAACCTTTAATAAGGATAGAAATTAAGTGCTGACTTCCAAGGGAAAACTAGACTAATTGAGGCTAAATTATTTAAAGTTATCCTCTGGAAGTTGTAGTTTAATTGTCTAGCTTTTCATCAATATATAGTATAGAAACTTTAGATTACGAAGTCGAAAGTTATGGTCTTTATAAGGGGGAAATGTATCGTCTACTTAAGACGCTTTGTCTGTAATGACGTCACATCGTCTGTGATGATGTCATTTCATCTGTTGGAATGCATCGTCTGTAGAGATGCATCTTCTGTCAAAATGTATCGTCTATATAAGACGCTTCGTCTGTAATGACATCACATCGTCTGTGATGACGTCACTTCGTCTGTAGTAATGCGTTATTTGTAGAGATGTATCGTCTGTTAAGATGTAGCATTTGCATAGGACGCTTCGTCTATGATGACATCACTTCGTCTTAAGTGTTGCATCAAGTTGACTTTGCTTTGTCCTAAGTTGACCCCGTATCGTCTTAAGCATTGCATAGTCTTAAGTTGACTTTGATTTGTCTTAAGTTGACTTGGGTTTCGTCTATATATTGTTTCATCTGCTTTGTGGCATTCGTTTGCCTTGTGGCATTTGTCTGTCTTCGTCCATTCGCCTGTTTTGCGATATTCGTCTACCTTCGCGCTTTTGTCTGCTTGTGGCATTTGTCTGCCTTGTGACATTCGTCTGCCTTCGTCCATTCGTTTGTTCTGCGGCATTCGTCTGCCTTCGTCTATTCATCTGTTCTGTGTATCTCTAAGGAATGCCTAATTTTTTTTTCTGTTTAGGGTAACTTAGTGTCTTTTCGGGGTTTGAAATTGAAAACTTGAGTCTGGAAGTGTCCCCACATTTGTCCCGATGCTGCCCACGATTGTGGCCTATATGACACGATCATAGCCCTTGAGTAAGCTCTCTATCATGATCATAGCCTGCCTGCCACGATCTTGGGCTTGTGTTATGGACCAGGTTCCCTCTGAAACTCCTCTGTTCTTTGTTATTGACCCTGAAACAGCAGCAAACTCATCAAAACACCTCAGATACACAACATTGAAGCTCAAAAGCATACTCTAACCCATAAAACATGTAAAACACAAATATTTAACAAACTAACACAATTCTAACCTAAACACATACTAAATAATCAAATTAACAACTAAACACACACAAAACTACCCACTAAAAAATGATGCAATTTACAACTATCATAGTGCAAATATATGTTGATGACATAATATTTGGTGCCACTAATCCGTCCTTCTGTGAAGAATTCTTAGCGTTAATGTAGGGGAGTTTGAAATGAGTATGATGGGAGAATGATCATTCTTTCTCATATTACAAATCAGACAAACAGAAAAAGGAATCTTTATCAACCAAGACAAACACACAAAGGAACTCATCAAGAAATATCATTTTGAGAATGTCAAACTGATGGGTACTCCAATATACACTGGAACTAAACTTGATAAAGATGAAGAAGGCAAAGGTATGGATGAGACAAAGTATAGAGGAATGATTGGATCACTAATATATCTTACAAGCTCAAGACCAGACATTATGCTTAATGTGTGTCTTTGTGCACGCTTTCAATCAAATCCAAAAGAAATTCATCTTCATGCAATCAAAAGAATCTTTTGATATCTCCGCAAAACTATGGATTTTAGACTATGGTATTTAAAAACTAATTCATTTGACATAGTGGGCTATTGTGATGCAGATTATGCAGGTGATAAAGTCAATCAAAAAGGCACAAGTGATCACTGTCAATTTTTTGGAGGATGTTTAGTATCTTGTTCCTATAAGAAGCAAAATTGCACAACACTTTTGACAACTGAAGCGAAATACATAGCAACTGTCAGCTGTTGTACTCAAACCTTATCGATAAAGCATTAACTACAGGATTTTTCTCTAAGCTTTTCTCATATTCCTATATTATGTGATAATACAAGTGTTATAAATTTTTCTAAAAATTTTGTGCTTCATTCTAGAACTAAACATATAGAAATCAAACACCATTTTCTTAGAGATCATATTTTAGAAGGAACCATTGA
>JAOTAX010000197.1:18187479-18198558 GCA_025629825.1 Erythroxylum guanchezii
AGAACATCAAAAAGGCAGACATATATCGGTGTCTATAATTTCAAGAAGTTATGTTCATCTTGTTGCTTCTTTCTTAATTATGTGTTTTGTATATTTTTATTTAATACAATCCATACAAATGCTAAGATCAGTAGTATCTAAATTTAGAAGGTTTTCACTATTTACTAATATGACTATTCTTTCTTTAGATATGTGACCCAAATGTTTAAGCCACAAGTAAACCAAAGTTTCATTTATAAAACCTTGTTTAGTACCAACAATATGATGCAAGGTCAATAAAGTTTCATAAAAAGAATATTAAGCTTTAATTTGTATAAAACCATCACAAAGACATCAGAATTAAGGGCAATTAAGTTTGAATAAACTAAAGCATCTATTACCAAATTTAAAGAATATCTAACATTATCAAGTTTTAATAAATAAACTAAAATTTAAGAAATGGATAGACCATAAAGAGTTTGAAAAATATATAAATGATGTTCAGTATTTAAAATCAAACAATAGGTACATATAGCTTTAACTTTAGGCTTTGACTCAGTTTTTCATAGAGACAAACTTTTTATTTGAATTTATGGTTTAAATTATAAAAAAATCTCTATATGGTATTAGTAACACAAGTGGCACATCTATAATCAATCCAAAATGTATTATAAGGAACTTCTCAATTTGATTGGAAACATATTAAAGCATTAAGCTTACCTTTCCTTCGGAACCTTAGCTTACGTTTCATGCAATTTTTATGATTGTATTCATTTTTCTTATAGAAATGACATCTTTCACTAATCAATTCCTTCTTATAGATCGATGCTAATGAAACATTAACCTTATATGGTACATCCTTCCCCTTTCTTGTGTCCTTTCTAGACTTTTTGTTGGATCCTTGATGACCCCCAAGATTAATCAAGTGAACTCCTTATTTCTTAAACATTGCATCATCTTGAGTAAGTATACTTTATAAAGAATATATTTGAAATCATTCAATATATTCTACATTACTTGGTTGTTGATCTAAAATACTTGCATAATATGAAAACAAAATTTATTTATTCAACTTGCAAAAGCTTATATTTTATGGCTTAAAAAATATATATTAATATGTTAGTAATATTACACCAATATTATTTTGGACATATTTTCTTTAGGTCCTTGTACATGTCAATATTGCAAGTTTCTTGGCTACAAATAGTTTCCTTGAGATATGGATGCAATAATTAGCCTTCTCATTTTCATGCTTTTTCTTTTATTATTATTACTAGATAATGTCTAGTTGGAATACAGTTAATAAAATAACTAAAAATCAAGCGTGTTTCATAGATATTTTATTGATATATGTGCCTTTAGTAATTTATTATATGATTGAATTTGCAGAATCACTAACAAATCACACGATGGTCTGTATTAATGATGAAATCATCGTATTTTTGTTTTATAATGTATATATATTTTATCATAGATAATTCCTTTTTAAATTATGTAAAATATAAGAAAATGGACCCCAATGCAACTCTCAACCGGTAGTCTAGGGTTCTAGCCAGTATATCCATAATCAAGATAATAAGTTACCATAAATATTCATTAGTCAATCTTTTAAGTGAAAAATTATTAATTCTTCAAATCAAAGCTGCGAGAGTAAAGTTTAGATATATTATACCTTATCATGTAAACTTTAATTTTAAATATGTAATAATATGTTGATAGCATACCTTAATCCATGATAAATTCTTTTGAAATTCTAGTCAAGATAAACCTCTGATAAAAGTGAATTCTTCTTTCATACAGTTTTTAAATAGAATAAAAATGAATCATAAATAGCCGTTAAAACTCAAACAATACATTTTAATTATTTTTCTTTAATTTTCGTACCTTTAATGTAATTATATATTGAAATTAACTAATATATATAATAGGATATTATTACTATATAATGCACTCCAACCATATATAATAATATTATTATAATTTTAATGATCGTCTGTAATTTAAAACATTTTTTCATACAATAAAAAATGCTATATGCATTTGAACCACAATAATGAGATAAAGAGCCTTTTGAAGAAAACAAATTCTCGGTGGAAGAAAACCCAAAATTTAACAACTTGCAAGAACAAAACCATGCATTTCCATGGAATTGACTATCCAGAGATTTAAAAAAGCAGAAGAGAAACGAAAATCTTGCCCTGTACCCAGAAACTAGTCACACACAGAAAATGAAAGTCAATATGTCAAAAGTCCATATGCCCAACGCCTCTTGGCTCTCTTATGCCTTCTTTCTTTTCTATTTTCCTTTTATTCTGTTTGGGTGAGTGCTAAACTCAACTGTTAGTATTGGATTAAACTAATACTTAAACGAAAATACCCAACTAATTAAGCTCCTATTGCGGCTAGCTACCCCTCTCTCTCTCTCATGCCACCTTTTATTTTTTTTTCCTCCTCTCCATTTCCAAGCCTATCTATGTATCTATAAAAACCCACCTTCTCTATCTTCATGTATTAATCTATCTCTTTTTCTCTTCTAGACCGAAAAGTCTCTCTATCTCAGACCCTTTTCTCTTACAATCAATCAGTCTCTCCATTAAAGGCAAAACACTGAACAATCCCATGATGGATGTTAAGGGCAGGAACAGCAAGAACAGCTCTTCCTCAGCATCCACCACACAAACTTGTGATTATGAAGATGAGATCATGGTTGTTGGTGACCTTAGGAGGGGTCCATGGACTGTTGAAGAGGACTTAAAACTCATCAATTACATTGCCACTCATGGTGAGGGTCGCTGGAACTCTCTTGCCCGTAGTGCAGGTGCGAAGTTAACAAATCTTCTCATTCTTTTTCTTCTCTTCAATTTCTTGCATATCCTAGTATATCGCTAAGAGCCAAACAACTTGGATTGACATGTCTTCTCCTAACCTCAATTTGTCTGTTTGGTCGATTTTACCCCACTCTTTTCTGTACGAATGAATATGACACCTGAGCTTGAGATACCTTGTAGACAGAACTGCACAGTTTCAATTTCGTATCATATTTTTCTTCTACCTTTGTTCTTGTCGAGCAGTTCTGAAGGGGACGTTTTGGAAGTCTTATCTAGTTCATTGAACTGCAGATATGTAAGGATTTGTGGTATCAGTAACATGGTATTATTTTTTTGTTTCAAAGAAAACTTAAAAGCTCACAAACTCAATCATTAAGTATTTACTTGCAAAAGCTTTCTGGACTGCAAAAGTTATCAGCGGGAATGTTTTCCTTTTCTGGACGTCTAGTTAATTAACTTTACCAATACTTGGTCTATTGAATGAAACCTACAGGTCTGAAACGAACCGGAAAGAGCTGCAGATTAAGATGGCTTAACTATCTACGACCAGATGTCCGACGTGGGAACATAACCCTCCAAGAACAACTCATGATTCTTGAACTTCATTCCAGATGGGGCAACAGGTACTTAGTAGATCTTAACTTGTACGTATTATTATTCCCCTAGGAACCAACAGCTAGCTTTACAATATCTTTACGTCTTTTGGTTATTGTTAGTCAATCCTAAAACTAGCTAGCTAGCATCAAACTATGCCTATATGCTGTTCACGGTAAATTCTATTGCAGGTGGTCCAAAATTGCTCAGCACCTACCGGGAAGAACAGACAATGAAATCAAAAACTACTGGAGAACCCGTGTCCAAAAGCATGCAAAACAGCTCAAGTGTGACGTGAATAGCAAACAGTTCAAGGACACCATGAGATACCTATGGATGCCAAGATTGATTGAAAGAATTCAGGCTGCAAACGCCGCCACCAACGCAGTCACTAGCACCAACGTCAGCACGGTGCCCAACAGCAGCATCACGGCCAATCACCACCTCATCAACAATATCGACATGGGCAGCGAACATTTGGTCATGGCTCAAGCTGGAATGACTGGCAATGACTATGGAGTTGCACATGTGACCACTAGTTATACGCCTGAGAATTCAAGCGCATCAGACTCGTTCGGGACTCAAGTTTCTCCTGTTTCCGACTTGACTAACGAATACTACATCCCGGTTAATCACAACCCTAATCCAGATAATTACTTCCAAGCTGGCCAAATTGGTTTGTCCGACTCCATCACTAGCCCATCAGGCTATTTCAATCAAGGATTAGATTTTCATTATATGGAGCAGAACAATCCCTGGTTGCACAGCGGTGACACATCCGACAATTTGTGGAACGTTGAGGACATATGGCTCTTACAGCAGCAGTTCTGTAACAACAACAACATGTGAAGAAAATTATAGGAAAACAATGGAGTCAGATTGGAATTTGATTGTAGCGAAGAACAGTTTAGTAGAGGGGAAAAGATTATATAAAACTTTTATACAGAATAACAATCAGGCTGAAATACATAATTGAATGCAGTGGTAACGAAGGTTTAGTTAATTACTTTTGGAGTATTTACTTAATTCGATGAGGTTCTTTTGTTATAGATTACACTTCTTTGTTCCGTTTTTAGCTAATTTTTTATGGGGTGAATTTGTAAGTTGATGTTCTCTTAATCTCATTCTTTGGTATACAACTCTATAGCTTGTTCTATAATAATTACAATTGATTGTACTTTATAAGCATATGGCTTTTGTAGATTGTTTTATAATATGTTAATAAGAATATGAGCATAATTGGTTCCACCACCTTTACTTGATATGTCCTTATTTTAGAAATGAACACAAGCGTTACATTATTAGATTAATCATAGAAAGCTTTTGAAGGCTTTGTCCATGGGGGCTGAACCAAAATCAGAAGTCCCATAAGTTTCTAGATTACAAGGGGAAAAAAAAAGAGTTAAACAAGATAAAGGTGGACTTAACAATAACTTCGAGACGTGGCACAACCGCATTCATGTAAAAGGTGGGTTTAATTAAGTCGTCCATTAACAAGCAAGTATAATTAATACATGTTTAGTGATGACCGAGGGGGGGCAGTAGGCCCCCCGCAGTACAAATTCCAATTTCGATCCAACTCTTGTCTTTGATTTTGGTCGTACGGGCAAAGTGCATGCCTAGAACCCACTAAACCAGACATAATCCTTATTGCGCCAATTAATTAATTATACAAATTCATAAATTGATTCCATGCTCCTTCTCACTCCCTTTTGTTAAACGCATGGCACATGTACAAGGAATTTCACTTAATGCTTATTTCTGAAATTTGGCGAGACTAATTTGGACGGAATTAATTACGTGACTATAACTTTTGTGGCCTTTATGATTATCATTACCGATAAATAATTAGTAGAATATCTTAATTTATATTAATCATTCATAATTGATAATCCCTATTTTCCCTCTTTTTTTGTGCTTCTTAAAAGTAAATTCTATAAAGTTTTTACTTTTAATACATTTTCTTCTTCTCACAAATTAAGCTACAAGGCTTGGAGCAACTACACGCTAACCTTCGATTGATCAAAAGGGATGGCCTATTTCAACCCCTATTCCCACTTAACCAAAGAAACAAGAAAAGTAGCATTGGGCTTGAGTTCGAGATAGATTTGTTGTTCTTGTTATTTTCGCTATTATTATTAACAGAAAGTGGAAAAAGAGAGGGAGAGAAATGTACGGCGGCGAGGAATCTTTATAGGACGCGTGCCTGCGAGAGAAACTAGCGACATGGTCCCCAACTCAACCAAGTGTTAAGCCGCTGCCACGTGGCTTAAGCTTCTTTGATTTATTATTATACAAAAAGGAGTCCCTGGATTACCTCTGGTTGGCCTTCCTGGACCGATGCACTGAATAGCCGCAACCCTTGAAACCGCCCCCAGCCCCGAAAGAGAAAATCAGTATAAGAGGATAGAAGACACATTTTTTCATGCGTTTGATTATTTGAAATTTTAATATTTCAATTATTATTTAAAAAAATTATAAAAAATCTAATGGGTAATATTAAAAATGATAAAACAATAATATTAATAGCAAAAGTGCATGCTTGTTCAATAAAATGAGTATGTTTTTTCATAAGATATTTATAAGAATAAATTAAACATTTTTGTGTTTAATTATAATAAAAACGTACTAAGTTTTATTGAGTTATACGCTCGTACGTACCTTAAGATATACATCTGGATTCCACAATTTAAACTACTTTATTTCTTTCACACACATAAATATCCAAGGTGAAAATATTGGCAGTTGTGGGACCGGGAGAACCATACCATGAGTTCAAAAAGTCGTGTGGATGGGTCAACATGTGGGGCTTTCGACTTATCCCATGTACATGTAGGCATTTCCAGTTCCATACTTGTAACTTCAATGGTCAACTCTACTTGTGTGTTCTAGATCCATGGTACGACTCTGAGCTCATTTAGCATTTCCTTTTTCTTACTGTTAAAGAAAATAACTAAACAAATTTAATAATGCAATATCGATACTTACGTGCTTCCAGCGTTAAAAGCATTAAAAAGTCGAAGAAAGCTTTCATGGTACACAATAAACTTCTTATTTATAAATTATCATATTACATTAAATTGCTCTTTTGATGAAAAAAGAAAAAGAAAAAAAATTATGTTTTGCTTTTTGTTCTTGTAGAGGGTGTAATCATCAAAGCTCTGTTGATGATGTTGGAGTTTTCAGTCTCTTGGCCTCCTACAATGAATTTGTACTTGAACGTCGCTATTCCAAGTCCATCATTATGTATTTATCCTCTCCTTTCTTGATTGAGGTGTCTTATGTGGCAATGAGGTGTCCTGGGATTAATCCCATGTTGCATGTTAAAATGGGTTTTGTTTGCGTAGACGTTCTTTGTCGTAAAGGTTTACTTTGCAATGCAAGTGGATAGAAGAAAGTCAAGATTAATCAATCTAACACCATATTGTGCTCCCAGATTAGCTATCTTTTCATCACCTAATTACTACATTTTCTCTTCTTTTCCTCAATTACAGAGTATTAAGAACCACATGTTCTTGTAGACGACCACATGGTAAGTTACGTGCCTAATTAAATGAAGGGACTCCTTAAAACGGGAAACTAATGCACACATGAATTCCCACAAGCATCCTTATAATCAATACACACATTAATGTATATCCAAATGAAATGTATTGCATTGACACATGGATAAGCTACCTAGTACATTTTTAACTTTTTATTCTTATTTAGCAATAGCACTTCGTACACTGATTAATCTCTTGCGTGAAGCTTTTGCAATGAAAGCGAGATATCAAGGGAACAACTTAAAAAGCTCTCAATAGCGGGGGAAAGAAAAGCTCTCACAACCCACTCTTCAGGTGGCTAGCAAAAGTTAATGGTGATCCTTTTCAATTTTAGTTCATGTAAAACACATAGAGGATGTTTCCAACCCGTAACAAATAAAGTAAACGCTCTGTTGGCCTTCCACTACAAGCAAGAACATATGTTGCTTCTGTTCATGCTTATCCTTCTCTATAAAAATTTGATTCGGCACTTTATCTGTGTCTAAAATCTCTTATGCACTAAACATTCACAAGTGTATATTCTTTGAACTATTGTTTACAATCCTTTCATTTTTTGCACTGACAATTTGGAGACAAGCAAAAGCGTTGGCCGAAGGGATTGAGAGGTTTGGGGGACTTCTAGAATTTATGCAACTGCCAACAACAAATAAAAGAATTAATTTATATTCACCAATAACAGTATAAGAAAATAAAATCGAAAATCGCGAACATGCTAACCATGTTGTAATGGACAGATCAGAACACATCTTATGAGCTTTAGTTCTACCTTCTAAGCTAATTTGAATTTCTTTCTATGAGATGCGGGGTATAATTCAATGAATGAGAAGGTGTCGCCAAGATAATTGAGTGGTGATGGATCAATGGGAAGAAAGAAAGAAAGGTTCGCGGTTGATCTGAAACCATATATGTACATGTATATGTGCAAATGCACGCAAGTCAATTAAGAACGGAACCTCAAATAGACTAGGTCATTATTAAATCCTGGCTAACCTTAATGAGGTGCATGCCGCTTGACCACATAATTTACGTGGATGATGCTTCACGAGTTTGTATGTCACATAAGCAAGTCGTTTTGTTGTTTGATTATGGGTATACGGAAGTTGTACTATCTTCCTAATTAGGGTTCGTAGGATCCATGATCTGACTAAGGAATAATCCAAGATTTTTGCGTCATGCATTGTATATGGTTATGGTTGATTTTGTGATGTCTTTGATTCCTAATACTCTTTTTCGGCAAATAAGTTAGAAGCAATTGGTGTATTCTACGAGAATTTCTTGCTCGGGTGCATAAATTGGGTAGTTGAATCCGTTAAAAATGTTGAGAGGTATTGATCCACTTCATCGTTAGGTAGTGAAAGGAATGGTTAACAGTCGACAATCAAAGCAAATTCCATTTCCAATATCTTGATTTTGCATTGCATAATATATATATTGTTTATTAATATACGACCAAATAATGTTTGAATAAAAATTAACAAAAGTTCCTTGAATGATGTCACAATTTATTTTGTAAACAACAATATATTGAACTATTTCAATAATTTTGCAAGTAAAATATCCATCATCTGATATTCATTTAGCATTATCCATAACTCTTTATCGCACTTCATAGCAAGAAATGATATATTTTATTATAGACAATATTATGTAGCAAGAAATTAGTTTTCAATTTTTTATTTAACCACTCAGGTTATCTCTGTTCAGAGGACACACAGGAGGTACATGATGTTTACATCATTAAATCGAGAAGGACTCTTCTTGGTTATAGATAATCTTATTATTACCATCAGTGCGTCTCTCCAGAGGAGCAAAAAATTCCTCATATGGTTTGACCATCATACAAAGAATGAGGTTTGAAATAAGAACAACAAGAATAAAAGGAATAACTGGCTGAGAATGTTTAAAGATTGACTCTGGATGAAACAAATGTTCAAGTACTGGTTATACAGAAAGACAAGTATGCTTTACACTTATCTGTTTACGTGAATCTTGTGTATCAAAACATTTTAAACTATAAGTCCTATTTGAGGTTGTTGTTAAACAGAGAAAATTGAAGAGTGTAAATTCCTGAAAGGCACCTAGATCATCACCATCATCATCATATTCCGAAGTCCCGCAATTAAGCAGGATCTGAGGGGGCCTGATAGTACGCAGCTTTATCCCTACATTGTAGAGAGGCTGTTTCCAGTAGGCCCACATTCATATGTGTCATGATAATAGAGATGTAGGTTACAAGGAATAAATACGTAAAGATTGGTAGTACATTCATATATATAACTAATGGTAACCATAATCTACTATTATATTTTGCCTTGCCAAGGCCAACTTTTCTCGTTGCTATCTGCGCTATGAGTCTTCCCTGATCAGTGCTATGAGAATGCGACAATCCTACTGTTTTATTCGTCCATCGTAGGAATCTCCCCATACACCTGAAAAAAATCGGTAGAGATGAGGCGTGAGGGCTTTATGGTATGTCGTTTACCCTTATCCTATCACGCTAGATTGTTCTAATCCTAGCCACTGTGACAGTGAAGGCCAACGTTGACATATCTCTTTTGATCACCTCCTTCTAGGTCTTGTAAGGCCTTTCTCTCCTCCTTTTGTAGTCATTAAGGTTTATTCTCTCGCCGCGTCGAACTAGAGCATCACAAGGCATTCTGCTAACATGTCCAAACCACCTAAGCCTTTTCTCTTTTAACTTGTCATTTATACTAGCCACCTGTAGCCTGATCCTCACTACCCTATTTCACACCCTATCTTTTTTGGTGATATTACACATCCATCTAAGCATTAGCATTTCTACTATCAGTAACTGTTGCATATGTTTACGTTTAGTAGGCCAGCACTCTGTACCATATAACATGATTGGCCGAATCACCATTCTATAGAACTTCCCTTTGAGTCTGATAGGGACATTTTTATCACAGAGAACACCTGACACACTTCACCATTTGACCCACCTAAATTTAATACGATGTGTTATATCGTTATCGATATTACCATCTCTCTGAATGATGGACCCTAAGTATTTGAAACTCGATTTCTGTGATATGATATCAGTACCAATTGCTACCTCCGCCTCATGTACCATCTGGCTACTAAAAAATGTGCATTCTAAATATTACGTCTTGGACTTGCTCATTCGAAAATCTTTCGATTCCAACACTTCTCTCTAACATTCTTGCTTGGCATTAACCCCCTCATTTGTCTCATCCACCAGGATAATATCGTCCGCAAATAACATACACCACGGTACCTTTCCTTGAATATACTTAGTAAGTTCACGTATGTGAACAAAAAAGGGCTTAAAGCCGAGCCTTGATGTAGTCTAATACAAATAGGTAATGCTTTCGTGTCACCTCCGATCAGGGTCGTTCCTATAGTTTTATAGGCTCAGGGCGAAATTAAAAAAAAGGGCCTCAATAAATTGACAATATACTTAAATTTACATATTTGTATGAAACATAAATGACTCAATTTATAAGTTTACATAACCAACTAAATATTAAATGATTATAACACTAACAAATACACAGAGGATCATGATTTATGAAAAATTTCTTCGTGCATTTCTTGATGCAAAATCATTAATAATATTGTCAAGATCAATATTGTCCAACATATCATTCTCAATACATAACATAGCTAAACTATTCAACCTTTCTTGTGACATTGATGGCCTCAAATAGGTTTTCAATAATTTTAACTTTAAAAAACTTCTCTCAGCTGATGTTACAGTCACAGGTATAGTAAATAGAATTCGATAAGCAATTGAAACATTTGGATAATAATTTACAGCTTGAACAAATTCTAATATTTCAACTGATGACATTAACTCATTTGGCAAAGTCGTTTGCAATACTTTTAAAGATATATAAATAGTATTATATCTGTGATACAGAAAAAATAAATAACAAAATTTAATATTTAATATTAAAAATAAAAAATAAAGAGTAAAAATATATTAAAAATTAGAAACTTTATCCTTAAATTATACTCAGAACACAGAAGACAGAATTGTAAAATTTTTTGCTGCTAATTTTTGAGTTGGAGTGTTTTAAATACATATATTAATAAAAATAAAAAAATTAGAAGGTAAAAGTATACTTAAGTATTTCAAGACTATTTATAAG
>JAOTAX010000197.1:18208244-18220915 GCA_025629825.1 Erythroxylum guanchezii
ATGTAACTATAATCAAGTAGCTTCACTACAAGTTACAAATCCTAGACTTAGGTATTCATAAATCATAGCTAAACTACATATTAAGCTACTCCCCTTTGAAGCTTGGTAAACTCTAGCCGTCACTACATCTTTAAGAGAAAAGATATGCCTAACCATGCAGTGTATCCAGAAACTTCACAACTCGTGATGAATCCAAGCTACCCATGGTGGAAGTCGGTGGTGGAAATGGAAGATAAAACTATACAAAAATTCTCCCCAGGGAACCCTGGGTGGTGAGGTCGTGGATGCTTTTGTTCTCTCTACGCTTCTGTCTCCTCTATCTGTCTATCGATGAAGGTCAAATCGATCCCCAATAACCTTATTTGGCAAGGTTTATATAGGATGGATTAGGTCGGGTCAGTACAGTGAGTGAAATTTCCATTTAAAGTCTGGATACCCAATTACTCGCCGCGACGAGTGAATTATTTGACGTCGCGACGTGCTGCTCTTATTTGCTCGCCACGGATTGTGAATTATTTGACGTCACGACGTGCTGTTATTCGTCTATGCGCCGTGACGTAGAAATTGGCATACGTCGCCATGTGTCTTCTTCTGGATGTGTGGCGACATGATAATTAAGTTTCGCTGCGGTGAGGTGATTAGTTCACGCCGTGACGTGCCTTCTTCTTGATGCGCCGCGACGTCCATGGAGGAGCTCACGTACTGTTGACTTTCTGATCCTTTAGACTCTTTTTTCTCCTACATTATAAAATAACAATTTGCAGTATCAATTTTCCTTAGAAAAATTATAATGCAGTTAATGTCAATTTGCACAATTTTACTAACAAATTGCATAAAACATAAGCTCACTGTAAGGGACTAATTTAAACACAAAATCATGAATTAAGAGTCAAAAAGTACATTAACAGCCATGAAAGTGTAGCCAATTTATATGATAAACTTGGGCTCAATCAGTAGGACATTTGGTTAAGTTTAAAAGCATAAAATGTGGTTTATACAAAAAGAAAGGTATAAAGCTCAAAGGGGTTTATCAAGGAAAAACTCATGTCAATAGGGTAGGTCATTTGGCTAATGTAGCTTATGAAAAATAAAGAATGCCTAATCATATCCATGTTAATGCATATGATAAAGATGTAGTCTCGAATAGAAATTCAATGCAAAATTGGGATGCACATGTCATGAAGGTCACACATTGTCTTAAGGGAATGAGACTGATATGGATGTGTCAGTCAGTTAAGGCCTAAAATCTCACCGGCTTTGTCTACCATTAGTCACTACTCTTCTAAAGATAATGCATATTGACCAATCACAAAAGCAAAAGTACATGCTAAAGTTGCTATGAAATTTTCTAGTCAATTCACACTCTAATCATGATTTTATAATCCCAGAAGCAATAGAAAACGAGAAAATATTTGTTTCATTTGTTTTATTCTTTCTCTCATTTTGATTGAAAACTTAAAAACAAGTAAAACAAACAAATTCAAAAACACACATGCATAAAAAAAGTAATGTAAAGGAAAAGAAATTTACTTCCCTTAGGTTGCCTCCCAAGGAGTGCCTTTGTTTAGGGTTGCCTCCCAAGAAATTTACTCCTTTTTCTCCTCACGTGACGAAATTGTGATCTTCAGGTATTACAGTTAGTGCCACTTCCACGTGAGGCAGTTCCGGATAGGGCCTTAGTTGATCATCATTTTCGTTTAGCGTCTTCCTTATCTTTAAACTCTCAATTCCGACTGAGTCCATACATTCCATAAATATTTTCGAACGTCTCTTCACCTTTTTCTTTATCATTTAACTCCTCCAATCTGTAATGTAAAGGTCAAGAGTTAGTCTTAAAAATAATCATAGACTCAGTATTTACCTCCGAGTTAAACGATGTGTCCTTTTTGGCTTTCGAACTACTTCTTAACTTCTTCGACACAAACAATTCGTTGAGGGTTGACCTCAAAATTCTCAAGCTCCTAGTCACTTTGCAAAGTTTCTGCACAAACTTTAATTGGGTACACCTCGAATTGACACGGCTGCTCCTCTTCGCTTTGCGATTCTAGGCGATTAAGAATTATTTTCATCTGACCCATTAGGTGTTCCATCCTCTATTGGCTTGCTTTGGTCTCTTGTTGGAATTCTTGCAATTCCTACTGCATATTTTGTAGAAATTGCAAATTGTTAGCAGCCATATTATTAACAAGTTCTTCTAAAGAAGCAATTGAATTATGTTGGCTCTCCGGATCTTGAGCATCAGATCATGTGTTTTCTAGAAATTACCCTCCATCCTTCTGGAATTGTAAAGTATTCTCCTGCAATTGCAACATCAACTCTTCCAGAGATGGTCCGGAGTTATGATAGGAAGCTTCTGGTTTGTACAAGAATTGTTGTGTGTCTTGCAAACTATCATGGAAGTAATTCTACTAATTATTCCGTCCATAACAAAATTTAGGTTGATCAATCCAAACATTGTTATAGGATTGAGAATATGAATTATAAAAGAAATTACTTCTGTCCATAAATTTTTTTTAAACACGAATAAAAAAAGGAACATATCACAAAATAACAGAAAAGAAATCACTAACGAACAAATATATACAAAACACCAATTAAATCACAAACAAAAACTAAAACACCACACTCCCTAGCACCGGTGCCAAAATTTGACCGCGCGTCATTACGCTAGTCAAAATAAAATAACTAGGCCTACTACTATAGCAGTGGTAAGTCTAGGTCGATCCCACAGAGAGTGTGTGTAAAGTTTATGAAATGAAATTAACCTGTGTTTAGGAAAAAGGGAGGGGTTTTGGATTTTTGGAATAAGAAAATAAAATGAAACTAACTAATAAAAACAAATTAAAGAAAACATGCAAAAATGATAAATGTGGGGAATTCAGTAGGGACCCGGTTCTTTGGTTCAATCTCGGCCTACACCTTGACTAAGCATATTTTATTAATTTGTTATTCTTTAACCTCTCATAGAAACTATTAATCGTGGGTTAATAATTAACCCAAGTTTTCCCATAGGTTTCGTTTAATCAAGATATGATCATTAATTAAACCTAACTACCGAACAACCTAGGATACGATCTCTAGATTTAAATAGGCAGTAGCATTACGAATTAGGAAAACTGATTAATCAAGGCAACAACCACATACGATGCGTCATTTAACCTAGGTCATGTTATCCCTAATGATTACAAATCATTAGTCGCTACACATAAATTTCAACATAACAATTACGGATTATATTGAAATTCTAGCAATGGGTTTGCAATTAGCAATTCAATGAACTCGTTAAAATTATCAAATCATAATACCCAATAGGTTCATTCACGAATAACCGAATAATAACAAAAATCCGATTATCCATACACAAAACCCAAATCCATTAAAATAGGATATCACAATCAATTCCTAATGAGAGAAAGAAATAACAAAATAATTTTAAAAAAACTTAACCCAGGTCGTCAACGTCGATGTTAACTCTGAACCGGTGTTGGGACATCTAGCTCTTCATGGGTCTTTCCCCAAAGAAATGCTTCAGCCCCATTTTAATCCCTAGCCAAAAATCCCTTAATTTTTACTATTCACTATTCCTTTGATGGGAAAAATAAGTTGGGAGGTTTCTTCTGTCCACGCCCAAGCTTCCTTGACGTAGCTTCCTTCAATGTCTTCGGCTCTCTCCAGCTCCACTATGCCTAGCTGAGCTGCAGCCATCACGCCTGCGTCCCAGCTGAAGCCTTCATGCCTTTGTCTCGTCTCCTGCTGCGCCTCTGCTTCAAGTCTCCCCCACACGATGTATATGCCTGTTCCTTGTTGATGTGACCATTTTAATTTGCAACTCTCCAAAAACCTCTGCTCTCTATGCTCCACACTGCATTTAATGCAGTTGTCCGCGTTAAAAGCAGCATCTATCTGCGTAACGTAGCATCATATGTCTACGTTACGCAGATAGCTTGTGCGTTTAACGCATAACACTGCGTTATGTGTTAAACGCACAACTGCATTGCGCATGTTGCACATAATGCTGCTTAAACGCAGCGTTGGATGCTGCTTCAATGCAGCGTTTTCAAAAACTCAATTCTTTTTTAGCAAGCACTTTTAATTCTCCTATTTTAATTTTTCTTGTCTTTCTTGTTTTTTCTTCTTCTTGCTCTATGAAGACAAGCAAAAATAATTCTTCGAAAAATGATCCAAATGTAATGCTACTAACTCTCTTTAATTTCTTTGATCCCGAATTATACCTAAAATCATATATGAATTAAAATGAGTATCTTAAGCTTTTTCATGTCAATAATCACTAAGTGTAAATGATTAAATATATTAACAATTAAGCACATATCAATCATTAAATCTTAATTGTGACAATGCTACAGTAAAGAAGAGGGCTACGCAAGAGTTAATTAGGGATTTTTGGCTTGGGACATTAAAAGGGGGTTGAAGCAATTTTTCAGGAAAGACCTATGAAGGGCTAGGCATCCTGACACTGGTTCTAAGGTAATATCGACGACCTGGGTTAAGTATTTTTTTTAATTATTTTGTTGTTTCTTTCTCTCATTAGAAATTGATTATGTTATCCTATTTTAATTGATTTGGGTATTGTGTATGGATAATCAGATTTTCGTTATTATTCATTTATTTGTGTATGAACCTGTTGGGTATTATGAATTGATGATTTTAATGCGTTCATTGAATAGTTAATTTCAAACCCATTGCTAGAATTTTGATATAATCTGTAATTGTTATGTTGAAATTCACATGTAGCCATTAATGATTCATAATCATTAGGGATAACAAGACCTATGTTAAATAACGCACCGTATGTGGTTGTTGCCTTGATTAATAGGTTTTCCTATTTCGTAATGCTACTGCCTAATCAAATCTAGAGATCATATCCTAGGTTATTTGGTGGTTAGGTTTAATTAACGATCGTATCTTGATTAAACAAAACCTAATTGAAAACTCGGGTTAATTTTTACCCTACGATTAATAGTTGCTATGAGAGGTTAAAGAATAACAAATTAATAAAATATGCTTTACTAGGGTGTAGGCTGAGATTAAACAAAAGAACCGGGTCCCTACCGAATTCCCCCCTTTTATCATTTTTTGCATGCTTTCTTTAATTTGTTTTTATTAGTTAGCTTCACTTCATTTTCTTCTTTGAAAAATCCAAACCCCCCCCCCCCCCAAACCTAAACACCGATTAATTTCATTTCATAAATGTTACACACACTCTTTGTGGGATTGACCTAAACTAGCCACTGCTACAGTAGTAGTCTAGTTATTTTATTTTGACTAGCGTAACGACGCGCAGTCCATAACCTTAACACTTTCTTCTAGAAAAATGTTCCCCTTGTCTTAAGTTTCTAATGACACCAAAATCAATCCATTTGGTTCAGAAATTTGAAAGTTAGGGCCTAAACATTTTAGACTGTTATTAAACTGAAATAGTACACTATCTCAACTTCCATCCAAACATTGAAAGTCTTAGAGACTGAATTAAATTTCGATTTCTTCATACCATTTGTAGCTCCATGTCTCTAGTTTATTTTGAAACAAGAATCATCTCATTTGGAGCTTTACTGATCCATAAATCATCAAAATACCAAAGTATGCTCAGTAAAACATCCAATTCATACTCTTCCAATCGATACCCTTACTTTGATTCAAACACTCTTTTTCGAATCAATGCCAAAAGTTATAACCTTTACGGAGACATAAAAAGAAATGTGTTAGGAATCTATGGGTTGAAGAATCACTTCATTTGGAGGTCGAATAACAAAATTATGGCCAAAAGAATCAAACAAGATTTGGTCCTCAATTATATTGAACCTATCTTGGGACAAATGGCATAACTCTTTCTATAGATTTTGGATTAAAAATCATCTGAGGACGGTTTCAAATAGGACATTGAGATCTAAAACTTTAAAGAAGACTTGAAGACAAATTGTGTCGTCTAGAATGTCAAACTTGGACTAGTAGATGTTCTGGTCAACGTAAGATGAAGTAGAAAGTCAACCTAAGGCGAAGGGTGATATGAATCAAGAAAAATAGACGAAGCAAAAAGCAGACGAAGTGAAAAGCAGACGAATCGAAATGCAGATGAAGCAAAGAGCAGACGAAGCAAAGGGTAGATGAAGCAAAGTGCAGACGAAGCAAAAGCAGACGAAGCAAAGAGTAGACGAAGCAAAGAGTAGACAAAACAAAGAGCAGAAGAAGTAAAACCAAACGAAGCAAAGAGCAGACAAAGCAAATAGTAGATGAAGCAAAGAGAAGATGAAGCAAAGAGCAGACGAAACATAGAGCAGACAAAGCAAAGAGAAGACGAAACAAAGAGTAGATGAAGCAAAAAGAGACGAAGTAAAGAGGAGACAAAACAAAGGGCAGAGGAAGTATAGAGTAGACGAAACACAGAGCAGATGAAGCAAAATCAACCTAAGACAAAGCAAAGTGAACTTAAGATGATGCAACTCTTAAGACGAAACAGAGTCAACTTAAGATGAAGCAAAGTCAACTTAAGATGATGAAACTCTTAAGACGATATGATGTCATCACAAACGGTATGACGTCATCACAGATGATATTTCTTTACAGACGAAACATCTTTAAAAGCAATGCATCTTCATAGACGATAAATCTTTACAGATGATACATCTTCACAGACGATATGATGTCATCACAGAAGATACGTCTTTATAGACGATATGACGTCATCACAGACGATATGTCTTTATAGACGATACATCTTTGCAGACGATGCATCGATACTCCTAAGCATCTCCCCTTATAATGACCATAACTTTCAACTTCGATGTCCAAAAATTACATATCTTTCATCAAGTTACTACACATATTCAACTTCATTTTTTCTTTCATTTTACTTCTAACTTTCACCTTAATTTTTCCCATTTCATAACCTCTCATCTAGCCAAAAGCACCAAAGCAAAACATAAATCTATCCATACTTCTCATTTACTACTTTAATCTTGTCTATCATTTCTAATTCAAGAATTTTCATCATTTGTTCTTTTCTCATGACTAATCACCAAAAATTTCTCATTTAATAGTTCTAACTTCGAAGAAACATTTGGGGTCCAACAATCCACCCCCCTAAAGAATTTCGTCCTCAAAATTCTTACCTAAGTGATCAAACAAATGGAGGTAACGTTTTCTTATGTTTTCCTTAGTCTCCCCAGTAACTTCTTCACTTGAATAATTTCTTCCAAATGATCATAGTCAAAAAGACTCACTCGGTCTTTCAATCACTTATTTAATCATTCACTTTCTTAGCAAGCTCCTTATTATCTTTCATATTACTCACAATTTTCCCACTTCCTGTGTCGATAACACCAATACCAGATCATATTGATATCTCTTAACATACTCACATATATCACATTACGAACTGAATACATCTTTGTTGGTAATACTAACTCATAAGTCAATGGTCCGATTCTCAATATCTTTATTTAAACCAATACAATTCAAGCTTAGTTGATTCTTTACCCTAGCCTGAGCATATTTTGCACTCAATCTAAGCACACCTTGAAAAGGTGGTACTCTCAGGAACATTTCATCTTTTGTTTCTACTTCCTTAGCCATCAAATGATATCTCAGCATATTCCCACTAGGATGAATATCATAGGTTGTTATTTATGCCCCTCTAACAGTCTCTTTGTTCAATCATCTATATTGGTACGTATCCTTCTTATTTTAATCACAATGCATCATTCTTCCTATTTGAACCCAAAATTCAAATCTATTTTCAATCTCTCAATCAGATTCACAATTTCTGAATCCTCAATTTGGGTTTGGTTAATCCTTCCATGTGATACTGATCTTCAATTCTATAGCAATTAGTACTTTGATTTTCCCAAAATTCAACTTCACATTCATGATTCTTTTTTCACTAGATCTGATAACCCCAATATCGAATTTATGCTTAATGCATCAGATATAACACTAACTTTACTTGGAAATACTCATTTGTACCATCATAGTCTTTCAGTATTTATATCCATTGTCTCAGTCTCATATTCATTTTTTTTCTCAACTCAATAATTTCCTCAAACTTTTATGATCTGTACAAGTATATATATATATATATATATATATATATATATATATATCCAAGAGGTTCCCTTACTTATACTCTCTCCAAACTTTCAAAGAAATCACTACTATAGTAGCTCTAAATCATGTATCGAATAATCAACTCATAGGACTTTAGTTGTCTCCATACATATGAAATCACTTTATCCTGCTGCGTTGGATTTTATCAAAATATAACATCATTGCATACTATAGAATCTCCAAATCTATACGATATAATTAATATCAGTATAATTCCTCAAAGTTTGCTTTACTTTCATTACTCATACACTTTACACATTTTTCTTCAAGTATTCTACTATTCTTCTCAACTTTTTGAAGATATTTAATATATTGTCAAATTTTGCTTGGATCGCTTTCATCGTCCATACTATAGTACTGTCGAGGTAGCTATTAACTTAAACCATTATTATCAAACTTCCTATGCCCCCTGATTAGTCCTCGTAATTCCTTAAATAACTAATTCATCAGCGAGGTAACATTATCTCGCGTTATTTTCAATTTCTCAATTGACTCACCTTTCTTAAATGATCTTCTCCATTCTTCAGATTACCTCATATTTCATATTGGCTTATTCTAATGTTTGCTCACTCATACTAGTTTCTCCTCACATTTCAATTTATTTGCAACTTAACTCCCTTCTTTCGTAACACATTCACCAAAATCTAATTTATATCTCCTTTGCATATTCTTATAGAATATAATGTGGATCTAAGTTCTCCTCACATTAGCAATAGTGTTATCTCAATTTCCTAAAATCCACTCCTGTAGTTGGACACTTTTCATCGAGGAAAATACATACATTGTCAGCAACATACTATACCTCTTATGCTTGAGTCTCCACTAGGGATATGACTCCAATATTCACTTCTAGCTCATTACATATTCATCTTTGATTGGTTCTTTTATTGATCATTCTTAATGGAAACTACCTGATCTGCTTAACCTAATTCAAAGAAATTCTTCTTCGAAAGAAGATTTCTTGCTACAATCATCTACACTATTCATGCAATCTTTATCAATCAACTGTTATCATCCTCCATGTTGTTTCAGCCATTCTTAACACTTCAAAGCTATCAATTTCAACTATTCATGACCTTTCAATAATTTCAATCTCTGTCACACTTTACATGATCAAAATATCCTCTATAATAAAACTCAATGAAATAAGAGGCATATTCGTTTACTCTTATATTTTGGTATGCACCATCAAGATCATTACATCATATATATGAAAGTAATTTCGGCAAGTCACCAGTTTATATCTCATGCTAATGATACATCAATCGCAAATGATTCTGACTAACCTCTGAATATTTTATGACGATTCAAAAATTTCTGCTCCATCGAAGTTACCTTTCAACATAATCACCTATACCATACTTCCATCTCGTTACTTTGATTCATCTCATAATCTTTAACTATAGGGATCATAGATTATCTCCTATACCATATCCAAATATCGATCTCATATGTACTCAATCATATTATTCACCAATTTAACCACATTATCAAATATGTACTCATAATAACTGGTCGACATAACCTTTTGAACTTCTACATATATCACTATCATTTGTCTCACTTTCCATATGTACATTCTTAATTAATTTAGAATTACAAACACATAGCTATCTTGAAATTCTGATCTCACTTTAATAGCACAATCTTATACCAAATCATAAATTTCGAGTTTAATCTTTCAATTCTACCTTGCTTATACACCTTAAATCTTGTCGTTTTCACCCTTTCTCTATCTCTTTCCTAGTCGATTCAAGAAAACCTTTTCACATCCATATCAATTCAAGTACATGTCCATACGAAATTATGTTACTTTATTCACTGACACAACCACAAATACTACATCTATGTCTAACATATCAGACTACGCCATATTTGTTATTTCTAAATATCTACAAACTTTTCTCATCTTATACTCTGATAAAACACCATTCTACTCATTGTTTCTAATAGTACAAGCTCTTAACATAAGTTCATACATGTGACTCATACGGTTGCAATTATTGGGATTCTATACTCACCAGTACCCTTCTCTAATGGTGAGGAATCAGATGCAGCAGATCCTTGCAAAACTCCTCGTATGCTTTTACGAGGTGGCCTTTTACTCCTTCAATAAGACACCATATTTCAGCTTACTTTCATCTTAATCTTATTTGCTACATGTATGCATGATATGCATGTCACTTAATGCAACACATTAATTCACAATATAACAAATAATCACAAAACACAAAATTCATCCTACTATACATTCTAAGCCTAGGAAAAAGCCTAAGCACTAATACCAAACAAAGCTGGACCCCTGCTTCCAGAGCCCAACATTCGGAGCCAAAAACCAAACAATGCTGGACCCCGCTTTCGGAGCCATAAACTGAAACATTCTCATTGCAAATTTTCTTAAACAATTAACACATATGTGGAAAATTGATAATCAAAATGGCCCGATTTATTTAAAACAATTTCAGTCACAAAGACGCAAGCATTATTAAACACATCAGAGTTTTAATAATCGCTTGGGCCCATTACCGAACATAATGCTTGTTTTCATAATATCTTTACATTTCCAAAACCACCCCTTTGGCTTATTACAAAATATAAAAGTACACAATACAATTGAATGCTTATGCTTAAGATGATTCTAAATACCAAAAATTTCTAAACTAACTTAGTTACAAAAGTCTCTATTCTTGGTGTTTGCCAAACTTTGCAAGGATCAATGCTGAGCTGCTTTTTCTTCACTTGTGGAGTGGAAGGTAATGGGATGAGCTGTGAATCTCAGTGGCTTATATATTTATAGCCATTGGCAATGAGCCATACAATTCAGGCATACTCATATATATATAAATATACCAAAGTATGCATATATATATATATCCCATTTAATCTAGCAATTCTATCATCCACAATTCAAGCTTAAAATTTCATAATTTGAATGTTACCACGTAGAACATATCGTGAAGATTCAACCAATAAACATAACACTCAAATATGCATCATACTTGGCAATTCAATTATGTAATGCACAAACAATTAGCTTGAGGGTTCTATGGAAACAAAATGGAGAAACCAAAGTTTACCCCATGAACAGAATGAGTCCATTTTCAGAGCTCGTATGGCACAAGTGGGTAGCCAGGAGAAAGCTCTTGTCAACGTGTACGTGACGAACAGAATGGTTCCACTCTCGCCCAAACAGAACCACATAATCATGCTCAAAATCATTTTATCAAATGCTCAAATCATTTCATCGTACTTTTCATGCTCTTTCCTTTCTTTTCATTTATACAAAATGCCGTGAAATATTTCAAGGCATAACGTGATCAAAGTCACAATTCAATTATATTAAAATGTCATACATCTTTCAATGCATAACATAAAACACGTTATAGCAATTCACAATTTAGCAATTCAAGCATATACACACACATAGGCAAAATGCCCATTTACACAATAACTATAAATATATTACCCACCTAATTTGCTTGCAAAATCCAAGTCAAGGTTGTCTTTCCCCTTACTCTTGAGTAGGATTCTCTTAGTTCCCTGAAACAAACCAAGTCTCATTTAATAGGAATCTAATGGAAAATCCCACAATGCAAAATCACTAAAATTGATTCTTGAATACTTAAACCCAAGCATTTTCTAAACTCCATGAACTAAAATCCTTCCAAGATCCAAAGGATTCAAAATGATCTTACCATCATTCATCACCAAATGAAGGGATATTTGGCTCAAATGGAAGCTCTTCTCTCTCTCTACCTTTTTCCCTTCTTGAACAACCTCAATATCTCTCTTAAAGGCTAAAAAAAGTTAAACCCTAACTCAAGTCTCTTCTTTTCTCTCAAACCAACAAACTCTTTTTCTTTTTCTTTCTCATTTTCGTTATTGTCTTCTTTTATCCCTTAATTCACGTTTTTCTTCTTCATTTATAAGTAAGACAATATTTATTCTTCCAATTATTCCCTAATGATTGAGAATTGTCCAATTTGCCCTTCCATTTATGCCTTATAACTTTTGCGCTTAAATGTCTTGCCAAAATACCCTTGAACATTCCTATAACCTTAACACTTTCTTCTAAAAAAATGTTCCCCTTGTCTTAAGTTTCTAATGACACCAAAATCAATCTATTTGGTTTAGAAATCTAAAACTTAGGGCCCAAACATTTCATACTATTATTAAACTGAAATAGTACACTATCTTGAATTCCATCCAAAAATTGAAAGTCTTCGAGACTAAATTAAATTTTAATTTCTTCATACAATTTGTAGCTCCATGTCTCTATTTTATTTTAAAACAAGAATCATCTTAATTGGAGCTCTACCGGTCCAGAAATCATCAAAATACCAAAGTATGTTTAGTAAAACATCCAATTCATACTCTTCCAATTGATACCCTTACATTGATTCAAATATTATTTTTCGAATCAATGCCAAAAGCTATAACCTTTTATAGAGACGTAAAAAGAAATGTGTTAGGAATCTATGGGTTCAAGAATCACTTCATTTGGAGGTCGGATAACAAAATTATGGCCGAAAGAATCAAACAAGATTTGG
>JAOTAX010000197.1:18240526-18256682 GCA_025629825.1 Erythroxylum guanchezii
TATAAGTGTATATGTTGTTAAGAAGGATGTAGGAAGCATGAAAGAAGGTTTGGAGGACTTTGGGGAAGCCCCATGTCCGTTTAACGGACATAAGGTCCATTTAATGGACCTTCTCAGGTCAAAAAGGACCCCTTGCTTCGCCCATGTCCGTTTAACGGACCTTCTCAGGTGAAATGGTGCAGTTTGGTCGATTCATGTCCGTTAAACGGACATGCACGGGAAAGATTGCAATAGTTGACACTGTTAGAGGCAGAATTAGGTTTCGTGGTCTTCATGAAAGTTGTAGCTCTTGAAGTTTAGTTTCTAATGGTCTAAAAACGAAAGCAATCCGACTTATATATTGAAAGGTATGGCAATCGCGCCAAGAGAGCTTCAAATCGATTTAAGGTATGAACATGTGTGATTCTTTTGATCATAACTCCCTCATCCGACCTCCAAATGAAGTAATTCTCGAAGCAATGGATTCCTAAGACATTTATATACCTCTCCATAAAAATTTGTATCATTTGGAGTTGATTTGAGAAAGTTTGCATGAAAGTAAGTGAGAGGTCGGTTAGGAGAGCATGATTAGGGTTTTGAGAAGACTTGAGCTTTTTAATCATATCTTAAGTTATAGAACTCAGATTGAGGTGATTCTTTCTTCAAAATAAACAAGAGACATAGAGATATGATTTATATGAAGAAGTAAAATTGAAATTATGATTGGAAGATTTCCAAATTCTGTTCGTAAGTATGAGAATCGAGTTCAAGCATAGTGACTGATTTGCATGAGCACACCATGGGACAATTTGTGAGTAAATTTTTGGGATGTTATGAGAATGAAAAAAAATATGATGGCTATGAGGGTTTAATGAAAGAACCCTTCAAGTTACTATGCATGCTTACGTGTCATGATTATCAGAGCAAGCGTTGGACTCTGGAATCAAGCGGGGTCTAACAGACGAATAAGTAAGCAAGGGAGTTGGGTTCCAGAAACGGTGCCCATCATTATTTCTTGTAGAAAGAAAGAAACAAGATAATTTACTGAGGTGAAGAAACAAGAGGAATCAGCTAGTAGAGGACATTATTAACTGGATTAAGGCTGCAGTATACCCAAAAATGCTCATCATAACCTATCAACTAAATCAATCTGTAAAAATGATATGATCCTGTCATTTTTGCTAGATTAGTTGAATGATGTAAGATCTTGCTGTATCATAGAAATGTCGTGATGTTGGAATAACTTTGCTATGGCTAATGAAATTTATTCATTTTTAAAAAACAAATTTGAACCAATAGTTCTATGGAATATATGAATAATTTACTTTTTACTCTTTTATCCCAACATGGTACAATGTTTTATTGCTCTTATCTAGACACATCACAACAAAATTGGGGGAGCTGAAAGGAAACAAAAACACATTCTTGACACTATCAAATTTTTACGCATTTCTTCCTCCTTTCTTAAGCATTTTTATAAAGAAATAACTTTTGCTATTTTTATACTATCAATTGTATTCCTTTCACTATCGTAGGTAATCAATCTTTCTATAAGCATCTTTTTAATTGTACTCTTGACTATAGCCTCCTTTGAGTTTTTGGTTCTGCCTATTTTATGTTTCTTTAACTATAAGAACATTTTAAATTGGAATCTTGATCCTATTTATGTGTTTTTAATGATATGATACTAAACATAAGGGATATAAATATTGAGATCTATCTCTAGATGTCTTTGAATCAATAGACAAATCAACTTCCTATAACATAAAAAGTTCCCAACCTTGTCTTCCTTCCAAGGCTCACCCTCCACTTCTTTCTTCATTAGTCTCTCCATTTATTTGTTCTTTGATTTTGTTGATTCACCCATTCCATTTGAGTCTCCTCTAGTTTAAGTCTTGAAGCCTAAGGATCCAATTATGTCAGAGGATCCAAGTGAGCCCTCCTAATCGTCAAGACCTATCAAAGCCACTTAATTTTTGTCTCATTTAGAACCTTATATTGTAAGTCTCTCTCACCTTAAACAACATTCTATTACTTCAACCATCATTTTAATGAATCGAATAACTATAAATAATCTACTATCAATTCGTTGCAGTGATAAGCTACAAAAAAGAATTATAAGATTTAGAGAAAACCCAAACGTGGGATCTAGACCCACTTCCCCCAAACAAGATTTTAGGAGGTTGTAAATGGCACTATAAGATCAAGATAAAGGTATATGACACTATAGAACATTATAAAACTTGACTTGTTGGTAAAGGATTCAATCAGGGTGTACAATATTAATTATGAAAAGACTTTTAGCACCTTTGCACATCTCACTTCAATTCGTAGCCTCATGGTTATTGCTACATTAAGAAATGGAAATTGCTTCAAATGGTTGTAAAAATTTCATTCTCAATAGTGACATTTCTGTAAAAGTTGTATATGTGGTCAGCTCCAGATTATGATCATCCTCTAAATACTTTGTTAGTTAAAGAAGATGATGTATGGTTTTAAACAAACCCTTCAAGCTATATTGTTCAATAGTTTACATTTATTTCTAGTCTATATTATAATGTCTTATGTTTTTGACACCTAAATAGAAGTTATATGCTATTTTTATTTCATGTAGATGAAATGGGCACTACAGAAGAATTGACCCAAATGGTGTTGCATAATTGAAATAGTACCTTAGCCAAAAGTTCGAGAAGAAGGATCTTGGTCATCTAGCTAATTGACTTTTTTCATGAGTAGTAAATATTATAATACTGCAAGTGCACGATGTAGCTGTAGCTAGTACTGGTAAATACAGGTCGATCCCACAAGGATAGTGAGTACTAGTAATTACTATTATTCTATTATCTAGCCTAAGAATTGGTCGAGTGTTGAATTAAAGAAGCTCAAATTAAGCAAATAAAATAGATAAACAACACAATTAAAGTAAAGAACTACGAACTCACTAAGTTAATTACTATCAAATGATTAGTAATTGTTGATGTCGAATGATTGGTATCTAGGTTTCGAATCCCCCTAAATCCTTAACTAATTGATCTTTTTCCATGCAATTGTGTTGTTGATTAGTTAGACTGTGGAGATTCCTAAGGTATGCTAGTAGCTGACCTTAAGTCTACTAACAACTAATCTTAAGGTTTATAATTGAATTAGCCAGGGTATATTTTATAAGATTGCATTACCATTTTATGAATCCCTCTATTAGGTTTGACCCTAATCTAGAAGATTTATGTCATCCAATCTCTAGGGCTGCAGTCAACTCTTTACAATTACCGTGGATCTATTCAAACCTAGGATTTCTCATTCACTAAGTCTAATATCCAATTATGGTCTAATATTTTGGATTACTAGAACATAAATAAAACAAATAATTAGATCGTAACAATCAATCAATCAATCAATTGCATTAACAAAATAATTAGCACATGTTAAGGTATCCAAATAAGGTTCATCTAACCTAGATACTAATGAAACAATTAGTTACACAATGGCGAATACGAAATCGGATATACATATACAAAAAAACTGAATCGAAAATAATGAAATCATAATTTTAAATCTCTTTGATTGTTATCTATCGAGTATTCTGACAATGTAGATGCCTAATCTTGTATTCTGGTGGATCTAATGATAAAATACTCTCGTCTCTATCTCTTCTAACTCTAAATCACTTCTACAAAGCTTAGAACGTTTCCTGTCGCCTCCCACTCCTCAATTACCTCTGAACTTTGTCTTTTATATGAAATTATAGTTTGGCCGATGCATGGTCTCTTCGACGGCCATACATCAGATCGTGCATAACCAAAAACTTTAGATATCGTGAAAGTACACAGCCTTGGGTAAGTGCATGAGCAGATGCACGGCCATGCATCCTTTCTGTGCGTCGAATCTTTACTTCACGCCATTTTTTGTCTGAATTTTGGTCCTTTAAGCCCATAAAGGCAATTATAATATGTATCTACACTAGAAACGAATTAGGTCCCAGATATATATCAAAAATAATAATAAATATCAAACAAAAACACTTCGAATATTGGGTAAAAATATATTCAATTATCCATCTATCACTAGCCTATTTCCTTAGACTAGAAGTCTTCTACAATGATTCAAGTTACTATCTCTCAAATGCAGTATGCTACAAACCTCTTATCTTGTGTTAGGTAAATGACTATAAAATTGTTTTTACAGCTATTGAAATTAAAGTTCATCTGACATTAACATATGATCAACCTTTGGATGAATCTTCCTTGTATCGAGAAATAGTGGGGAGTTTGGCATATCTTACAGTTACTCATCCTGACGTAGCCTATATTGTTCACATTATGATTTAGTTTATGATAACTCCCAAACAACTCGTTATATAATAAAGCTTCATTTTTGTGCTATGTTAAAGGTACCTTATTTCGTAATATCCAACTCTCATTATCCTCTTCCTTAAAGCTTTGTGCATACTTTAATGCTGATTAGGCTAGAGATCCTATTGATCGATGCTCTAAAACTAGATTTTGTTTCTTTCTTTGTGATTTTCTTATCTCATAGAGAAGTAAGAAACAAATACTTGTACTCGTTCCATTCCTAAACTAAATACCAAGTCCTTGTTGACTCTACTTTTAAAATATTATTATTACGCTAATTATTACAAGATATAAGAATTGAACATTTATCACTTACTACCATTTATTGTAATAACCATAGCTTTATTTGAATTGTTCATAATAAGTATTTCATAAGAGAACTAAACATGTTGATAACGATTATTACCTTATTTATCATCATCTTCAATAAGGAATCATTTCTCTTGTCTTCACATCTTTCAGTGGTTAGATAGCTAATATCTTCATTAAAGCTCAATTGTCAACTCAATTTAATGAACTAGTTAACAAATTTAAGTTGACTTCCTTCCCACCTTATTAAATTTAAGAGTAAGTATTGTAAGGCCGCAACATATACCCTAGAAGCATTATAATATATCTAGGGTGTATTAAAAGTGAACATAAAGAATTAAATGTATCTAAGCATAGTAAGGGATATAATGGTAATTAATTTAAAATATAGGGGTAAATTGGTAATTTCTTTATTTAGTCATGGACATGAATAATTATATGTGAAAGATGGACTAGAATGAAATCAATTGATGATTTTATATGCTAATGTGGGAACTAAAGGAAGAAGAAGGACCAAATGTGCAATTTTGCCAAAAATCAACATATTGCCCAATGGGATTGAAACATATGTCTAAGACTAGAAACTTCATGAAAAGAGGAGTAGAAGAGAGGGGAGAGGGACGTGCACGTAGGGTTTTAACTCCAGAATTTTCTCTTCTCTTCTCCTCTCCATTTCATCTCCTTAATCACATCATTTTGTATAAGGAGTCAAGCTAATCCTAAATGAAAGTCAAGGTAAAAGTTTGTGGTTTTTCTTCTCATCTTCATCTTTCTTGATTTGCTTACGAAGAGCTGGAATTATAAGGTTGATATGGGATTGAGATATGTATTTGTGTTGTTTTAGTTGGTGAATCAAGAAAAGCTATAAGGGAAGAGAAGGAAGAGCACTAGAAGAAGAGCTAATTGGCATATTTCAAGGTTTGGGACTACACTTAGTTAATTTCTATATGCGTGCATATATGAATGTATAAAAAGATTGATTTGAACATGGAATAGTTGCTGGAATGATGTCTTGGTATTACTTTGCGTGGAATTGGTTGAATATGATAAGAGAGAGTAATGTTTAGTGAAATTCTGTCTTAAGTTCTCGGTTCACTTGAATCAGCCCCATTGTTTTGGGCATAACTCGGCCTATAGACTTCTAAATTGGATTATTCTAATTGGATATGAAACTTAAGATATAAAAATAAAAATCCCTTGAAGAGAATTAGACTTAATTATGGCTTTATGATATTAAGAATCGAGATCGAAAATGGTGACCTAATGTTGCCCATATATTGAAGCAGTTTGTGATGTTTGGTACATGGTTCGTGATTTAGAAATCCAAATTGCCTAATTATTTTATTCTATAGAAACCAGAGAAATAGGGAAACAAATGTTTAGAAGACCTCAAAACCTAATTTGAACATTTTTTATGTGAAACTTTTGGAACTACTAGAGGTATGATGAGCAGGGGACACGATAGGAAGGAAATTGCACTATTTTGAGTTTGTTTTCATTTTCGATTTTTATCAAATCTTATTTGAACCATTTTTTATGTTTATGAAACTTTGAAAAAACTTAGAAATAAATGAAATATGATTAAACATATGTGAATTGAGTGATTAAACATTGAAATTTAAGATTGATCATAATGTATGCTAAAGGAAATTTACATGTATATAGATGATTTATATGCATATTTATTGCTTATATGTGTATAGCATGATTATACAAGTGTGATTTTGATACCCTTCTAATGGTGGTAAGTTATGACTTGCATGTATGAACACAAATACAGATTTTATTTTTTCAAATGAATATCATGTGATTTGTCAATATATTGATTATGAAATTGGCAAATGATTAAAGGAAATGTTACAATGCCTGCTTCATTGTCATGGTGATGGATAGATAGGCAAGCCTATAGGGTTACAACGCAACTGCTACAGCTTGACAGTAATGGTGTCTTCATTTCGAGACCATAATGTCTCCACAGTTCGATACCTCTACGTATCCACAATTCGATGCCTTTAGGTATCTATAGTTTGATGCCTTCAGGTATCCATAGTTTGATATCTTCAGATATTCACAGTTCCCGTTATCCACACCCACAGGAATGTGCAGGCTTAACACAGAAAGGAAATTAAATAGATATAAATAAGTGATACAACATGACAATATGAATAATTTGTATTAATGAGCTTTGGGAATCAATACTTGACTTATAAATGTGAATTTACAACATTTGGTTGAAGCATATTCACATTATATACTTTTCTTAATTATGTCATCATTGTTTACATAAGTTTATGATATTCATGAATGTGCGTGTCTTGGCGGATGATTGCTGTGAGTAGTCATCCAAACTAAGTTTTTCCCCATTAAGCTTTCAAGTTTAGCACGAGTGTTAATCCACATAGGTCCAAGTAATAGGAGTAAGGCATAGGGATCATTTGTAGAGATTAAGGTCAATCATTAGAAATAAAAGTACCTTTGGATGTGTCTTTTGATTAAAGAATGGTTGTACTTGTAATGAAGAAAATTGTAGTTTTTAAACAGTTTGTATTTAAGAATTTAAGTTATGTATAATATCTCTTTTAGATTACCATATAAATGTAATGATGTAATACTACTTTTAAATGATAATGGTAAAGGATATGAAATTTTGTAATATGTATATGTATAACATTGAATAGATAAATGAGTGATGACAATCCTTATAAATGAATAGAATTGTAATGAATGTGTGTATAGGAATTTGGGTGCAATATGTGTAGGTGGTTATAGGTTCTGTATAGGGGACGTTACAAGTATTAATCAACTACAATGTTCATTACCTAAACATGTTGGATTATATAAATTCACAAAATATGATGCAAAGTATTATGTAATATTGAATAATTAATTGAAAATCATTCTTTCCATTCAAGATGTACTCAACTCTACATATATACAGTGTCAACCCTAGGTAGGGGCAGCCAGGGCACCTGCCCAGGGCCCTACCCCATTAGGGTCCCACTTTTATTCTAGTAACATTCCAACGTGTATTCTTCTGGTTGTTGGAGGTTATTAAATGTTATTTAATGGTTACAAAGGGAAGATAATTTTGGGTTGAGATAATGCCCATATCACTATATCTCTTTTCAGCTTCCAAGACTAACATTAACTTTCAATCAACATATGAATCTAAGATATTTCAACTAAAAATTTGCAGCAAATGATTTTCACGATTCTTACTTCTAAGTTCTGAGTGATAATTTAAAGGTAAAGTTTTTAAATTTTTATGTATTTTAGCTTACTTAATATTTGAATATATTATACTTAATTTGTAATTTGTCATTCACGTGGACGCTATATTAGCATTTTAAATCAGAACATTAATATTAAGTAATACCGTGTTTATTTGTGTTTCTCCTTTTTTATTTTTTAGATTACTTATTATTTATAAAAATATAATTATACATTAATAAATAATTTAATTTTTGTAATTACAATTTTTTTTATGCCTGTGACTATAGCATTAGCTAAGAAAAGTTTTTCAAAGTTAAAATTATTGAAAACCTAATTAAGGTCATCAATGTCATAAGAAATGTTGAACGATTTAGCTATTTTATGTATCAAGAAGGATATCTTGACAATATTAATCTTGATAATATTATTAATGATTTTACATTTAAAAATGCACAGAGAATTTTTTTATAAATAATAATTATCTGTGTGTTTATTAGTGCAATTTTCTTAGTGTCTTGCAGTCTAATAATGTTGTTCGATTGCTGCTATTACTATTTAGTTGTTACTGCTACTATTTTTAGTTATTTTATTGTTACTAACATTTATAAGATATTGTTAGTTGATATTATGATTATTTAATATTTTGTTGAGCATGTAAACTTATAAATTGACTGACTTATGTATAGATATAAAATTTTAATAAATAAAAATATGCTTTTAAAATTTACATATTTATATATTGCCGAGTCATCATAGTCTTGTTTTAACTTCACCCAGGACCATAAAATGTTAAGGACGGCCCTACATATATAGCCTCTCCTTATTCATACAAAACACAATATACATATTTCTTCCCTTTGTTTGTCACACACACCTGTAGCCCATATGCCTCCCGAAATTTGTTGCCCAGTATTGGATTATGGACATGCGAGGCCCCTTTCTTGACGTAATTCTTTTAGATGCATGCTATAGATGAATATTTTTTACTCTCTCTGTTCTACTACAATTACTTATTCAACTACCAGACAATGTTAGATCCTGGCCTACACTTTATGTGGCAGGTAAAAGGATAACTTTCAGTTTACTTTGGTGATGTTTCGAGATGGGAAGACCGGAACTAACACAGAAGGTTGTCACGTTGGCAGAATACTACGTGGCGAGAAGCATGCACGTGGACAATCGCTAATTTCCTGGAACACACAGAGAAGGCCTAATTGGTATTCTGGGAGTAGTTAGCAATGTTACCATCTCAAGACCATGAGGATAATAGATATGGGATATGACACGAATTTGCTCATAAGACCTAGAATTTAAGCTTGATTCCTGAGGATAATAAATGTGCTACTTTTAGATGTATAAACCTCATTTCTTAAAAGCAAATATCTCATTTATTTGGTATTGACAACCATATTATTTTGACTTGTATTAACTTTTCCTTCAATAATAATAGTACTGTTCAAAGCCTTGGCAAGCAGCAATTTCTACTTTCCTAGATTCCCTATTCTTGTTGAAATTCCTATAGCAATTTCGAACAATGTTTTACCACCTCTCCTGTGGACAGCGTAATGCATGCAGTTAATACAAGTCGTTGCTAGAAATTTTTACATCATTGACTGAACTAATAAAATACAAAAGCAATTTCTCCACCCAAAAAACTACAGCTCATCCGCTCAACTTCCTTACGTAACCAAGAACTAGTAAATATGTGGAATGGATTACCTAAGCAAAATTTGCCCTTCTGAGTTCCTAAAAGACGCGACCTTTAATCATTTTCCAAAGTGGGACAGACTTCCATAAATCATTCATCACCTTCTTGTTTCCTGAAGAGGTCAAGACGGCTATCTCCAAGCCGTAGAGAGTAAGCAGCTTTCTTGTACTCAGCCCATGTGAAAGGCCTATACAATGAAGGCCTGAATGGTGTCACCATGTCAGGCGGTGCAGAGATTCTTGAATGAAGGGGTGGTGCAGCAAAATAGGCCATTGACATTCTTGACTTGTATGAGTTCGTTAACGCTCTGTGCCGTACACTTAAAAATCTCCCATTTGTTATGGCCTAGAGGAGAACACAGACACAAAAAGTTAAGCTTTTCTTCAAGGTGGTTTTCATCAGGTACTAAATAGTAGACACAAGCATTAGTGGTAAGATTCCAGTTATTTAAACAGTAGTCGGATGCATTGGGTAGGAAGAAATGAAGAATACTCATTAATGATATATTAAATTGACAAAATAATCGAGTAAAAGGAGATGATATTTTAAATACTCATTAATGACATATTAAATTGACAAAGTAGACGAGTAAAAAGAAATGATATTTTAATGGCAATCCATATCAGTGTGATAGCTTTCCTACATGCAAAATATTAAATGCTTAACCTATGTCGCTTTGATGGCTTTTAAATCGAAACACGTGTCCATTTTCTACTCTCCACCTGTTCTCATTTCAAAAGAGTAACATCTCCTTGTAAATGTTCTGGTTAATCTATGTCAGCATCTCAAACTTTAAATATTTCTGGACAGCCCAAAGAGAAAATGGTATTAATTTCTACCACTAAACAAAACCCAGAAATCATTTCCCTGGGAAAATATCTCTGGTTGCCCGTTTCAAGTCGACTTGTGAATTTGAAGAAAACTGCGAGACAGAGAGATGGAGAGGCATAAATAGGAAGACAAGGCAACCAATCATGAAGCATACACTTTTCGTAATCATTTAACAAGCACTCAAACATAATGCAATTGCTGATATTCCCATCGGATTGAAAGTTGAAACTGGTGTTTCGTGGTCCCAACACACTGACAACAACGAGATTGCCCATCAGTCTATTTCACCTTTTAATAATGTGAGACACTCTAGTCTCATACCATGCATAAATTTTTCATTTAATCTTCATGTTAATTAAGATTACGGAATACTTCGATAACTTAAGTTTAAATCAATTTACTTAGTGTTTGTTTGAGATTACCTCGGCTTCTCAAAACCAAAACTTCGACGTGAGACCTATAGGCTATAGAAATTATGACAATGTAAGAGAATAGAAAAAGAGAGGTGGGACCGACCTGTAACACGTCACCCACATTGACACAGAAGGAGGTGGGGTCAGGAGGAACAGGGATCCACACACCGTCATTCAAGGAAATCTGGAGGCCACTCACGTCGTTGGATCTCAAGATGGTCAGGATCTGAGGGTCAGAATGCTCTCCAATGCCAACCGTGTTGCAGTTGTAAGAAGGAGATGACGTGTCTCTATCTTTGCAGTGTTTCTGTTGTAGTATAGGCATAGCTGGGTAGTGATTGAGCCTAAGTATCGAGTCACTATCAACGTCTCTGATCATCCTGCTAAACACTGATGTGTCCTGGACCCACATCCCCTCTGCCACCAGATCTAGTATCTCACATGCCACCTCTCTAACCGCTTCTATGTAACTACTCATCAGAGAGCTGCCAGACCCCCACAAAAGAATCACTACATCACACTCTATCATCACAAAATATCAAAAATAACACCACCCCACAGCATCACCGTCGACAATTATCATCTTCAGCTAGGTATTCTTGTAGGGTATACTTATTCAGTCGACAATTTTCTTTTTCTTTTTATTTTATGATTTGATTGGACCTTTCCCTGACTTGTCAATCTGGTTATCCAACTATTGTGATGAGTAAATAAGATGATATTAAGAAAAAAAAAAAAGGATAAATGTTTTCCACGTGCAGGCGCTATTAGAGGACGTTTGAAAAATGAGCAAAGACACGACTAAATGTATAGGTGGAACGGAAGTGACAGAGAAGGTAAGTGTCTGACATTTCATCCCACCTTGTAGGAGAGCAGAGGATTTCACTTCTCATGTAGTACCCCTCACCTATGAAAGGTAAGGCTACTCCTTTCTTTCTAGACTATTGTCAATTCAATGTGTTTTATGTTTTAAAATCTTGTCCGAACTTAATACATGCATAGATTAATGTTTCATGGAACTGTTATCTCCAACCGATGATCAAACAGCTGAAAATTTTGAAGAAAAATGATTACCATTTTAAACATAGAAAGTTACAGCTAATCCTAAAAAGAGTTCAAAAGATTGCACTCCAAGTTCAAGAAAACCCTCGTTTCTAAGTACATTCCGCAGACAAAACCGGGCAGTTTCATTGCTGGCACAACCATCTTTTAGAATACCAACCTATCATGGATGTTATTATAAGAGTCGACCGTACTTACTCTATCCTCAATCCTTACACTCGACTTGTTTGTTACCCAAAATATCGGAGCTTTTGGCCAGAACATGGAAAGAAACTTTTCAAACTGGAAAGTGAAAGATACAGACAATTTATAGGCAGAAAACTGATTGAGTGATATGACAACAAAGAAGGTGAGACATGCAAAAACATTTTGTACAGGTGATTCAATCTTGAGGTGAGATAAAGGGTGTAAAAGGTACCTGAACTTTTCTGGGTCATTAGAGATGGTTTTAGATTTTTGATCAATAGAGACGGGGTTGGTGTTGAAGAGAAGATATTCAACCTCTCCAACGTCCCCATTAAAGCCTATATTCTTGCGGCCATAACCAAAAGGATTGGCAGGTCCAGCTTGCAGCTTCTCGGATAGTGGTTTGGCAAAAAAGTCTAGACTTTCTTGCTCCATTTTGGAAATGATATCCTGTGAAACGCCATGGTTGATAACCTTGAAGAAACCAAAGTCTTGGCAGGCTTTGATAATGAGACTTGACGCCACTGATCTTGGAGCTGACATATCTATTACAGGCAACTCAATAGGTGTCGGAGATGCAACAACCATGGTCACCACTACTTTGTATACAAATAGAAAAAAGGATGAACTATATGTAGAGATATATGGATAAGTGTGTGTGTAAAAAGCTTGTCAACTTGCACTATCTGAAGCCACAGAGAGACACTGCAGAGACACAGAAAAGAGGAAGAGAGGCGCTGGTTAGACAGCGTAGTTATGATGCTATGACGACGTTAATAAACGATGGTATAGAATTAAAGAAGGGGAGGTCTATACATGTATAAATAGGGAGATAGATTCTCTAGATGTGTGAGGGATTCAGAAATTGATGGCAGGTTTAGGTGAAGTACAACCCCTATTATCAGATAAAGAAGTTTGACTTATCTTGTTATTTAGTTTCTCATGCTCTACTTTCGATTTAATTCAATGAATTCAACTTCATGCTTTTTGACTTGGACCTGGTCCCTCCCTAGTTAACTACTCCCGCCCACCGTCTTTGGTTTAAAAGCGGTTTTAGTTTTAGTTTTATTTTTATTTTTAGGTGCTATGATTTTAATGTTTTAAACAAAATTATATTTTTGTTATTAATAATACGACAATAAAGCATGAATTCTATTGATACTTAGAATTTGAGATGATTTTGTAGTACGTAGCTTTATCTCGAAATAATAAAAAGACAATTCTCAAATAACCTACGTAGATAGAGAGGGAGATAATTATTATTAATAATAAATACACTAAATACACGTTGAACAAATTTTAATTTTTAACTAGAAGAGAATTTATTTATTAAAAGTACTTATATAAAAATGTTAAATATAAATATGAAACTTCTAATACATAGCCTATTATTTTTATTAAAAATTGATTGTATCAAAATTTTGATTAAATAATCAAAAAATATATAAATAATTTATTCCAACTAATTCGGTAAAAAATTATGTATGAACATAGATAAAACCTCGATTTTTATAAAATAAATTATATTTATATATATTGCAATTTAAGAATAAAATTTACTATTTATAACTAAATATTCTAACTTTTATATATTAAATAAAAATATTAACCTGTAGAATATTGTAAAACGACTTAAATAACCCATTTTGTTTAAAATTATTTAAAATAAATTGAGTATCTAATGAATTTTTAGTATTTATTATTAATTGTGATAAAATAAAAAATAAATTATGAAATAATAAGAAAAGAACTTAACTTAACACACTTAATTCAAAATAAAATAAAAATAAGATATAACTATATAGCCTCTTAAAAAATTTAAGAGGTTAATAATGTGATATCTATTTTATTAAATGGTAATATGATTAATTATTATGGTCATGCTGTCTCACAAGCTGGTCACATAAACGACCCCTGCATATAATGGGAAATTAGACTACATGTTATTACGTTTGATACAATACGTTAAATAAATACACTTCTTTCATGTGTAAGTAAAGTAAATTCGGTAGATTAATAAGCCAAAAGTGTGTTAAATGGACTTGAAGAACTGTACGAATTCTGACCTTAATTAGATTGTCAAAATGATGGCCGCAGGCTCCTCTCCCCTTCTCCGTTACATGCTTTCTTTCTTTCGCATTTACGAATAAAGCCTGATGAATCCCGACAATTACATATAGAAATTTTGTGCCGTTAGTAACAGAAAATTGACAAGAGAAGCTTTGCTGGTGCTCGTGCTGGTACCTCTCCACGTGTAGTAGGTCCCTATTCATTTCTTGTTTCCTTCACTAAAGTAATGCTTCAGCTTTTATTAATTACTCAACCATCGCCCAATGTATATATAGAATGTCATATATGGGTGGATTTGATAAAGCTGGTAGAACTAAAGTCATAAGCATTCAGTCCAGTGTCAACGGCGACAATCAATGCATGTCTAGAAAACTGGACTCAGTTAATTCCCATTTCTGCACTGCTTAATGTTTATTGCTAAATTTAGATATATGATGATCCCCATACCGCATTCTATTGATATAGCATCTAAAATTAGCGACTACGTTATTAGGAGCTTTTATTTCGTATACAATATCTTTTTCTATAAGGAATTGAATTTTAACCTTACTGCTCTTTACTGTTTTTAGGGTGACCAAAGTTTTATTTAGGTGACTCATTATGAAATCTGAAATGAAGCAATCTCTTTCAATTTCGTTTTCAACTATTTACACGTAATTATTTACACTCCTTTCTTTATGAAAAAGACGGTAAAGGAAACCCTGATTTGTTTACATTAGTATCAAGAATTAGTTGGCAAGTGGTAGCCGACGTGTTCATATATGACACCATCGACACAGACGAAATTCATTTCCATATCTTCTCATCAAACTTACCAAGTTTCCCCTTTCTTCCATGTTCAATGCACACCATATCATATTTTCATAACTAGTTGATGATATAGTTTTTGGTCAATCCATGAAAAAGGTCTTGCTGGCAAGAAAGCTGTAAGAAGAATTCACAATAGCAACAAAGTAATTACCTATTTTGCTTTTGAATGCATACTTTGTTCAATTACTCTTTCTCAGCCAAATGATAAGGGGTGAGTCTAACCAAAATGTTCCATTGATAAAAGTTTTAAGAAGGGGCATGTTTAGTGACATAATCTGTTTCCTTATTTGTTTAGTTCAATTTTTCTTTTTATCTTCTTTTTCTATGGAAAACTTAGAGAAATTGTAAAGTGCTTTTATTTTTCTTAAAAAAGAAAACGTAATAAAGTTGCAAAAAGTATTACCATATACATCATAATAAAGATTAAAAATGAAAGACATATGTTTAATAAGAATGTAATTTTCAATGAAAAGTAGACTAGTATTTTAACAGTTTGTAAACTAAAATAGAAGTTTTAAAAATTTGAAGAGAAAAGGTTTAACAAATATATATCTTTTAAATCGAAAAAAAAATCATTTAAACGCAAACTTTAAATTTTTTTTCTCCAATTTTTATAGAAATATTCTAGTTTTTCATAATTGAACATGGATGCCTAAACATTTTGTGCCTTTTGTTGTATATATCTTAATATTCTTGAAGACGCTTCATGATATTATATACGGTACTAGTTAGTTGCAAAAATACTGTGTGTAATGTTTATGACAGATTAAGATATGCATAAAAAATCTAGGAGCAACTCAAGAGAAATTAAGATAGGGATACTAGTAGTAGCAAAGTGTTGGGAAATTTGGACCGGATCTGATCCAACCGTAGCGGAATAATCACGAAACTTTTCGTGACTTTTGATTTCCCGAAAATCAAGATCTATTTAATTCTATAAAATGACTAACACGAATCAAAATAAAGCAAAAATTTAATTCGTACCTTATTCCGAAGCTTGATCCTTTTCTTGATGCATCCCTCAAACCGTTTCTGAAACCGATCCGTCTCAACCACCGTAGCCACACAAGTGTCCAGCCTCTAACGGTATCCACAGAATGAGTTGAGAGAACTTTGTAACTTTTACAGAGAGGGCTAAGCATGAAGTATTAGCTACATAGAGCTTAAGCCTATTTATAATAAGCTTAGGACGTTTTAGTAATTTAATTGAAATTAAATATTAATTT
>JAOTAX010000197.1:18256782-18274588 GCA_025629825.1 Erythroxylum guanchezii
GTACAAGATAAAGAATGCCTTTAAATAATTTGTCACTAAACTACAACCAAAGCGATTAGCTGTAGGGCATAAACCAATACAAAGATTAATACATGGTCAATAATTGTACAAAAATTAGCTCTTCCTACAACGAAAATAATGTCAATTAAATTAAGATTAATAGAGCACGTAATCTATTGCCTAAAAATAGGTATTTTCTATGAAACTATAGTGGGTGTTGAACGATGACCACTAAAGCAGGTGGGTTGTGCATTCCCCTGCATTATACCATTCACTTTCTAAGTTTAGCGAACACTACTCTATTTCCCTCGTTTCACGATCTCCTCCCATTTACTTCACTTTAAACTTATTTTATTAATCCTCAATTTAAATTGTTCTTAGTCAATCTAAGAAAATCAAATTGCTTCATTATTCAAGTTACTTGCATCTATTGAGTCCTTTATACGTAAACATTGATCGGGAAAAATATTGATGGAATGCAGTGGTAAGAGCTCCCTCCCCATTTAATGAATTGGGAGTTGGCCCTTCACACTAATCAAATGAATTCAGATTATTTTATATTTAGGTTAATTATAAAAAAATCTTAAAATTTGTTCAATTTTATAATAAATTTAAAATATCAAACACCTTAAAATAATCTTAAAGTAAAACATACAAAGAAGTGTATAATTATTTAAAAAAATTATATCATTTATTTATTAAATAATAAAATTCATACATAGCGCAAACACATTACCTGACAATTATGTTACAAAAATACTAATACACTTGTCATGTCATCTATATTAACAAAGAATTTAATATCAGCTTTTTTTAAAATTTGAAAATTAAAATATTTTAACTTCGAACTAGTATTAAAAAAATTAAATTAAATTTATATATTTTTTACAATTAACCTATTATATTTTAAAGCAATATACAAGAAAACTACAATATAAGGCCAAACTACAATATCCTTTATCATTTCAGCGTTATTCGTTGGTTATCCAATAGTTTCCTTAAGATGGGTCGTCTTTGTTCATCTTGAAACCTCATGACCTTCCATAACTAATCGTCATCTCCTTGTGTTGTTTTGATGGAAGACAACAAGGAATATAACATCTGTGAAAGGGTATTAAGTCCCTAAGCTTAACTTTTTGTTTTCATACACCATCTAATTGCATTTGCTAAAAGCTTAAAAGTGTCCACACCCATTTGAATCTCTCAACATCAATGGCAAGAGGTATGAGAATGAAATTCCACATTTTTGTTTTTATCATAATAGACATGTATATCGTTTCTTTTTAAGTCTAATAGTTGGTATCAGAACACTTATTTACCTTTTTCTTGATGCAATTGAATCTATGTGATTTTATACATGAATGGGCAATGTTTCTATTAAATATATTGATGTTGTTAGAGTCAATATATTGTGAAATTGATCTTGGATATCTAAAAGCAATTCAATTATGTTTATGATGGCTTCTAAATCATCAAAAACAGAGTTGCAGAAGTCAAGATATAATCAAATTTGTAAAATGGGTTAGATATGAGTCAAGTCAACCCATGCAAACTTAAACAATTCAAAACCTTTTAGTACATGGGGCCCAATCTTTGGAAAGTTTTGAATAAATGTCGGAGAAATGTTGAGTCTTGAACAACACATTTTGACTTTGTCATGTTTTTCATTGTTCTTGATATATGTGAGAGGAAACACAACAACCTTGGTATCATGGGGCCCATTGTTGGAAAGTCTTTGTATAAATTCTCTAGAACTTGTTTTAATAATGTAAGCTTTATATGTAAAGCATAAGCATCACATTTCTCGAACTAACATTTATAAAGTGGGGCATCATAATAAGTTTTAGTTTCATACTTGTAAAGATCAATTGTATATAATTTGGATTGAAAGTGGTCCATTTTATATTGTATTGACATTTTGGACCTATAAATATTTCAGTTTTGTCATATTAACCCAAATTTATTAAATTGCATGATTTAAATCATTGTTTGATTTAAAATTCATGTGTGTGTATACATATACATATATATATATATATATTTATGCAAATATATGATACTGATGCATGATTAATAAATTTTAAAGGACTATGTGGAACTTTTATTATTCATATTTTTGCATAAAATGAGGTGTCATGTGATCAATATAATGTTAATTAGTTGAAAATTAGCCATAACATCTTTGGTTAAGAAAATTTATATATTAAATGTTATAGATCATATCTAGTAAAATGACACAAATTGTAATTAATTATATTCACATATAATAAATTTTATCCCACAAGAAGATTTATTATATTTGTATGGTTAATTAGGAGGGAATAGAAAATTATACTTTTCTTAATTTACCCACAGGTATTAAGAAAAGGAATATAATTTGATAATTTCATCATAAAGGTTATATATGAATCTTTTAATTAAAGCTTAGCCCACAGGCAGTTTTAATTGTTATATGATTCACGTTTGAAATATGATTGCATGTTTTAACATTGGTAAAACATTATACATGTTTCTTTGCTCCAACAAATTTAGTGACATAAGCATGTTTATTTGAATTTTGTATAGTTATTCAACCTGTGAATTTTTCTAATATTTAATATGATATTCCCGAATTGAATGGTGACAACTATAAAATATGGAAAGAGAGGATTCTCCTCCAATTAGGGTGGATGGACATTAATTATGCTACCCAAAAATATGAAACATCTGTACCTACTGAAATTAGCACTTAGGTTGAAATTGCTCTTTATGAGCCATGGGAGTGATCTAATCGCCTAAATATGATGTACATAAAGACCAAAATTCATGCTAGTATTCGTGGTTCTATTGGAGAGTGTGATCATATTAGGGATCTATTGAAGGCTATTGACGAATAATTTGAGTCTTCAGATAAGGCCCTAACCAGCACCTTAATGACCAAGTTATCATCAATCAAGTTCACAAGTGTTAGAGGTGTGCATGAGCACATCATGTGAATGAGGGACATTGCGGCTTAGCTAAAGTCTCTTAAGGTTGAGATGTTCGAGTCTTTCCTGGTGCATTATATACTTAATTCCCTTCCACCTTAATATGGACCCTTTAAAATCTCTTACAACACACATAAGGATAAATGGTCTATCAATGAACTGCTGACCATGTGTGTTCAAGAGGAAAGGAGGTTGATAATGGAATTGGGTGAAAGTGCACATATGGCCACAGAAGGAAGGACTAGAGGGCAAGCCAGAAAAAAAAAAGGAAAGGGTAAAATACACTTTCGTACTAAGATCAAAAAGGATTTCAATCTCAAGTGTCATTTCTGCAAAAAGAAAGGGCACATAAAGAAGGATTGTGCCAAATTTTGGCGTATAAAGAAAGGTATTTCAATCTCACTTGTTTTTTATGAATCTAATATGGATGATGTTTGTCATAATACTTAGTGGATTGATTCTAGTTCTACAATCCATATTTCCAATACCTTGCAGAGTTTTCTAAACCACAGGAAGACAGTGGCTAGTGAATAATGTATCTATTCAGACAACAAGATGCGTTCACATCTGGAAGTCGTTGGGACATGCAAAATAGATTTGAATTATGGTTTTGTTTTGAATTTGGAAAGAACATTTTACATTCCAAGTTTCTCTAGAAATTTGGTTTTAGTTTCAAGACTTGTACCTTTGAGATATTATTCCTTTAACTTTTCAAATAAATCATTTGGTTTATATCATGGATCTAATCTTGTTAGGAATGGTACAATAATTGATGGTCTTTTCTGAATTAATTTGCAAGAAAATGTTTTTCACAATACAATGCATGTCCATAAAATGCTGGTATTAAAAGATGTGTTATGAATGAACAATCCCCAATGTTGTGGCACCAAAAATTAGGACATATTTCCGTTGATAGAATTAAAAAATTAGTGAATGATAGAATACTTAATACTCTAGATTTTCCTAACTTTCATGTTTTTGTGGATTGTATAAAGGGAAAGCAGACCAACATGAAAAAGAAAGGTGCCAAGAGGAATTCAGACATATTAAAGATCATACATACAGACATTGTAGTCTAGGAATGGACTCATATGGTCAGAAATACTTAATCTCGTTTATAGATGATTACTCGTGATATATGTACCTCCATTTGCTTCATAACAAGTATGAAGCATTAGATGACTTTAAGGCATTTAAAATGGAAGTAGAGAGATAATGCGGTAAGCTAATAGAGATTGTAAGATCAGATAGAGGTGGAGAATTTTATGGCAGATACACTGAGGATGGATAAGCACCTGGTCCATTTGCGAAGTTTCCCTAGGAGCATAGGATAATAGCTCAATACACCATGCTTGGGTCTTTGGACCAAAATAGTGTAGCTGAAAGAAGAAATCATTATTAGACATGTTGCAGAGTATGCTTAGCAACTTTAACTTCCTAAATCTTTATGGACTGAAGCTCTTAAAACGACAGTGTATATATTAAATCAAGTTCCAACCAAGGTTGTTTCAAAAATACCATTTGAGTTATAAAAAGGTTGGAAATTGAGTTTGAGACATATACGCATTTAAGGATGCCCGTTTAAAGTAAGAGTTTATAATCCACAAGAAAAGAAAATGGATTCGAAGACTATAAGTGATTATTTCATTGGATATGTTGAAAGGTCCAAATGGTACATATTTTATTATCCATCTCATAGTACTAGGTTTATAGAATCAAGAAATGCAAAGTTTCTTGAGAATGACTTGATCAGTGGAGTGATCAATCTTCGGACTTAGTTCTTGAGAAGGATCATTGTGAAATACAAACTCCTACTTCAAGTAATAGATTGATTGTCATTCATAGCATCCCACAAAGTCAAACAGGTGTTAAACAACCAATCATTGAAATTTCACAAGCTGTTGATGACAATCTAGTAGATCTGATTATTCAGCAATCACCAGAGATTGTTGAGCAACTAGTTGTACAAGCTCCTCCATAGGAGGGCGCTAATACAACATTAAGAGGATCAACTAGAGAGAAGAAATTAACAATACCTAGTGATTACGTTGTGTATTTACAAGAAGCTGACTATAATACTGGAGCTGAAAATGACCCTGAAATGTTTTCATAAGCCATGTGTTGCAATGAATCTCAATTGTGGTACAATACTATGGTAGATGAGATGAATTTTATGACATCTAACAAAGTCTGGGATCTTGTCGAGTTGCCTAATGTTACAAGGGCCATTAGATGTAAATGGGTCTTCAAGATATAAAGGGACTCATTAGGCAACATTGAAAGATATAAAGCTAGACTTGTTGTCAAAGGATTTACTCAACAAGAAGGAATCGATTACACGGAGACCTTTTCTCCTGTATCTAAAAAGGATTCCTTACGAGTGATTATAACATTGGTTGCCTATTTTGATATAAAACTACATCAAATGGATGGGAAAACAACATTCCTAATTGGAGACTTAGAGGAAGAGGTTTATATGAAACAATCAGAAGGATTCTCCTCTAGTGATGGTGAGTGTGTGGTGTGTAAGCTTAAGAAATCCATATATGGATTGAAACAAGCCTCCCGTCAATAGTATTTGAAATTTCATGATATCATCTATTTATATGATTTTGTAGACAATATCATGGATCAATGCATATATTAGAAAGTTAGTTGGAGTAAAATTTGTTTCCTTATTCTATATGTAGATGATATTCTACTTGACACTAATGACAAGGGTTTGTTATATGAGGTGAAACAATTTTTTTCTAAGATTTTTGATATGAAGGATATGAGTGAGATATCTTATGTCAATGACAGTAAGATCTATAGGGACAAATCTCAATACATTTTGGGTTTATCCCAAGAAATCTATATTAATAAAGTCTTAGAGAGATTTCGGATGAAAGATTGTTTACCAAGTATATCACCTATTGTGAAGGGTGATAGGTTTAATTTGAACTAGTGCCTAAAAAATAACTTGAAAGGGAACAAATGAAAAATATTCCATATGCTTCTATAGTAGGGACCCTAATGTATGCTCAGGTTTGTACAAGACCTGACATCACATTTGTTGTTGGAATGTTGGGAAGATATCAGAGTAACCCAGGTATAAATCACTGAAGAGCTGCCAAAAAGGTGATGAGGTACCTTCCTGGGACGAACCAAAGATTACATGCTTATGTATAGACGAACTGACAATCTCGAAGTAGTTGGCTACTTAGATTCGGACTTCATTGGTTGTGTTGATTCACGAAAGTCAACATCTGAATATGTTTTTATGTTTGCTAGTGGAGCGGTATCCTGGAGGAGTTTAAAGCAAACTTTGACTGCTACTTCTACCATGGAGGTTGAGTTTGTTTCTTGTTTTGAGGCTACCTCGCATGGTGTATAGTTGAAGAGTTTCATATTTGGGCTTAGAATTGTGGATTCCATTTCTAAGCTATTAAAAATGTACTGTGACAATTCAGCTGCAGTTTTCTTGGCTAAAAACTACAAGAGTGGTAGTCGAAATAAGCACATCGACATTAAGTATTTGGCTATTAGGGAACGTGTCAAAGAGAACAAAGTAGTCATTGAACACATTAGCACTGCATTATTGATTTTTGATCCCATGCCACCAAAGAGTTTTCATGATCATGTTGCTAGAATGAGGCTCAGTTGCATTATGTGATTTATTGTATGTACTTTCACGAAACTCTTATTAATTTTTATTGTTTTCTCATTCTGGTATAAACATTTTTATTTTGAGAATAACAACTACTATCAACCTGGAATAAACATAAACATAAAGGATTATTCATTCAGTTAAAGTGAAATAAGAAATAGGATGCTTTGTGATACATGAAAAATAATACTCACATTTAGAGGACTTATCGTCATAATTCGTGCATTTGGTTTCTTTAATTGAGTAGAGGTTTCATTCCTTTTAGATTATGATGGGTCATCTTTGTTCATTTTGAATCGTTATGACCTTCCATTGTGAACCGTCATCTCCTTCTATTGTTTTGATAGAAGACAACAAGGAATATAACATTTGTGAAAGGATATTGGGTCCCCAAGCTTAACTTTTTTTTTTTTTTTGCATACATCATCTAATTGCATTTGTTAAAAGCTTAGAAGAGCCCATACCTAGTTGAATCTCTCAACATCAATAACAAGAGGTATACAATCAAATTTCTACATTTTTATTTTTATCATCGTAGACATGGATATCGTTTCTTTTCATGTCTAACATTCAGTTCATACATTCAAATGTAGCCTACTACAATCGTGTACTAAAATGCTTAAAGGTTCTTTTCTTTTAGTTTTTGTTTCTTGGGTTAATATTTATCCTATATAATATAAGTAACCATGAGCGTGATGTTCACGACCAAACACAAATCCAACTTGAAAAACAAAAAGGTAAAAGAAACGTTTTATAGGCTTGGAAATGGAAATAATAAATCCCCAAAAGTGCAACCCTAATAAATATAGTTCGAAAAGCCAATGAAGGGACATGTTCTGTCTCGAATTTAATTGATGGATGTATTGATTGAGACTGTATAGAAATAAAACCAATAAATGGATGGCCGGAGCTGGGACCGTATACCCAGAAAAGGATGGCCGATCAAGAATCTGCACTATCCTTAATTAACTACCACCAATCTTTTATTCGGTCGGCAGATACTTTGATTTTTCGTTTCTCTCTGATTACTTTCAATAATTGCCCACCTAATTAATCTTTGCTTATTGGTGCATGACCCACCAATGAAAAGTCTCGTAACTATGCACATAACAAGAAGTCCTCTTTTTATTTTCTTAATTTGATATATTTCATGGAAAATATTTATTTCCTCTTATTCAAAATAAAAATTGTTTTAGAGGAATGTGCACTTGTTAAGAAAGTTAATGAAATGTTTGATATACCCTTATTAATTACATGTTGAAGTACCTTGAAAATATAATTTGTATAATCTGTGTAATTAAGATGTGAGAGAAATTAAAGAGTAATTTTGAAAGTAAAATCATAAACATGTATAAAAAATCCTAAATAACACTTATTTTAAATAATTAAAATATCTCTAAAATAATTTTTATTTTAAACAAGAGGAAGTATGATTTAGATAAATACGCGTGATTATGATGTTAAACAAGGGCCACCACACGAATGCCAAGTGGATCTTGTGACGCGTCATAAGCCGACGACTAAATTCTTTTTTCTAAAAGTATAAAATGATTGGGTTGGGTGTCTTCTCCATATTGAGTCAATTTCCAATGCAATAAATAAATAAAAAACTCTTCAATTTCCTCTAAAATTTATGGCCTTAAATTCCGAAGACACAAAGTTTCAACTTTAATTGATGGATAGTTGGTGGAGACGGTGATTTAATCGACCCATGTACCTTAATAATGTCAGCTTACGCCACCTAAACCCCATAGAATTTTCAAATGCTCCTGGAAGAATTAAATTTTTTTTTTAAGGAATCGATTGATTTCACTTTTACTTTTATATTTTTATTTTGATTTCTGTTTTTTATTTTGATTTTTTTAAATTAAAAATCTATTTAATTAAAATTTGTAATATAAAAACTGTAAATAAACCTTACACCATACTTTTAGATGTAAACAAAATAGACAGAAACCTCAAATCACATCTCTAACCAACTAATGTATTGGAGGAATTTGAGCTAAACTACGATTAGGAAAGAAATTATGTTAATTCGTCACTTGGGATATCTTCAATAACCTATAAACTACATCACAAAGATAGTTACTGTTATATTAAGGGATTAATTATCATTTAGCCTTTTTAAACTTTGGTTACTGTTATATTAAGGGATTAATTATCATTTAGCCTTTTTAAACTTTTATGTTATATATATAGAGAGAAAAAAAACCTTAGTGAGTGAATAAATAAATCTCACAATGTTTGTTAATCTGTTATACTAGGATGTAGTAATTTTCGCCAACAAATAAGAATTAGATTAAATATTGAAATCCTAATTGAACACACTAAAGTCTAAACTACTGGGGATGATGTTGCATCTTAAAGTAAACTTTAAGAGCGTACTTGATTATTAACCACAAAAACTTTCCAATCTCAATAGGACTTCTTAGCACATGATTAGCGAATAGCAAGCTTTTGACCCTTATAAATACGTCAGCACGTACGATTGTCTGCAAAATATCACTGACATGAGAGATTACTGAATGGAGGTTAGCCATCTGGGGGTAGCAAGTCATTTTCTGATTAAAACATGAATGAATCTATCATACGTAGCTGTTAGAATCACGGGCCGAATTGTTGATTGTGGAAAAAGAAATTTTAATATGTATCAATCACTGTTTATTGACAACCATTACAAGAAATATGTAGTTTACCGATAGAAAAAAACTGACAGTAAATGAAAGAAATAAACGAGAAATAAAGGTATCGTTCATGCTGTTGTAGGTAATTTTAAAGACAGACTTTTTATGTGTTCTTTTGTCGGTAAAATATATTGACGGACATACATAATGGTCAGTAAATTGTACTGATTGATGATTTTTTCGTCAGTAAACCGTAGTTAAGATAATCATAAAAGTTTTAATATTACCGACGGAAGAAGAATAACGGTCGGTAAATATCGAATAATTTACCGACGGTATAAGGTATTCCGTCAGTAAATATAGTACTTTTTGCGACGGTCTTATACATTCTGTCAGTAATTAAAAGTAATAATTTCAAAAAAAATACCAACATTAAATTTTTTCCATGATCTTATGATATATGCATAATTTCAACAGTTATGAATTATCTGTGCATAATAAATTTATTTGTTTATAAATTTATTTTGTTTAAACAAAAAGTTGATTGATGATATAAAGTTAAAATTATCTTAATTAATAATAAAAACATTACAGTGTACATAATAAGTCTTTGTAATTGAAAGCAAATGACTACAATAATCCTAATGTCTTGGTGATCGCGAATGCTCTGGTGCTCTGAGGTGCTACCCCTCTCCTTCAACTTTTCCATCTCTTGTCTTAGCTGAGCCATCTGCTCCATCAATGTTTTCACTGTGGTTCGAAGCTCAGTGACTTCATTGGTTTGCGTTGGTCTAGTAGACGTTGCTGTACTGAACATGGAGGATTGCGAATAACATGTGTTCGCAAATAAACCTAGCCCTAATATCCTTCCATGACTGTCCCTACCACCCACAGCATCAAGATACGTCTGAGTCTCATCAACAGTTTGTTCCTTCTGAGACTGTGGCTGAATGGTTTGTTGTATTTGGTCCTATTAGGAAGCAATGTTTACATTAGTAAGGGATTACTATTAAAAAATAATAATAATGCATTAATTTCACGAACATTCAGTTCTCTACATCGACTGTTGATGAATGTCACTATTGGGCGTGAGTCCCGTTACCTACCCCGAGGTGACCACTTGAGGCGATCGGGGAAGGTCATGTAAGATAGAGTTGGAAACATTCAATTTGTAAAGAGAAATTTTGCCGCCAATAATGGCAGGTTCGTTGTGGCAAAGTATATATTCGCCGCGGCGAAACCATGACAATAATTCGAAGGACCCTTCGGGTCAAGTTTGTCGCGGCAAAGTCTCAAGGTCAAATGAACTGACCCTTCGGGACAAATGCGCCACGACGAAGACCCCAGATCACACCCAAGTACCCCTTGGGACAAATACACTGTGGCAAAGTTACCAAAAATCACTCAAAATATCCTTCGGGAAAGGTTTGCCGTGGCCAAACCTTCGAACCCATACACCTAAACCCATCTATCAAACACCAAAACTTACACATTCACTTCCAAAACCACATCTATAACTTAACAAAAGATAGTTACGAACAAATACACAAGAAATTTCTTCAAATCTTAGTCTTTGAAGAATAAAATGCAAAAGCTTGGAGATGTCACGAGCAAAACACAAATATATTTCAATAACATCAAAAGGAAAAAGTTTTACAAAGCTTTAATGGACATTTTAAGCAACAATAAATCATTGTTCTCCTAATCCAAAAGTACAAAATACAGATGAGCGAATAAAACTTGAAATGCGGCTAAAGCCTTGTGTTTTCCATAAACTTAAAATACAAAAAAATGCAAATTTGGAGTGATGTCTCGACTCTCGATCACTCGATCTCTTGCTCATCACCTGGAGATGAGAAAGAATGAGGGTGAGCTTAAAAGCTCGTGGGTAACAAGTTTATAGCCGAGAAATAAGCACAACTATTGAAAATATTCATTGCATCCATAAAACACATATTTACCAAATTCTCAACTTGTCATACAATTCATAAACAACATAAATCATGTATTCCTCAAACTCGTCAACAAATCATAAACACATAAGCAATTAAGATGGTTTGGGTAGGTCCATGTGGGAGTTCTTGCGAATCTCCTATAATAACAGGATGGATTATCACAAACCCACATAATGGTTTTGTGTAGTTTATAAGCATGAGAGAGTCCATGAAGGAGCTTTATGCCACTAGCGGGCAGACGAGAGAAGCCTTTAACATGGTCAACATGCATGTGACATAACATAATGGACCACTACTAACCCACACAAACATGAATTTCATGAATTGCAACCATATTGCCCAAAAAGGCACATTTCGGAAACATAATTTCCATAAACATGATATAATTTCAAATACCATTTCCATCTTCATTTCATAATTCATCAACTAATTCAAGCGCCAAACATGTAGCAATTTCTCAATTCATATAAGAAGCAATAATTGCAACATTTATAAAGCCATTTAAAATCATTTAACTTTATTTATTTGAAAAAACATTTATGGCTCAGTAACTCAATTATAAACATGTGACCCACCTTGAGTTTCCTTGCTTAAAACTTACTCAAAGATGCCTATCCTCTTTCTCCTCTTATCCTTCTTGATTCCCTTCAACATTGGTAAAAATTTCCGTTCAATAGGAATTCAATTGAAAATCCCACAAAGTATATTCACTAAAATTGATTCTAGAGTACTTAGACCCCTGCCTTTCCTAAGCTTCATGAACCAAAACTCTTCTAAAAATCCAAAAGATTAAAATTAAACTTACCTTGAATCTTCACCAAATAATGAGATTATTGACTCAAATGGAAGCTCTTCTTTTCCTCTTCTTGAACAACCTCAAATTCACTCTTAAAAACTAAGAAAAGATGAAACCCTAATTGATTTTCCTTCTTTTCTCTCCTTTCTCTCTTCTCTACAACTCTATCTCCTTTTCTCTTCTTTCATTCACGATTCTTCCTTCTCTAAGCGCAAGACCACTTTCTCTTCTTCTTATTCTACCCTTAATGAGTGTAAAAAGTCCACTTTGCCTTCCTTTAATGCTTTATGACTTTTAAACTTAAGTGACATACCAAAATTGCCCTTCATACTCTTACTACTTTAATTCTAACATTTCTATTCTAAATTTTAATTGCTACTTATGCTAATTAAATTAATGAATAAATTCTAAGAAAATAAAATAAATAAATAATTAAAATAAAATAAAAGACAAATTTTGGGGTCCAACAGTCACACCGTCATGCTTCTTCGTGTGAGTGTGCAAAAACAGCTGAGTAGGTGTAGGCCTCATGCCTATAGGCATTTCTTGTATATTTAACCAAAATTTTTAGATGTGAACTACATTTTATAAAAATTTCGACAGAGTTTTCCTTATTTTTATGATATTTTTCCCCTGTTGAACAAATAAAATCACTCAACACAACTATATATAGCATCAAACATTTATACCATTATCATTATCTATAATATATCAAAGTAAAACATTTATAATATTAGTGTCAAGTTTAGATACTTACAAGTCTTTGTGCATTCTCGTGGTGGGTTATTGATCCTCTCGTATGTACAGGAAGACTCTCTCCCCCCGGGCCTCCACGTCTGTTGTTGGAGTTACACCCTGAGGTGGACATTGTCTCAAGTGATGTCTATTACTCCTGCCAACGACTCCATATTTTCTCCGAAATATAAGGCAGTCGTACACCAGCTTTATGTATCGCACCAATAAAGTCGCGATAATGTGTACGAGCTCGCCTCTCCCATATTTTATTTATGATAGCGTTGAAACCAGAATTCTAGAAAAATTCTTTCTGAAATAAGAAGAAAAAAATTTAAACTACTATAATATAATAATATTTATCTAATTAGTGTACATAAATCAATATAAAAAGAAAATAGATCTTTATTGTACCTCAAACTCCTAAAAGTAAAATCCCTTTGTGGCCTGAGAGATATTCTTCCACATATAACCCTAAGGATCAATCATTTCCTTAAATTTAGAAGTCATATTTCTGGAACACGGTCTAGACGAAACCAATAAATCACAATGATATAATTATTTTGTTTCATTCCATGTGACATGGGAGTCGGTAAAGGTAAATGAGTCCTCGATTTCTGGATTCCTGAGAAGGGTCCTAACATGTTTAAACGCACCAATTGAAACAGTGATACTTTTTCCCTCAGGTGTAGGCTTATGAACACCTTCTTGCAACAACGTTTCTGCTATAACTAAACTTGTAGAGGATACAGTGAATGAGTCGCGGGTCTTAGTATGGAAGACTAACTCTCCAGATGAATTACTTAGCGGGAACATATTTACCTAAAACATAATCAGTATAAAACTTAGATAATGTCATATTAGAAATCTGTTAAACGAACCAAAACTGGATATAAATGCATACGTGAATGTCCAGACGAGGTTTGTGGAATTGACAAATTTTCCAAAAGAACCGATCTCCTTAATCCTTTATAGACTGTTGTGACATTGCTTTCGCCTTTATCGGCATAAATGTCATCTTCGAGATTCAAAGAAGCTTAAAACAACATGTAGTATAGACCATCAAATGTGAATATATATAATAACTTCATCAAAGGAAATGATATGTACCTAATAAGGAAAAAGACGTTGTCGAGATCATATAAACACCTTGAAGTAGAAGATCGGCTATGGAAGGCAAATGATCCTTAGTGTATGAAGTGGCGATTTTTTCTACATTGTTTATTCCTTGAGTTGGGACAATTTTGCCACTTTCCTCCGAAATAAAAATACTGCCAACAAATCTGTTCTTATATTCAAGAACAAAATTGTTCACAGCTTATTACAAGACCTAGATAATTAGGATCCATAAGGTTTCACATTGCATCATTAAATCCACAAGGACAAAAGAGTAAACTAATGAATATTGACCTTTATTATGTAATCAAAATTTTTAATATTATAATTAATTACATTTCTATAAATAAATAAAGGATATTAATAAAAATTATAAAAGTCTCATTACAAGACCTAGACTATTAGGATCAATGTTGAGTAATATTGATTAGTAAATGTCTAATTACAAGATCTAGACAATTAGGATCCACAAGGATTCACATTGCATCATTAAAACCACAAGGACAAAAGAATAAGCTAATGAATATTCACCTTTATTATGTAATAGTAATTTTTAATATTATAATTAAATACATTTCTACAAACAAATAAAGGATATTAATAAAAATTAGAAAAGTCTAATTACAAGACCTAGACAATTAGGATCCACAAGGTTTCACATTGCATCATTAAAACCACAAGGACAAAAGAGTAAGCTAATAAATATTCACCTTTATTATGCAATCAAAATTTTTAATATTATAATTAACTACATTTCTACCAACAAATAAAGGATATTAATAAAAATTAGAAAAATTAGCGAGTACGTAGAGGACGATAATCATGACTTAGACACTTTAAAGCATGAGAATGAAAAGTTGCATGAAGGTAGTTGATTCTCTTAAGGACTCATTGTCTAAGTTCACTAAAGGAAGTGAGAAACTACAAAACATGTTACAAGCTCAAAAGAGCTATAGTAATAGGTATAGAATCAAATATAGTAATGATAATGCTTACAACACTTAAGACAACTTTTATTAAAGGAAAGCATTTATGTTTACTAAGGCTCCAATAAATCTTAAGTCTTCTTCTTCCTTCAAGTCTCTTCCTTTTTCTTCATTCATTCTCTCTTTCAATTCTCCTTTAAGAGTGTCATCCGCTTATCTTACAAATCGACTTCTTTTCCAGCTCTTAAACCCTAAATGATATATATATATATTTTTAATTTTCATCCATGCCTTATTGTGTGAATTTCCATCTATGCCTTTAATGAGCTTCTCTACAATTATATCTTCCTTTTGTCCTCAATTGTCCATCCATCTTTTCTTTTAATTTTTGTTATAAATTTTTAGATATTTATCACTTATAGGTACACTAATTATTGCAAAATAAAATTTTCTAATTATTGCAATCTATTTCAGCTCTATTGCATTTTTCTACAATTTATTCACTAACATCAATTATTATTAATCTTTGATAAAAAATTTTATATTACCAAATTTATCATCTAATTTTCACTAATTTTCACTTCCCTTTTAACAAGTCATAACTATATAACAATAAATATTAAACTTTAAATCTAGCAGACAATTTTGACTAATCATAATTTCATTTAAAACATACCTTCCTTAAACTATAACTCACACAAAAATTCCATGTGCCACCACTTTTCCCATAAATTCATTCATACTTAAATCAACATTCTAGCTTCAAGTTGAACCTTTTCCATATTCACTTCCTACAACCCCCAAATTAACCTCCAAGGCAATACACTCTTAGGACTTAATCACTCTTATACAATCCATATCACACTAGTCTTACCCCATAAGGTTTCACAAATTTGTTTAATCCCTTAGTTATATACATGTAAACCACATATAATCCTTTTACATCCATGTTTTAACCCTTTCCTCATTCAACTTTTATTTATCCTCTCAAGACCAATTACCTTCTGCTACTACGTACATTACTTTTTAAAAATAGGCTCCCATTTACATGTATCATCTTTTAACTTAGATCATATTTCTAACCATCCTTATGCATTTATACAATGCAAAACCATTATCAAATTTTAAAGAACTATTAGGTGCACTTCAAAATGAACCAAACCAAACCAAACAATTAAGGACACCTATTAGGAAGAATTAAACAACTTCATCTTCTAACTAAAACAACCACAACAAAGAAGACGCATTTCAACAAACACCTAATATGCATCAAATAACCTTTGCAACATCACAACAAAATTTCAAAACTCAACCTTCTAACACTAACATTTCAATCTTAATTCTTCTTACCCATTCACAAATTACTTAAACATACCAAACAAATCAAATAAACAAACAAAAAATTAACAGAAAACCTAAACCATTTGCAACATACCTCATAAAAATGCAACGGCCGTGGGAGAAGAGGACGAGTTTTCGACACCGACCACAACACCGACGTCTGACCAAAAAGCGGGGGCAGTTGTCACCAGAGGAGAGGAGCTGACGCGAGAGGGAGGAGAAGAAAATCGATCCAGACCCGACGGTATGGGGGGGTGGGGGGAGCCAGCTGCGTCTTTCTTTAAACCAGAACAAAATGATGTCGTTTGGTTTAATACCAAACGACGTCGTTTTGTTTAAGTTAATAACATTCAATCGTAAGGAGATGATGACATATTGGTTTAAAATTTACTGACGAAATTTTACATCGCTAATATTCTGTCGGTACTGTCAAATCTTCAATTCTCTGTCAGTTTTTCCCGCCTTGTTTGCCGACGGTAATTAGTCCATCGCTAATCGAAAATTTTCCAGACAACTTTTCTGATGGGTATAGGATTTCTGTTGGTAATTGGCAACGGTTTCTTTACCATCAGTAATTGTCCATCGCTAATTCATACTTTGCTTGTAGTGAACATAATACCATATATACCATAACCACACACACACACACACACACACACACACAAATCATGTAGATTTCTTACATTTAGGAAGTTATATATTTATTCCTTTATTTGGGGATATTGTTGATTCTAACCATATATAGAGTCTTTCTATACTGTATAAAAACACACAAAAGTTTCAATGAAGAGGTGAACCATATTTTCTAATTCCTCTTTATCATGGTATCAGAGCAATGATCCAAAGAAATACTGAAAAACTAAGAAGGAAAACCCAAATTTAAACCCAAAAAAATCAAAACCTATGGCTGAACCAAGCACTGTTGTGGAACACAAGGAGCATGGAGCCTCTACTACTGCCATTCTTGAAGATTTAACACTAGCTTTGACCTAAACTCAAATCCCAAAACAAACAACAATTTATGATGCTTCCATCGCACAAATTGGCATTAAATTAGATGGAACAAATTATGCATTAAGGTCTCAGGTCATGGAGATGTATATCTTAGGGAAAGACAAATTGGGATACATTAATGGAGACTTGTCGCAACCAGAATTAACAGATCCTACTTTCAGAAAGTGGCACACTAAGAATGCAATTATAAACTTGTTAGCAATTTCATTCGTTTCCCTATAGCAAGACAAGTGTGGGATGCAATTGCTACAGCCTATTTTAATGGAATTGATACCTCTCAAGTGAATGATTTGAAGAAACGTATGACCAGAATAAGAAAAGCAGGGAGATCCATTGAATCATATTACAATGCTCTTTATGGCCTATAGAGGGAAATTGATTTTTGCCATCCAAATCTTATGGAATGTGCAGGTGATATACAGAAATACAATGCAATCCTTCAGGAAGACAGAGTTTATACCTTTCTGGATGGATTGGATGATCGATTAGACAAAATACGAAGTGATGTGCTTCAGATACGACCATTCCCTACAGTAGAACAAGCATATGCTTATGTTACAAGAGAGGATATCAGACAAGCAGTAATATTGACCAGCTGATCGCGGCTCTGTCGTTCAATCCTAAGATCGATCCTTGGAAACCGGTCAAAAATAATTTATACCAAGGATTGCAGCATAGCTGAACCTC
>JAOTAX010000197.1:18274688-18294426 GCA_025629825.1 Erythroxylum guanchezii
TGAATTAGGAGACAACAAGTGCATAAATACTTAAGAAAGTAGGGCCAATTTATAGTATAAATTTGGCTCAATCACCAGCACTAAGACTATTATAGGTGCTATTATGGCATCAAAAGGGAACAGAGGTGGACATCAACGGCAACCTATACTTCAGATGTCAAAAATAAGAACTTCTGCTACAAATGGTGGAAGAACAAATGCAAGTTCCAAGTCTAAAGGACAAACAGATGAAGGGGGTTGCACTCATTGTGGCAATATGAAACATACATATGAAACTTGCTTTAAGTTGCATGGGTATCTTGAATGGTGGAACAAACTCAAAGCACGTAAACAACGAAAGGCCAGTAGTAGCAAAGGACAAGTAGCTTTAGTAAATGCAAAACCTTAATTATCTCTCATTTATGAAATTAAGCCAATAAATGAGCAAATCACTACTGTTGATCAAGGTAACACACCACCATAAGTGCAGTGAATGGATAGTGGACTCAGGCGCAACTGACCACATGATATTTTCTTCAGAAGATTTTGTCAAAATTACAAAACCTCAACAAACTAATGTCAAGAATTCTAATGGAGTTATTTACCCAATTACTGGGGCTGGAATTATAGCTTTGTCACCTTATCTCTCTCTGTCCCATTCTTTACTAGTTCCATCTCTTTCACATAAATTGATGTTTGTGGGTTAAGTAACTGAAGAACACAATTGTTTTACATTAATCTATCATACTTTTTGCCTTCTTCAGGATATTCACATCAAGGACATCATTGGGCGGGGTACTAAGAGAGAGGGGTTATATTACATGGATGATTTCAGTTTTGGCCATTCGAATAGCATACGTCACTTGGATAATGCCAAGGTAAAACAAATTTGGTTATGACACTATCGCTTGGGAAACCCATCATTTAGTTACATGAAATACTTGCTACCTAATTTATTTTCTAGTTCACATAATGTAGATTTGAAATGTGATGCCTGCATTTTAGTTAAGAGTAATTTATTTTCTAGTTCACATAATTCAGATTTGAAATGTGATACCTGCATTTTAGCTAAGAGTCACCGCGAACCTTTTCCAAATACTTTGAATAAAAGTGCTATTCCTTTTGCATTGATTCACTCTAATGTTTGGGGACCCTCCCCGGTCACTACTGCTCTTGGTTATCATTGGTTTGTAATGTTTGTAGATGACTACATTTGAATGACTTGGTTGTACTTGCTGAAGCATAAAGATGATGTATTTAGTGTGTTTTAAGCATTTCATGCAATGATTCAGACTTCATTTTTGGCAAATTTACAAATTCTTTGATTTGAAAATGGTGGTGAATACATAAATCATAATTTTCAAGATTACCTTAAGCATAATGGCATTCTCCATGAATTCATGTGCACAAACACGCTAACAAAATGGCATTGCGAGACGAAAGAATAGACATATATTAAAAACAACTCCGTCCTTATTGATTGAAGCAAGGGTGCCAAATAAATATTGGGCTAATGTAGTTACTACATCAGTTTACTTATTAAACAGAATGCCATCAAAGGTACTGGATTTCAAGACTCTATTATAGGTTTTATCCAAACATTTTACTCTACCATCTGTGTTGTTACTTCCTCCGCGTACATTTGGTTGTGTGGGCTTTGTTCATCTTCATAAAAAATCAGCACACTAAGCTTGACCCTTATGCAGTTCGTTATATTTTTCTGGGATATGCTACACAAAAAAGGGATATCACTGCTATGACCCTATCAACAAGCACACGTATGTCACAATGGATGTAACATTTTTGGAGTTTGAAAATTTTCTCTACACCACCATCTAATTCTACTCTTCAGGAGGAGATAAGGCATGAAGAGCAGAATTGGTATCCATATGACAAACAGGAACGAGTTATTTTAACTAGCTCAATACACGGTGAAACAAATGAAAAACCACAATATTGTGACCGATAGTATTGTGATCTGACAAGTAAGGAAAATGACATGATATTAGTTAGAGAAAGAAAAGAGAATGCTATGGACGATGAATATATTGGAGGATAGAGATGCTTTACTCAAGGATGATGAATTTGAATCTGAAGTGAATGAAAACACAATTCATGAGAATGCTAAATCTAAAACTGTTCTTGAAGGAGTCCCTCTCTTCGTACATGATGCCCATGCTTATGATCTCGCAAATAATATTGAGGTAAGTTTTGCAGTACCATCTTATAATTACCATTGAAATACTCCCGTAGCTTACAACTTACCTTTCAGACATAACTGAGGAAAACCTCTAACTCGATACTCTTCAGAATTTGAAGGGAAAAATTCTAAGTATCTAATTGCAAACCATATGAGTACTCAAAGACTATCTGAGCCTCTTAAAGCTTTTATATAGAAGTTATCCTCTTATAATGTCCCAAACGGAGTATCTGAAGCCTTAGCAGATCCAAAGTGTGCTCAAGCAATAAAAGAAGAAGTGGATGCACTGCAGAAAATATTACATGGGAGCTTGTTCCGTTGCCAAGGTAGAAGAAGTTAGTTGGGAGTAAATGGGTGTTTTCCATTAAATATAGAGTAGATGGGTCCATTGAAAGGTATAAGGTGAGGCTTATGGCAAAAGGGTATACATAAACATATGGGATAAACTATCAAGAGACATTTTCTCTAGTGGCAAAGCTTAATACAATAAGGGTCTTATTGCCCTTAACAACAAATTTAGATTGGTCGGTGCACCAATTTGATGTGAAGAACACTTTCCTCCATCATGATTTAGAAGAGGATGTGTACATGGATATTCCACCAAGATACATTATATAGTAAAATAAGAAAGTTGTGTGTAAGTTACGACGAAGTCTTTACGTATTAAAGCAATCACCTCGAGCTTGGTTTGGAAGGTTTAGTCTAGCCATGAAAAAATATGGCTTCAAACAGAGTAACTCTGATCATACTCTTTTCTTGAAGCATCAACAAGGAAAGGTTGCAACACTAATAATCTACATTGATGACATGATTATCACAGGGAATGACATAGAAGAGATTTTTGGACTCTAAGATAAATTGGCTATTGAATTTGAGATGAAGAGCTTAGGGGAACTTAAATATTTTCTCAGAATTGAGGTGGTCAGATCAAACCAAGGTATATTCCTTTGTTAAAGAAAGTACATTCTCAACTTGCTAGCTGAAGTCGAGCTGATTGATTGCAAGCCAACTGATACACCTATTGTCTAGAATCACAAATTAGGAGAACATTCAGGTCATGCTCCAGCCAATAAAGAATGATACTAAAGAATAGTAGGCAAGATGATCTACTTGTCACATACTCTCCTTGATATATAGTGTATGCGGTCAGCATAGTAAGCCAATTTAAGCATTTTCCTTGTGAAGAACACATGAATGCAGCCGTACGGATACTTCAATACTTGAAGTCTGCCTTAGGGAAAGGAGTGTTATTTTGCAAGAACGGTCATCTAGATATTGCTGGTTATACAGATATAGACTAGGCAGGAAATGTCCTTAATAGAAAATCCACGTCAAGCTACTTCATATTTGTTGGAAGGTACTGGTCATATAGAGGAGTAAGACACAAAAGGTTGTAGCAATATAAGTGATGAAGTAGAGTTCAGAGGTATGGCTAAAGGACTTTGTGAACTTCTATGGCTTAGAAGGTTGCTAACTGAAATTAGCTTTGCTCCTAAATCTGAAATGAAGTTATTTTTTGATAATAAGGCAGCTATAGACATTTCTCATAATCCAATACAACATGTTCATATGAAGCATATTGAGGTGGATCGACATTTCATTAAGTAGAATCTTGAAGAAAAAATAATTAAATTTCCTTTTGTCAAATCCAAAGACCAATTGGCAGATATTCTTACTAAGGCTATTGTATGCAAAAGTTTCCACAACTCACTTGACAAGTTGGGCATTTGAGATATCTTCTCCCTAACTTAAGGGGGAGTCTTGGCATGAGTTATATATCGAGTGATTATAGGAGCAAATCATGTAGATTTCTCACATTTAAGAAGTTATGTATTTATTCCATTATTTGGGGGTATTGTTGACTTTAACCATATATGGAGTCTTTTTATATTGTATAAAACACACAAAAGTTTCAAGAAGAGATGAACCAGATTTTCCAATTCCTCTTTGTATCATATATATCATTCAGCTAAATCATTGTTACTTTGATATGAGATAGATTGGGAAAAAATAATTTTAATGTCTATAGTTGAATAAAAATTAAATCTTAATATTTAATTATGTTCAAATCAAATTTCTAAGATTTTATAAACATTCAAATTAAACTCTACATAAATGAAAATTTTAATAGAGATCTGACATGAAAAGTCATTTGCTACATCATTATTGAAGGAAAAAAATAATGATATTTTACTTTTAAAATGGGTTCACAGTGTCACATGTAGATTCTATTCATAAATTTAAAATAATTATAATTTAAAAATATTAAAATATTTTAATTAGTTAAAATTTTTTTTCTGAAAAAATCCATAATCCTAATTTCACTATCCCTAAATTTCACCCCAACCTTAATTCACTCTTCATCGTCCTCTTTCGTTGTTGTCTTTCATAGTCCTCTCTTCTTCTCCGATTGTAGCAACATTCTCTTTTGATAGCTTCTTCAGTTCACCTTTTCATCTTCTTCAGTGACGCAATCTTCTTTCTTTGTCTTTTTTCCGACACTTCCCTTTTTATAACTGTCTTGTTGCTTGCATGTCATTTGTTTTCTCCCTCTTCACCACCACCTTCTTCTTTCTTCGTCTTGACCATCACCAATGCACCAATGGGACATACATTAAAAAGCATAAGGCATATATATAAAAAAAACTCATCAACATATTTGCTTTATGCTAATATCACATTTATAGAGAAAAATTAATCCATATTGTTCCTTTCATTTAAACTTGACTGTGAAACTTGTTCTTGTGATGAACTAGTAGATTGATAAAAAATATTAGAAACACATTCATCAATTATTCAAATAAATAAATTAATAAAAAACATATTCCTTATAATATTGCTTTATATAAGCTATGTTTGCATTGGCTAACATGTAATGTCAAGCTATCTTTGTTCCATTTTTGGAGATACGATTGGAATTGCCACATTTCCTACGTTCTGCATTTATCGTTTCTAAGATAATTTGTTTTGATTTTTTAAAATTTCTTTACCTCATTTTGTTGCATCTTTCTTACATTTTTGTATTTATTGGATATTACTCTTTTAGCTAGAGGATGTATTACCTCTTTATCAGTTGCAGGCCAAAAAATTTGCCCCTAATAAGTTGTAATATATAGTTATATAAACTCAAAATTGACCCTTCTTATAACACGAATCTATAAATGTCTCAATCCATTATTTTGAGTGATTGATTACACTAATCACATTTTTTCAAAGGTATCCATACATGTCCCATGCCTGACAACTGCATGTTTGTTGTCTATTAATGCTTATAGTATGTTCACCTTATTCATCCACATGTTCAACCTATTCATCCATATTTACATACTATTCATCATCATCATAGTCACCAATATGTTCCTTTCCTCAAATTATATATAATATGTCATAAATAGGGAAATGTATGTCTAAATTATAAGTTGCATAAACATCAACACTTACTTGAATTTTTATAAGGTTTGTGAGCCTAATACAACTTTGGTTTGACTTAATAAGTCTTAATAACTCTTTAAAGTTGAAACTAAGTACTTATAATATGCGTTATTAATTTGATAGTACCATAAATCCTTCCATATGTCATATATTTGCCTATTTCTAATATAATCAATGTCAACATTTTCAAATGCAGCAATATCCTTACCAAAATATTTCTAAATTCTGGTTCTAACATGAAATTCCCACCATAAAAAGCCTTATACTTCGATATTAAGCCATTATAACTTGTATAGTAACCATTAGAGAATAATAAAAGAAAAATAAGTCATTAAAATGAATAAAATGGGATATTAGGTTCTGACCAATTAATAGGATGTACTGATAGAATTCTAAAAGTATGTTTATCAATAAGGACTTGTGCAAAAATAATAAAAAGGGCTATTAGGTTCTGACCAATTAATAGGATGTACAGATAGAATTCTAAAAGCATGTTTATTAATAAGACTTGTGAAAAAATAATAATTCAAAATCACGCAAAACCATAGAAGCAAGCAAGTTTGATAGAGTGGCACAATAGCCACTTTATGTAATTAACCAATGCAACATGCAATATTTATTAGGAGGATCAGTCATTACGAGTGATACACACATTACTTGTAGCACCCTACTCTCGCAAGACACGTAACTGACATCTTGAGTGATGTCCGAGTACGTACCTCGCAAAAGTGGTATGCTAGAACAATCATTCAGTCAAACTCATTACAAAATTTTCATAAATCACATGCATATGTGGAAAATCAATAAACAAATCAATCCCATTTTATTGATAAAACATTTGCATTCATGAGTGTTACTACACTCATTGTTCAATCTCAATTACATACATTTCCAATTTGGAAAGTCGTTACAAAATAAAATTATTCAAATAACTGAGGTACAATAATTACGGAAAACACAATTTGATTCAAAAAATTAAACAAGTACAAATGTAGACACGAACTGATCCCGGCCTCTAGCTCTTACTTGAATACAGGGGCTATACTCCAATTTATCTAACTGGAGATCTTCTCTAAGCCTAAAAATATTGCAAATTTGGGTTGAGTTTTGCGAACTCAGTGAGTTAACCATCCTCGATGGCTCACTCATATCACATAACAAACACATTGTTCATGTAATCATGTAATTCACATCGTTTCACTAATGATGATATAACATTATATATCACATTCAGAATAATCATGCCGTCATACAATTCATTTTAGTCATTCAAAAAATATATGTCAATTTTATATACAATGCTCATAAGACTCACTTCCAATTGTTATTATTATGACCGAGTGCCTTTTTACTGGCCCATATCCCTTGTTGATACCGGGCTGTATCAAAGAATGTCTCATATCCCTTAGTGGATACTGGGTATAATAGTAACTGAGCCAAAGGCTTCTATTAGATTATGAGCTTTAAGCTCTTGTCACTGGTGACTCTGGTCACAACTGCCTTTATTTTTTATGCATTCATGTCATGGAATGCATCTATCATATAATTTCAATCAGTCACTTTACATAGGTCATTGGGCCTTGGTCTGACATTAAACACTTAAGTTGAGAATCACTTATTCAGTACAATTCACATTTAATGAGCACTTCCAATATGATATTCATGCATCAAATGCTTCCGACATTCAATGTCTGGAATCAATACAATCACATTCACATCAATCATATCAGTAGTAATTTGATGCAGAAATTTAAAACGTAGCAAACATTGAAATAAGACCATCTAGGTCGACTCACAGTACGCTCCAGATTAGCATTAGCTTCTATGATCTTGAAACATCTAGATGCGGACGTTTAGCCTGCAGATCAACTTTATGCAATACACACATTGTACACACAATAATAATTGGACAATTACATAAACATTCAATTGGACACACATGTATATGTGTCATGTATAATGCATGCTCAATTTGACTATTCTGGGTTTGCTTCCTTAATCACTTCTCTTATTCATCAAATCTTATCATTTGTATGTGTCTGTCTCATTCTTAGATTTACACCTCAAGAACACTTGGTTACTCTTAATGCCATAGTTCAATTACTCATCAATTCTTTTCTACCATTATGTGCTGTTATAAATCAAATTCTCATTCACCTTTACTTAATACATATAGTTCTTCTCTTTTGAATCACAACTAATATCATATGAACAACTTCATTCCCATTATACTCATGCCTTTGGTACTTTGATATCAACAATTCCTTCACTAAGTTATAACATCATCAATTGATCATTTACCAATGTTATTCTAACATTATATGTTTATACAATATCCAAACTCTCATTCATTCTTATAACATCTCCAAAATTTCATACTTGAATATTTGGTCAACAACAATTCATTCTTAATGAACTTAGATGATAATGAAATTTGGTGGAGAGGAAGAACAATGTGGGAGGAGTTTGTGGTCCAAAATTTAAGTCAATCAGAAGTCCGGTGAAGAAGTTATGGTTAAAAGAGTGAAGGGAGTTCAAAGTTATCTAACAGCAGTATACCTTCACTGTGCATGATCGTGCACTTCCAATTGACCATGATCGTCCTTTTGCATGATCGTGCAATCCCTTTATGACCCCTTAGAGTCACGATCGTGCTTGTGCATGATCTTGCACTACCTTTTATTCCAACTTCTTCCAGATCTTCCTAAAACAAACTTTCGAGTTACTTTTACACGATCATTTTGACAAGGAAAATGAAGGATTTAGGCAAAACATTCTTGTCAACAATTGTTCCTTTATGTATTATGTTTCTAATGACACTAATTTCATGTAATTTGGTTTAGTATTCTACAATTTATACTTAAAATATTACAGACTGTTCCCAAACCACGACAGTACACAATACTCGACTTCAAGCCAAATTTTGAAACTCTTAGAGACAGAATTAAAAATCGATTCCTTTATGAAAACACTGTATGATTAAAATACAGGTGCATTTGCAGTGAAAACGCTGCATCTGTACATTTTCTAGCCCTCTTCGTCATCATTTTCATCTTAGTTCATCTCTTTGCTTAGTCTATCTCCTCTAGCTTATTTCCTCAATATTTCCCTTTCATTCCTACTTCCATTTTACTTCAATTTCAATCACAAACAAATCATACTCTACTTCATCATAAAGTTTCTGCACCCAGTACTCAACTTCTAGTCAAAATTTGAAACTCTCAAAGACAATATTTGAATTCGATGTTTTCACGAAAAATGTAGCCTTATCTCGCTAATTTAATCTAAATCAAAAATAATCTAATTTGGATATCTACAGAACAAGTTATGTCTAAATTTCAGATACATAATCACTGGAAAATGTTACAGCTAACATTTTTCCAACACACTTTAAACACCATTACCATTTTATCTCTAAACTTCATCCTTATAACAACTCATAAATACCATTTATACATTAAAATAGAACATACATCTTTTTATTGCAACATCAATGTTACACATATCTCAACTCCTCTATCATGATCATTAAACACTAAACTATCATTATATACGCTTCATTTAGTCGAACCATGAAGATTAAAAATAATACACTTAGTTGTTTTGGCTCCAAAGTTGAAGATCATGTAACCCTAACTCCCAAACATCCCAAGATCATCTTCATTAATGAAGGAGAGATTACATTTTTCTTGTGACATGATGAAAAGATAATACGGATCTTGAGGAAAGAAGTGAAGGAGTTGGCATAAAATCAAAATTCGTGAGGGTTGGTGAGTGCCATGAGTTGAAAGAAGAGAAGAATAAGAAGATGAGAACATTTGGGCAAAGAAATAAAATGAAAGACAAAATGGTTCTCTTTCATTTAGGCCATACGAAAGTGAGGTGTGTGGCAAGGCAAGTGACACTTGTCACTTGCCACATGTCACCACCTCATGGTGTTCACTTGGTCTTTTAAACTACTAGTCCATTTGTTTCCCCATTTCTACTCCAATCGTCTCCCAATTTTCAATGACACTTGTCATTAAATCTCAATATCACTTATAAAAATTTCCACTACCATTAGACACTTATTTCTACTGCCATTTATCAATTGTTCTGCCACTTGACATTTTTTCCTAGTCTAAAAATGCCCTTAAATTCCAGAAAATTTTCATATTTCACCAAAATTTCTAATTCACTACTTATTCATTCCAACTCAACTTTTAAGACACATAATCTATAATTCACATTATAATCTCATTAAAATAGTAATTTATACCTAGAAAATGTCAAATGAATGTATGTATAGTCATTGTAATGTGTGCAAAAATTTAAATTCACGTCCGTGTATGCTATAGTATGCATGAGCATGAAGTGCATTTCTCTAATTTCTCATTGCTATTTCTCATTTACAGAAATCTAAGGTTCTAACCCTTAGTATGGAAACGGGATGTTAGATTACTCTATGCCTTAAAGATCCTATATATGCAGAAATCACTAATAATATTCCATGAAAATAGTTATATAAATTTACCTTGAAATATTTATTTTTTATAGGTAATTCTTTTCTAAAATATAATTAAACTTTAACTATTCATAGTATAACTAAACTTACCCTCTATTAAATAATATTACTAATATTTTATTATGATTTTAAATTTTTACATAATTAAATCTCATCTTAGTTAGATTTAGCTTTCTTAGATCATGAAAGCTCTTATGTAGGACCAGAAAAGGTTAATGAACTAGTTAAACTAAGACAAGTCCAATCCGTATAGTTACTAAGGTGTATCAAGAGGAAACCCACCCTCAAGTGCCCAAATTGTATACTTAAGATAATCTAGAAACAAAATTAGGTAACTTGTATATTTAATAGCCTCACTTAATCATTTCATCTAGACTCGTATCGTGAATGAGCAATTCATAACTTTTAAAAAATTTAGCAATATCAAATCCTATCCACTTTAAGAAGGGATATCCTTGCATAAACCTATCATCTAAGTCAAACTCCATAAAAAGCTAGCTTAAGAGCAAACATACAGAACTAAAATTTATACAATCAATCTAAAAGTTATATTTTATATTTTATGAATTAATATGAAATTTATTATTACTAGAATTGATTGATTCCCCATAAATTTATAGTTCTAACTCCATTCACCTATGAAGATTGAATAGATTCATATAAGTCTTTTCAATCCTATCTTATGGTCTTACTCTATTGCATTGACTTGAGGCTGATTTAGGAGACTAGAAAATTTTAGAAACTAGGTATATTTGATCTTACTCTATTCTTGACTAAAAATAAAATTTAATAACTAGGTATACTTGGCAAATCTAATCATTATGTTTAGTGGTGGAATTCATTTAAGATAATGATCTTTTGATTTAAGATTCGTACAATTAACAAAAAAAAGGACATTGCTTTTCACAATAACCAATAAGACCCATGTTCCCTCCTTTTTATATAATGTAGGCTCCTTTTCTAATTCATATGACTGATTGCCTCCTATATGCATCAAGGACCACATGAGAGGCATGGAAAAACATAAAAAAAATGACAAAAGAAAACATATCAAGATAAAAGTATGGAAATTACCACACAAAAGAAATTAGAACAAAGCCACAAAGAAAGACGAATGTGTCACTAAAGAATGAAGTAAATCACGTGTTAGTATAGACTTTATGTTTGATATACAAAATGCACAAGAAGGGGGGGGGGGGTTGAATTGTGTATCCTTTTTCGTGATTACAATCCCCTTTTCAAATTTCTTTGAAAACTTGCTTTTTGAAAACTATTGAGTAAAGAATATCACGATTTGTTGCAGTTAACTTCTAAGTATTTGTATAACACAATAGAAATTAAAAGTTGAAAGTTAGAGAGTAGAATTCGACACAGCAGTTTTATCCTGGTTCACTCCAAACCGTGGGCTACGTCCAGTCCTCAGAATCCTTTCTGAGATTTCACTATTCTTCTCAAAACTACAAGTATTCTTTTCACCGAGCCTCTTTAGATCTCTTACAATAAGTATTGTTTTTGTCACTTAGCCTCTTCAGGCTCTCAGCTTTTCTTCTTTCTTACAGAAAGATATTTGCAAGCTTTGTTACAGAGAATAATAGCTCTAGAGTTTAACACAATGAATATAATGTTTCTCAAAGTTATTAGCTATCTTAAAATCTCAAACTTTTTCAGTCTTCGACTCCGACTCGTATTTATAGCCTTCGTCTTGAACTACTTCTTGATAACCGCTTCTTTTTTCTTGTTTCTTGATCTTTTAAGAAACAGTTATTCAGTTGAGTTCTGTAACTAACTCAAATTGATTATCCATCCGATGTGGTATCGGGTCTTTGTATCACTTTCGTCTTAGTTTTGTTTCTGCTTCGTCTTACTTCCTTTCATCTCACTTTTGCTTCATCTTAGTTTTCACTTCGTCTTAGTTTTGCTTCTGCGTCGTCTTACTTTCTTTCGTCTCACTTTCACTTCGTCTTAGTTTTGCTTCTGCTTCTGCTTCGTCTTACTATCTTCTCCTCTTCATCTTAGTTTCATCTGCACTTTGTCTTACTTTCTTCTCCACTTCGTCTTAGTTTCTTCTCCGCTTCGTCTTAGTTTCTTCTCCACTTCATCTTACTTTCTTCTCCGCTTCGTCTTAGTTTCTTCTCCGCTTCAGCTTACTTTCTAATATTATTATTATTTGATTTTCATCAAAATTATTAATCGTGAAGTCATTTTGACTTAAAAAAGAGGACAAACAAAGTGAAGTTAAAATGTCATCAGAACGAGACTGTTGTTGTTACTGGAGAAAAAAAGAGGACTATGAATGAGTGAATTAGGATTGTGGTGAATTTTGGGGATAATGAAATGATGATTAGGAATTTTGTTAGGTAAAAAAATTTAATTAATTATAATATTTAATAATTAAGAAAATAATATTAAGAAAATAAGTTTATTAATTATAATATTTAAATAAAAATTTTTGAAAAAAATTATGAATGGATCTCACAGAGTCATATGGCATTGTGAACATTTTAAAAGTAAAATATTATTATGTTTTACCCTGTCATTACCTGATATCATCATGTCTCATTTAGAATTTCCATTCTTATAGAGTTTACTTTGAACATTTATAAAATATTAAAATTTAGTTTGAACATAATGAAACATTAAGTTTTAACTTGTTTTTAGCTGTGTAAACGTTATAATTATTTTTCTTTTTTTGCCTTTAATACTACTCTAACCGAAAATAATAAATGTCAAACTAAGATAATTTTCAGTATTTAAGAATACGTATATGGATGTGTTTGAAAAAGAAAAAGAAAAGAGAAGGAAAATAGAGAGAGATCGACTCAGAATCTTAGGCTAATGTCTGGTAGTAAATTGTTCTTGGATTAATTTTTCCTAAGTGTTTTGAAAGAGAGTTTAATACATAAGATCAAAATATCTCTACAATTTTAAGTGTATTTTAAGTTATTAGATAGAGGGTGAGCCCACCAGTTGCTCCTTTGTGACTAAAAGGTCACAAGTTCAAGTCACCGAAATAACCTTTTTGTAAAATACAAACTCAATTACAATTACATAAACTTTAGAATTTCCATTCTTATAGAGTTTACTTTGAACATTTATAAAATATTAAAATTTAGTTTGAACATAATGAAACATTAAGTTTTAACTTGTTTTTAGCTGTGTAAACGTTATAATTATTTTTCTTTTTTTGCCTTTAATACTACTCTAACCGAAAATAATAAATGTCAAACTAAGATAATTTTCAGTATTTAAGAATACGTATATGGATGTGTTTGAAAAAGAAAAAGAAAAGAGAAGGAAAATAGAGAGAGATCGACTCAGAATCTTAGGCTAATGTCTGGTAGTAAATTGTTCTTGGATTAATTTTTCCTAAGTGTTTTGAAAGAGAGTTTAATACATAAGATCAAAATATCTCTACAATTTTAAGTGTATTTTAAGTTATTAGATAGAGGGTGAGCCCACCAGTTGCTCCTTTGTGACTAAAAGGTCACAAGTTCAAGTCACCGAAATAACCTTTTTGTAAAATACAAACTCAATTACAATTACATAAACTTAAGAGTTTATTAAAAAAATTTAAAATTTATTAAATATTGCAATTATGTTTTAAATTTTAAAATAGTAATAAAATATTTATTATTTTAAAAAAATTGTTATTAGAATTTGGGTTAATTACAAAAGAATATCAAACTTTGGTCAATTTTGTAATCATAGCTCGAATTTTAAAAAATGACAACAAAATGCCTAAACTTTCAAAAATTTTCAATTCTAACTCGATGCTAGTATCTCTGTTATCTTTGCTGACATGGCAGTGTCATATGTCCAAAAACCCTAATTAATAAGACACGTCAACCTTAATTAACAAAAGTGACTTAGATTAATGAAACAATGTCGTTTTATGATATAACTAGAGCAGCATCATTTCAACAAGATTAAATGCCTAAATCTGTCTTTCGATCCCTCTTCTTAGACGAAGACACCTTTGTTTCTTTGTTCCATAGTCGTTGTCTAATCCCTCAAGCTAACCCACTATTGCATCGCCATTAGTTCTCAGTCTATTTTCTCCCGACGCCAACACCCTTATTTCTCTGTTTGTTACTGTTGTTTAACCTCTCAAACCTTCCCACTATCGCATCGCCATTCGTTCTCAATCTATTTTCTCTTAACGTCCTCACCATCTCACATCGTTGAAATATCATTTTCCCCTTCTTGATGCCCTCAGCCCATCCTAATTAGTCATATAAAGGTTAAGTTTTTATTATGCTTAGTTTAATTTTGCAGATATTGATGATCATACATAAAATTAGATGCAGGAAATGATGGGTTAAAATTTATTCTCTATCTCGACAAAGAGTCGATTTGTCGAGATAGAGTATAAATTTCTTGCTTATGATTTCATTTTCTTCTTTAATGTTAGTACCCATCTGCCCAACTTCATTTACTAAGTACCACCAGTTATTATAGCAACTGCTTTACTGGTTTCGTTATGTGATTCTATGTAAAGCTACAGAAGAAGATAAAAAATTTATTAATGTTATTAGTATAAAGCATTCATTGGTTTTAGTTACACTTTACACCACATTGAATTATACCCATCGAATAAAGTTTATAAGTTTACTAATGGTGTGGCCTTTCTTCACCATTTTTTACATTTCATTCTTTTTTGGGTGAATTTATGAAAAGAAATCATTAAAGAATTGGATCCTTGATTCTCACGAGGATTACTTGAATATCTAATTCCTAGAATGATTCTGACTTTTCATTATGTAGTTCTATTAGATGATTATGTCTTGACTCCACCTTTTTAATCTATAGGATAACACTGTCTTAAATCTCAAATCATAGAGGACGAGAAGCAGTTTGTAAGATCAGCTATTATGTACTGTTGATTTGTTCTAGTTTTCACAATCTTTACGCATGTAAAAGGTACCTTTGATTTTTAATTGGTATTTTTCAGAAATTTTAAAGATGAGACTAAATACTTCGATGATTTAAGAATTTCTACTAAACCTTTAATGATTTAGATTGCTTCATGGAAAGTTCTTATGAATTTTTTTTCACAAATCTAAATGTTAAGGCCACAATAGTGCTAAATTTAAGGTAGTAATGAAATATTTGTATGATGATATTGTAATAGGATAAAGAAATATGGGTAGAAAAAAGTACATGTAGCTGTCGTTGGTTATGCACCTAGTATATATTTGACATAGGAAGAGTGTCAAGGTTCTGTTAATGGATTCAAAGGAGCTATTTATTGTTCTTTTAATAGTGTAGTGGAAGTTAGAAGGATATATTATCAATTTTGTCAAGAGAAAGCATTACGTTCAGCGGTAAAATAATTACAATATATATTATTTGTTATATGTGATAATTTGATTGGATTCATTTTTATTTAATATTGATATTTCTATGTATAATTCAGATTTTGAATATTGATTGCCCCAATTGTAATGAGAAGATGAAGTTATAGATATCAAATGCTAAGCCTAACATTGATCAACATTTTTATGAATGCATTAATACAAAAGTAAATATTTCAATTATTATTTTTAACAATGCCAATCATATAAATTCATGTTAATCAATATTAAAATGGAAGGTGTCTTGTAGGTACTTGGTATTTGTAAAAGACATAAAAGTTTGTAAGTTGTTTGAAAGATGTATTATTGTTCGCAAGAAATAAGTTTAAAAATATATCTGCATAATGCAAATTTGTCATAAGTCCGAACATTTGTGTTTATATCTTTATTTTATAATTCCTATGTGATTTCATAGCTTAGGCATCCGATGTAAGTACGAAAAAAATGGAGACATTGTAATAGTTAGAAAAGCAAATGTAACTATTATGTTTACTGTGATTCTTTTGTTTTTTATTCAATCCCTTGCCACTATAATATTCAGTTGTAAGCTTTTCATGTTAAGTGTTGTTAAGAAAAAGTAAGGGTATACAGTTTCATTAAGTTGCATTCTCAATGGTTCATTTCTTATACAAATTTAAATAGACCCATTCGTAATTGTATTAAGAACTTATATTTATTACAGTACTTGGAAGGTTATCAAAATTAGGCCAATATAAATTTCACCACTCTCCACTATCTGCAATATTCATGACATCAATTTTGTAAATAAAATAAGATTGGTTAATAACTTTTATGGTTTATCTTTTTTATTCAAGATGAGATACAAGATTTTCTTAGTGACACATGTTGAGACACTGTTCTATAGGTAAAGCTAAAAGGACTCCACTTTGAATAACAGAATATCTCAACAAGGAAGAGTTCCCTTTTCCATAATCTCTTTCCAAGAACTATTAGACGCATGCGCAAACAAAGAAAGTCCAATTTTTCCATTGAATTTAAGAGAATCTTTGGTTGTCATTATAACATCGGACTCTTTGAGCCCTTTTGGATTGTTTTGTACTTGGAGATGCTACTGTATATTGATATATACATGGTTATATATTAGCTCAAAGATGTATTTAAATTCTTTTGGGTATATATGTAGTTTATTTACAATGTTATAAGCCCTTTCATGAACTTAGAGTTCATCGGTATGTGAAATCTTAGAGATTTATGACATATAAGCTTCTAAGTGTGTAAAACCGAGTCCATTGGATGGATAAGACCATGGTGGTTGAGTTAAATGTGTTCTAATGCCTTAGAGGTGATCAAACATGATTTATAAACTTATTGGACACTTAGAAAGCTTAATTGGAAAAGTTGATGTATATAAGGGCTTATTTGCCAATTGTTGAAAGTCAAAGGACTTAAATGTAATTTTTCAATTCTTAGAGGATCAATATGTAATTTTATAAAGTTAAGGGTCTTCATTATTATTTTCAAAAGTCCAGAGACCAAAATAAAAATAAAAGTTTTGGAGATTCCCAAATTTTGGGCTTAATTGCAAATTCAGGCAAAGCTTGGAGGGTAAAATGGTAATTTCATATAACCTAAGGGAAAAAAGGTAATTTCACCATATTTTGGTCAAAGAAAAGTCAATATTCTAGACCCCTCTTCATGTATGGCCGTGCACACCATTACTAAAGACTTGAAACATTTTGTTTTAATTAAGAGAAAGGAGAAGAGGGGAGGAGAAGAACCATTTTCGGCTATCACTAAATCCTACCCTTTTTTTTGATTCTACAACCCAAACCAAGGTGTTCTAAGCTAATTTGGGACCAAGGAACTCAAATATATCATTAGATTTGAGAAATTCTCAAAGGATTTTTAGATACCACCAAAGGAAGGTTTAGGTAAGTTTTGACTCATTTTGTCTACATTATGATTTTGAGTTTGGTCTTAAGATATGTTGTTTTCCATGTGTGAATATACACGAAACATGGTTTAGATGCATGGAATGAGTCATGGAGAAGTCCCCTTAAATCAAAACCGAAATGCCCTCTCTTTGGTGAAAGTTTGTGAATTGTTGAATAACTTTTGAAATTGATGATTTAAATGAATTCTATAGTGTTAATTGTACATGTATAATGTGAATTGATCATGAAAAATGAAGTAGATGTATATTGGATGAGGCTTGGTAGAAATGATGGGACAAGGAACGGATTAATGTAATGAGTTGCATAATTATGATGAATATGGCTTAAATGAAGGGAATTGGATTGAATGGAGTGGTGAAACATGTTGTTGTTTGGAAGTGTTTGTTATATAATAAGATAGGAGCATGAATTACTATGATAAATTCTTGAAAATGTGACTTGAAAGTCATGCCACATTAGGTGTTTGATAAAATTTCTAAGTGAAATTGGCTCAGGATTTAAGGATTCGTAATGATATACATTGGAAAGCGACTTTCATGTTTACTTAGAGTAAACTTGAATTTTGCTCAAATTGATGAGTAATGGCCGAATGTTATAGCTTAAAAATAGTGATATTATGTTTTATACACTTACGTGATGATGTATAAATATGAGATATATGTTTGAGTAGTAAATACATTGTACTTTTTTTTTTATGTATAAAGGCTTGGGAGCTGTGAATCAAGGAGCTCGTACCGAGGATTGTTGAAGTTAAGGGAGTGTACCTTCTTTTGAGGTGAGTTGGGGAAATCATATCTTTCAAATGGGATTAGAACATCCTAAGATATGCATGATGACTTGCATGTAAATTTTGAACTTAGGTAATGCATATTAGAATTTAATCTCAAATGGATGCTAGTATACTTGTGTAATTACTAAGTGACATTGTTTTGAATAACTCTTTGCACTTGGAGTGCAATTGATGTTTTTATTACATATTTTGAGAAATGATATTGTTTTAAAAAACCTGCACTTGAAATGCAAAGGACAATGTTTTATTTTCTGAAACTACATTTTTGAACAACTTTGCATTTGGATTGCAAAAGATGACTTTTATTGCATGAAATAATGTTTTGGAAATTACATATGTATAATCGAATCATCTAAGCTGCGTGTTTGTGTTCTCTTTTGGCTTAAAGCCATGGCAAGGTTCCATTTTATCGGTTGGACCAATAAAAAAAGGCATCGTGCCTTACTTGAATTTTGTACTTAACATTTTTATATGATTTTTTTTGTGATTGGTGAAGTAACGATTGGCCAATCATGTGTTAGGCACAACAGATTAAGCGACCCCCATACTCTTGATGCCGGTACATAAATATCGAGTCCTCGTACCAACACTTTTCTACGGGACTTGCAGGTGATTCCGCATTTAGGATCTGGACCCCAACGAGGCCATCACCTAGGGCCATGATGCTTTTGTAGACTGTAATCTAAACTCACTACGGACGAAAGTTGAGCCAACATCGGGAATCGGTGGGTGTGCACACTGGTTTGGTTGACTAGTGGTGACATGCATGATTGTTTTGGCTTATTATGAGATTTGTTTTCTGACGAGATTTGATTTATACATGCAATATTTTTTTGCTTTTATGTTGGACCCCGTTTTCGGAGCCCAACTCTTGTAGAGTCATAAAGCATGATCTTCATTACTCAATATTTTTGGAGTCATAAAATCTGAGTGCATTTACCTCTAGGGTTATTTCAATGAACCCTCATTAGCTATCATCCCACAAGGGTGGCATACCGACACCAATTAAACATCAAAAACAAACTCATTTCTCCTATTTCAGAATAAATTTTGGGAAACCTCAAAATGGAATTTCAATTACACTTCTTCATAACATTTGTTCCCCATTGTCTTAAGTTTCTAATGATACAAAAGTCATTCAATTTGATTTAGAAATCTGAAAGTTATAGGCCAAACATTTTCAGACTGTTATTAAACTGAAACAGTACACTATATTCAACTTCTATCCAAAAATTGAAAGTCTTAGAGACTGAATTAAAATTTGATTCCTTCTTATAATTTGTAGCTCTATGTCTTTAGTTTATTTAGAAACAACAATCATCTAATTTAGAGCTCTAGAGGGCAAGATATCACAAAAATATCGAAGTATGTTCAATAAAAATATCCAATTCATGCTCTTCCAATTTGTACCCTTACTTTGATTCAATCAATTTTTTCAAATCAATACCAACAACTATAAATTTTTATGGAGAGACAGAAGAATGTGTCAGGAAATCATTGCTCCAAAAATCAAGTCATTTGGAGGTCAAATGACAAAGTTATGGTTTGGGGGTGGGGGGGTGG
>JAOTAX010000197.1:18294526-18311852 GCA_025629825.1 Erythroxylum guanchezii
TGGGCTTATTCTCTTGGGCCTAATTTATTAGGCATTGAATAAATATATGTGGATATATTTATTGGGCTAGATTGAATAAGTTGCCAGGCTTTTATTATATAAGATATAATATGGGCCAAAACTTATTGGGCTTCAATGGAATTAGGTTTTCTCTATAAATAGAGAAACTTAGGTCTCATTAGAAAGTGAGAAGGGAGATGAAAACCTTAGTCATCTTCCGGGAGAAAAATTGTGCGGCATTCGAAAGGATTTTTGAACGTGCTAGCACACACGAGCCGCTGCTCGGATCGTTCATCCTGGTGTGGATACTGGTAGAGGACATTCGCGCATTGCAGTGTCTACGAATCTAAATAAGAAACAACCAATCAACATCAAGAGGTAATTTCGTACATGCTATAGTTTTCAGTTATACTTCTTGTTGTTTTATGGTCTTTTCCGCTACGTATTGTGAATACTCGGGGCATAGGCGATCCAACATAAACTTGCTCAAAATACCTCTCCTCTTGCTCCTCTTGCCTTTCTTGGTTCCTTTTTCATAGGCAAAAATCCCAAATTCAATAGGGTTGCTAAATTGAAAACCCACAAAACATATTCAATAAAGTTGATCCTAGAATACCTAAACACATACATTTTTTAAGCTTCATGAACGAAAACCCCTTCCAAAATCCAAAGGATTAAAAATTCTCTTACCTTAAATCTTCACCAAATGAAGAGTTTCTTGACTCTAATGGAAGCTCCTCTTCCTCTACCTTTTTCTCTTCTTGAACCACCTTAAAATCTCTCTTGAAGGCAAATAAAAATTGAAACCTAGCTTATTTTTTCTTCTTTTTTCTCTTCTCTACCGAAACTCTCTTCTCCTCTCTCTGCTTTCGTTATTTTCTTCTTCTCTCCCACAAAGCACGTTTTTTTCTTCTTCAATTGCAAGACAACACTCAATTCTTCCATTTATGCCCTTAATGAGTGAGAAATGTCTAATTTTCCCTTCCTTATAAGCCTTATAACTTTAAAGCTTAAGTAATCTTCCAAAAATGCCCTTGAATCTTCTTATAACCTTAACACTTTAATTCCATTAACCCATGCAATAAATCCTACTAACTTTGATGTAATTAAATAACTCCAAAATAATTAATCTATCAAAACCTCAAAAATTATTTAAATCTTGCTTAACTTCAATGCAAAGAAATTGGGGGTCAACATTTCTCCCCTTCTTAAAAGAAATTTCATCCTCGAAATTGTTACCTGACTGATCAAAAGGCAGGGTATGTCTCGTCATATTAGTAATGATGTCACCTCAAATTCAAGAATTCAATCATATAGTTGGATACTTTACATCAAATATAAATTGCATACACTCTCAGTAGCATATTCTAGCTCACAATAACAATTTAAGTTAACCTTTTGAACTTCTATATATGCCGCTATCATTCATCTCATCTTCCAGATATCCTTCATTACATCTTACATATGTATATTTGCAATCAATTCAAAATTATAGATATATAATCATCATGAAATTTTGGTCTCAATTCCACTAACACATTCTTATGGTGGATCATAACTCTTATCATATCAATCAAACAACCATTTCAATTCTAAGCCCATCCTCATAAGATTGTAATAAAATTTTTTCTTCTTCCAACTTTGCTTATACGCTTTAAATCTTGTCATTTCTATCACATCTCTATTTTCCTTAAACAATCCATGACAATACATTCACATCTATATAACATTGGGGGATATATCACCACAGTGCATTATTGATGTCATATTTAATAATGCATTCCCTAATACAAATACGTTGAATCATTATCTTCATATTTACCCACATAATATTTCTCATTTCTATTTATCCACAACTTTCATTTTCTCATATCATGAAAGAGTATCATTTTTCTTGGTAATTTTATCAACTCCAACTCTTAACAATTACTCAAACATGTGACGTATACACATGCGACTCAAACTAAGGATCAGTTTCTATTGTCTACTATGAAATGTTCATAAAGCATGGACCTTGACACATAATTCAAAAATGCCCATGTAAGATCCTAATTTTGGAGCTCTAATACCAAACATGTTGTACCCCCATTTTTGGAGCCCAACTCTTGCAGAGTTATAAAGCATGATCTTCAGTACTATATATTTTCAGAGTCATAAAACATGAGTGCATTTCCCTCTAGGGTCATTTCAATGAACCCTCATTAGCTATCATCCCACAAGGGTGGCATGCCCACACCAGTCAAACATAAAAAACAAACTCATTTCTCCTATTTTAGAACAAATTTTGGGAAAAATCAAAACAGAATTTCAATTAGACTTCTTCATAACATTTGTTCCCCAATGTCTTAAGTTTCTAATGACACCAAAATCATTCAATTTGATTCAGAAATTCGAAAGTTATAGCCCAAACATTTTTGGACTACTATTAAACTGAAATAGTACACTATATTCAATTTCTATCCAGAAATTGAAAGTCTTAGAAATTGAATTAAAATTTGCTTCCTTCAGATAAATTTTAGTCTATGTCTTTAGTTTACTTAGCAAAAAGAATCATCTCATTTTGAGCTCTTAAGAGCAAGATATCATCAAAATACCAAAGTATGTTCAGTAAAAATATCCAATTCATGCTCTTCCAACTCGTACCCTCACTTTGATTCAATCAATCTTTTTCAAATCAATACCCATAGCTATGGATTCTTATGGAGTGATAGAGGAATGTGTTAGAAAATCATTTCTTCAAAAGTCATGTTATTTGGAAGTCGGATGACAAAGTTATTGTCAAAAGAGTAGAATATGTTTAGGTTGGGGGGGGGGGGGGGAACCCGCTGGTCGTGATCGTGCATTGCGCGAAATGCGCGACCGCGATTTTCGTGCAAGTCCGCAGAGTTGCGATCGTGACTTCTCCCTACCTGCTTTTCTTCTTCCAACCTGTATTGGTAAAATGGGCATAACTTTCACTAGAAATATCAGATTATGGTTATTCTTGGACCATTTCAAAGAAGACTTCTAGATCTACAAAGTCCTTGAAGACCTCAAAAACAAATTTTGCCTCTATAAGGTCAAAATTTCAAAACAATGTAGCTGTCCGGAATGTCCATCGTAAGCAGCATCACTAACTTCTAATGATCATATGTCTCAACTCCAAAGTCCAAAAATTTCATACTATATATCATTAGAAAACTAGAAATATAATCTACAACTTCCAATAAGACAACTTTTGTCCAGTTCAGCCTAGATCAATACAGTATTTCCCTGAAGTTAGAACACACATTCTTACCCCTGTGGAGAACTTGAAAGTGAAATGAACAAATTTGAAATATCATCGACAAAACACAAACATACTTCAATAACATCAAAATATAAGAGTTTTTACGAAGCTTTAATGGGCATTTCAAGCCACAATACATCAATATCTCAAAATCCAAAAATACAAAAAGATACATGAACAGTAATTTGCTTAAAATGCAACTAAAGCCTTGCAGTTACAAATCTAGCTTAAAGCACAAAAAGATGCAAATTTTGGAGTGATGCCTCAATTCTCTTTCACTCGATCTCTTGCTTGTAACCTGCAGATGGAAAGGAGTGGGGGTCAGCTTAAAGCTCGTGGGTAATAATTTTGTAATGAGAAACATGCAAAAACCATTGAAATATTTATTTCCATGGTAAAATTCACAATGAGATCCATGCAACACATATTTCCCAAATTCACAACTTATCAAGCAATTCATAAACATCAAGGATAATGAATTCATCAAACTTGTCACAAATCATAAACACATAAGCACGTCAGAATGGTTGGGTGGATCCAAAAACAAAACATACTACACAGTTTCACATAGTGCTCTTGTGTTGTCGTGAACGTAGGTGAATCCATGAACAAGCTTCATGCCACTAGCAGGCAAGTGGGAGAAGCCTTTTGTTAAAGTGCACATGACTTAACTTAGGAGACCACCATAAACCAACATAATCATGTGTATCACATCTTCTAAACATATTGCCCAAACTGGCACATTTTCAAAAAGTGAATTCATAACTATAGTATCTTTTCAAAAATCATTTTCACATTCTTTAATAAATCATCAACACAATATCCGCATACTAAACTTATAGCACTTTTTCAAAGCATTCAAAAAGCAATAAAGTGCACATTTATAACACAATTGAAAACATTTAATTTTCTTGATTTGGAAGAAAACATTAATGGCTTATTACTCAATTATAAAAAATGTAACCCACCTTGAATTTCCTTCCTCTAAACTTGCTCAAAATGCCTCACCTCTTTCTCCTCTTGTCTTTCATGATTCCCTTTTCATAGGCAAAAATCCCAAATTCAATAGGGTTGCTAAATTGAAAACCCACAAAACATATTCAATAAAATTGATCCCAGAATACCTAAACACATAAATTTCTTAAGCTTCATGAACAAAAACCCCTTCCAAAATCCAAAGGACAAAAAAATGCTCTCACCTTAAATCTTCACCAAATGAAGAGTTTCTTGACTCTAATGGAAGCTCTTATCTTCCTCTACCTTTTTCTCTTCTTGAACCACCTTAAAATCTCTTTTGAAGGCTAAGAAAAATTGAAACCTAGCTTATTTTCTTTTCTTTTTTCTCTTCTCCACCAAAACTCTCTTCTCCTCTCTTTATTTTCATTATTTTCTTTTTCTCTCCCTCAAATCACGTTTTTTGCTTCTTCAATTGCAAGACAACACTCAATTCTTCCATTTATGTCCTTAATGAGTAAGAAATGTCCAATTTTCCCTTCCTTATAAGCCTTATAACTTTAATGCTTAAGTAATCTTCCAAAAATGCCCTTGAACCTTCTTATAACCTTAACATTTTGATTCCATTAACCCATGCAATAAATCCTACTAACTTTGGCATAATTAAATAACTCTGAAATAATTAATCTATCAAAACCTCAAAAATTATTTAAATCATGCTTAACTTCAATGAAATTTGTTTTTGGGGGCCAACGCTTTATGTACTAGAATTGGAACCTATGTTCATTGGATGAGTGATTAATAGGCCAGGTCTATATGGTTCTTAATCAGTATATGTTGAGTCATAGGCTAGGCCTATATGTTTCTATGCGATGTATGTTCACTTTATAGGTTATCTATAACATCTTGGTGTGTATCAAGTTTTACTTGCGATATATGTTTTTCTATGCGATGTATGTTCACTTTATAGGTTATCTATAACGTCTTGGTGTGTATCAAGTTCTATTTGCGATATATGTTTTTCCTGCTCACTGTGTGCATAGTGTACTCACCTCCTCCGCTTTCCAACCATACAGGTTAATTTAGTGAGCTTGAAGCTCTGTGTTGATCGTGTGATTTTTTTGACATTTTCGGGGAATTACTGCATGTGGGTAGTCTTTATTTTGTACTTTTGTTGTATAGTGGCTCATGAACTGTTTTTATTAGATTAGTTATGTTGATATGCCTGATGAATTTATAAATTAGCTCCTGACGGTCTTGTAGTTTGTAAAAGACCTTATTATGAACATTTGGTACTATTGTTGAGATTGCTTTTGAGTGGACTTAAAAGTCCAGAAGTTGTGGCAGAATTTTAATGTGAATATAGAAGTGTGTTTAAAATAATTTGTAGGTGTTTGATTGGGTTTTGTTTTTTTTAAATACAGCCATTGTGCTGCCTAAATGTTTTCAAAAAGGTATTCGGTTACCCTTGCATAGTCGGATTAAGGGTATCATGAGTATCCTTAGCCCAAGTATGTAACGATTATCCTGTGCCTGATGTGGTATCGGATAGTGACAACTAATTTTTCCATAACTAGTAACAATAAAGTGAACTGAGTGTGTAGAGAAGATGTAAGCATCTCAAACTAGCATATACCAAGGCCTGATTGTACGATCGTAGGCTTTTAGTAGTTTTCTCCTACAAGATTGGAGACTAAAGCACATTGATTTGTCTACTTCCCATTTAATGATGTCAAGCATTGGTAAGTTTAATGCAAATGGAGGCATGCTATTGAGGATGTCATTGGTACCTCTACAAATGTGAAATGATCAGGTCTAGGAGTTCTCTTTTATTAGTTGTATAACCTTTTTCCTCTATGAGATGAGTGTCTTTAAGGAATTTTATGAAGGAAGTTTGTATAAAGGGCTTAGTGTGTACAATTGCTCAATCTAGAAAAAGTGACTTATCCATTTCCAATTTTATGCCTAATTAAAGGTTTTACCCACTACCTAATTTGTAAAATTTGTTATAATGTGTAAGACATCTTAGGATTGATATAAATAATCTAGATACACTCCTCTTTTATGTGATATGAATATGTCCATTTAACCTATAGATCTTCTTTATCCTTGTGTAAATTCCATAATCTTTTTTCCACTAAGGCTTTGCTAAAGGGCTGGATAGAAGAAAATTCCCAAACTACATAGGATGAAAAATAAAAGACCATTTCACTTTAGGTTGAAAAAAAGATACAAGTTGCAGTCTTCCGTTATAACTTAGAAACCTATTAGACTAGCTATTAATCTTTTTATTGATGGAGTATAAAAGAGGAATATAGTCCAAAGGGAAGAGTTTTATCTTAGTGACTGAGACTTTTAGGTACTTAAATGGAATATTAGCTAAGGGAATTCCTTTGGAGCTTATTAAGTTGCACAATAGTGGATCAGTACCAGTTGAGGAAAGGAAGAAACTCTTACCTAGATTATAGTTCAACCCCAATATAGCTTTCAAGGATTCTAGTGAAGAAATGAGTAGATTTATTAAAGTTGCGGAAGTATCACAGAGCATAACTAGATCATTCACAAAATAAAGTCAAAATATCTTCTATTTGGAACATTTGTGATGGAATTTGAACCTTGGTTCCTTGTTGATTTTTGTATTTTTCATTCTAGTATACATCTCCATACTGATAGTAAATAACAGTGGAGATAAGGGATCACCCTATCTTAGGCCTTTATTATCTATGAAAAGTCTAGTTGGATCTCCATTAATGATGATTGAGTATAAGACTATAGTAATGCAAGCCTACATCCATTGAAAGAAAAAGGAAATCCTAAAGAAAGACAAAAGTTAATGATGAAGCTTTGGCTAAGTAAGTTAACTGTTTTAGCAACATCAATCTTTAATGCACAACTTTTGATGGATTTGTTGCTTCCATAACCTTTGAGTAGTTCCTGAGTTAGCAGTATGTTTTCTCTAACAGATATGCTGTATATAACTTACTTTTAATGGGGTTGATTATTTGTTTCAGGTGCTCCCTCATTTTATTGGTGACCACCTTTGATATGATTTTGTAAATCACATTGTAACATGAAATGGGCCTAAACTTACTGAGGGTTTTTACAAAGGGTTTTTAGGAAGTAAAAACATGTAAGTTTTGTTTAATTTAGTTAAATATTTTCCACTTTTGAAGAATTCTTGCGCTGCATTTGTTATCAGCTCTCTCGTATGTCCTGGGTTTGTTGAAACGAACTGGTATTGAAGCCATAGGGCTAAGGCATTTGCTAGGGTGAAAGTTAAAGAGGGTCTATTTGATTTCCTCAGTTAGGCCTTCCCTAATTAGCCTAGAATGTATCTATTAGGAATTGAGTTAGTTAGAAGATAAGTGATATCCTCTAGGAGTGGAGTAGTAATGTTTGAAGTTCCGAATAAGTTCTTAAAGTTTTTAAAAGCTATAGTTTTCATCTCCTCTTGAATTTTATTAATGTTCCCTTCATTTTCTTAGACTAAAAGGATTTATTTAATTTTCCTTCTAGATTGAATGGAGTTGTAGTAGTATTTAGTGTTTCTCTCCCCTTCCTTAAGCCAAAGCATCCTTAATTTTTGTCTAAGTTGAGGATTTAAAGCACCTAATGAGTCAATTTAATCTTGGATCTTTATAAAAAAATGTTGCTTGGTTTTGGGATCCTTAGGATTGGTAGGATAGTTTTCCAGATTCTTAATGAGAGATTCCAATGAAATAATTTTAATAGCCTGCATTAGATTAGATTAGCCTTTTTGTAACTTTATTAACTCCATTTTGAGTGCCTTTAGGATTTGTGAGCATCTATAAGCCTTATAACCATATTGGGCCATTTCAAAGCCTTTTATGACAACCTTTCTGAAACCTAGTACCTTAAGCAGTGAATTGAAAAATCTAAATGGAGTTTTACTTTTGTTGTGGCTAGTTTCATCCCTGATGAATATAGGTGAGTGATAAGACATTAGGGGACATCCAAAGTTAGCATAGCTTTGGGATATGTAGCTAACTAAGTTTAATTCACTAGACACCTATCTAATTTCTTCTACATCAACCAATTACCATATTGGTTGTTATTCCATGTGTGAATGTAACCAAACTTAAGACCCATCAATCCTAAGTCCTTGGTTAGTGAATGTAGTTCATTACCTTTTATTCTTGTGACTTTGTTAGCATTTAACACTTCCCCTAGGGATACTAAAAAAATTGAAGTCTCCTATTAAAAACCATAAGAAGGTCCTTATTTCCTCAGTTCATTTAAAAGAGTTTGTCTCTATAACTCCAAGTTAAAAAGCATAAATAGTAGTGATCCTAAATAGGAGTTTGTTTAGCTAATCTTGCGAGCTCATAATGTAGAAGCTGATTAGTGCAATACTAGTTACTTAATAGAAACACTAGTTACTTAATAGAAACACATAAAGGTCAAAAGTAACAATTGTATGAACATTATATAGAAATTCATGGTTACCTAATATAGGCCAACTTTTATTTATAAACCATAAGCACTTTTGGATTTACTTTTTCCCCTTTATTTTGGTCTCCACTAGACCAATAAAATGTGGCTTCTTAAGGCATACAAGGTCCTTAATTGCCAACTATTTATTATGGCTATTCAAGTCTCTTACACACACTAATATTTCTATTAATGATAGGAATTACCTTTTTTTTCTCTTGATTTTCCTACTAGACTTGGTTTTGCTTGGGCCTGGATCACTTGGTTTGGGGGAGTTTGCCTCTATCTTTATGGTATTGTGTAACATGTCATTTAAATTGCTTGAGTTTATTCTTATTACTCTTTTGCCTCCTTTACTATTATTTCTTTCCTCTATCAGTATGTTTTTAAAGATCAAAGTCTTCTTGAGGAATTTTAGTTTCCTGGGGAGATGAATTATTCTCCATATGACTTTTTACTTAGAGAGTTATAGCTTCAGCCTATAGACTTGGAGCTTTAATATGGCTTTTCTCTACCTTTGATTTTGTGTTGTTATTGCTTTTTAGGATCCATGTCCTCTTCTTCTTTCCTATTATGGGCTTCCACATGTATGTTACTTTTATAAAATCTTCAATTAAAGATCCAACTTCATTCATCTTGAGTATCTTAATAGCCTTTGGAAGGGGTTTTTCCTGGCTTTGTATCTCTGTCTATGCAAGCAAATCCTATCCTTTTAAGTCTAGCATTATTTTCATTTAAACAAATTGGCTTTTCAATTTTGCTAGCAATATGAATAAGGCCTTCTGCTAACCAATATTCCAAGGCAAACCTGTGAAAATTGGCCTGTATATCAGGGTCATAACTATGCATCATTTTTTAATAAACAATAGATGACTTTGGATATGCCATAGTTCATCATTAATAAGCCTCTATTCTTGTGGTTCAGTGGACAACTTGAAGATGAAAAGATCATCTTCATTCAGCATTACATTTTCTAGGCCTCTTTTTTTCCATTTAAGGCTTGCCCATCTTTGAACTACTGAGGAAACCATTATCTTTTCCAGGAAATATCTAGCTAGTGAAGTTCACCATTTCCTTACACCCATGTGAAGAACATTTAAAAAAGGGGTGATCGGTTCATCTAGGCTAGTTTGAGGGATATATTGAAGCTTTCCAAACTCTTTTGGATCACCCATAACCTTGCTCCAAGATGCCTTTTGAAGTTAGAATCCTAATTCTCCTTGTAATGAACAAGCAATGAGGGTTTAGTTTTAAAGCTTGGTAAGGGGCAAAAGTCTTACTCTAAATCTAGAGTTTGAGGGTTAAGGGGCAAAATTCTTGCATTAAATTTGGAGTTTAGTTAGAGAGGGCGCATGAGTTATAACTATTAATGGTAAAATCCAAGAAAAGAGCCTAGGCGGGACAAAGGAGAAGAGAGGCATTTACCAAAAAGAGTAAAAGTGAACTAGGTTTAGAGAAACATTAGTGAATTTGATGAGAAAGGTTGGAGCAAAACTAGTGAGATTTGAGAGCATCTCTCACCAACTTCACTAACTTTTATCATTATAAAGCTTTCACTACAAAATATTTGTAACTTTTGCATTGATAATTGGGTGGCTCTATTTTCTTTTTAATGGGATTTAGCATCATTGATCCATTTTATGAACTAGTTTAGCAAACAAAAAGATTGGTAATACATGTATAGATTCCTTAAATAATGTAGAAGCAAACTCTCACTAATAAATTGCTAGGCACTTCCTCAAAGCTATTTAAATTTCTTGGGGCATAAGACCTTTATCTAATAAGCTATAAGTTACACTTATAGCGTAGATCAGGTGACAAGTAACAAAAACTTGTTCCTTCACAATTCTTGTCCTATAACTATGCTAAAGTTGTATATAGAAAAGACATTATAGTCCTGGAATAAAAGCCAAAGGGAAACAAGGTAAAGTAGAGATTTACTTATTTTAAAAGTTAGTTTGCTATCATGGGAATTATATTACATAAGTTATCTACATTGTAAATATATTAACTGGCATGATAAGTTATTTTCGCAAAAAGTTAAAATTTTGAGTATTCTATTATTGCTCTTTAAATTTGGTACCAGAATTGTAAAATTCAATAAAGTTTAAAATTTTTGACATTTAACACTAAATGTAACATAATTCTTTTCTCACGCTCTTATTATTTTGTTAATTGTTATATATTTGTATGAAGTGACAAAGATAAATTTATTTAATAAAACAAACTATTAAGATGTTAGATAAAATCAAAAGAAAATTTAAGTTCAAACCACAAGCTTATAATATCTAGAAGATTAAGTCAAGTCTTAGGTACTAATTCAATAATACCTATTATTTTCCACTTTTAAATTAAATATAAAATTCATTTAAGGTTTCAGTTATTAGTCACAAACCTATGCACTTCCTTTAGTCTTATATCAATTTTAATTTCAAGTCATAAGATTCAGTTCTAGGCATTTCATTTTAATTACATGCCTTTAAACTTAACTTTAGGCATTTCGTTTTAATTATAAACTCTAAAATTCATTTTTATTTTAATTTCAAGCCCTATAACTTAGTTATAGAGATTTTATTTTAATTATAAGTTCTAAAACTCAACTCAAAATATTCATTTTAATTTAAAGTTCAAAGACTCAACTTTAGGACTTTCTTTTAATTCTAAGCCCTAAGATGCCACTCTAGCCATTTTATCCATTTAAAGCTCTAAGATTCATTTTATCCATTTCAAATCCTAAAACTCAATTCCAGGTATTTCATTTTAATTCCAATATGTGTGATCCGTTCTAAGCATATTTTCTATTTCAAATTTGTAACAGCCCCTCTACGGAACCTACAACCACCTACATACATGTTGTACATACATTTATGGCATACATTTCTATACATTTATTGGAATTGTCATCACACATTTTTCTATTCAATTATGTATACATATTATGAAATTTCATAACACATAACAATATAATTTAAGACTAGTATTACATCTTTACATTTATATGATAATCCAAAGAAATATTACATGCCCCTTTATTACATATACAATCATCTTTAACCAAAACGATACATTCCAAAAGTACATTTATTTCTAGCGGTTGGCCTTGTTCCTTACAAATAATCCCTACGCCTCACACCTATTACTTGGACCTATACGGATTAACACCCATGCTAAGCTTGAAAACTTAGTAAGGAAACACTTAATTTGGATTACCATCCACAGCTTTCATCTGCCAAGCACACACATATTTATGAGTATCATAAACTCATATAAATAGTGATGGCATAATTAACAAAGGTATATAATGCAAATATGCTTCAACATATTATTCATATATCGTAAATTCACAATCTCAATTTCCAATGTCATTAAGCTAGAATTAGGCCCGAGTTTTTTTATAAATTTTTATTTTTGTGTCTTAAGTTTCATCTCCAATTGAAATCACCCAATTTTGAGGTCTGTAGGCCAAGTTATAACCAAAATAGTGGGAATGGTTCTAGTGAACCCTAGAAAGAATTCCACTAAATGTTACTCTCCTGTCATATTCACCCAATTCGATGTGAGGTAACACCAATACATTATTCCAGCACCAATTTCATGTCCAAATAAATCGTTTTACACATTCAAACATGCACAAACATAAATTAAACTAAGTGTAGTCCCAAACCTTGAAATTGGCCAACTAACTCTTGTAATGCTTTTCCTTCTCTTCCCCTTTAGCTTTGCTTGATTCACCAACTAGAAACACCACAAATACATATCTCAATCCCAATTCCAGCCTTATAATTCCAAGTCTTCATGAGCAAAGCAAGAAAAGATGAAGATGAGAAGAAAAACTGCTAACTTTTACCTTGATTTCCAATTATGATTAACTTGATTCCTTACGCAAAATGACGTGATTAAGAAAATGAAATGGAGAGGAAATTAGAGGAGAAAAATATGGAGTTAAAATCCACAAAATGTCATCCATCTCTTCTCTCTTCTACTCCCATTTCATGAAAATTCTAGACTTACATACAAGTTTCAATCCTATTGGACCATATGCTTCAATCTTATTGAACTATGTGCTAATTTTAGCGAAATTTTACCTTTGGTCCTTCTTCTTCCTTTAATTCCCACATTGGCATATAACATCATCAATTGATTCCATTCTAGTCCATATTTCACATATAATTATTTATGTCCATGTCGAAATGAGAAAATTACCAATTTACCACTGTCTTTTTTAAGTTAATTACCATTATATCCCTTACTATGCTTAGATGCACTTAATTCATTATGTTCACTTCTTAATACACCCTAAAGATACTATAATGCTTCTAGGGTATATTTTGGGGCCTTACATTTCTCTCCCACTTGAAAAGAATTTCATCTTTGAAATTCATACATGTATTGAATAGCTACAGGTACTGAGTTCTCATCATCAATTCGAGTTCCTAAGTTGCCTCTTCAATGCCATGATATTTCTAGAGCACTTTCATAAGAGGAATTTGCCTATTCCTTATCTGTCTCACGTCTCCAGCCAAGATTTCCTTCAGATCTTCATCATAGGAGAAGTCTGGTTAGACCTTTATCTCTAATACTGGTAACAAATGTGAATCATCCGACATGTTCTAAGCATGTCTTCCAGCACTTGCATAACTCTCTCAAATTTCCCATCAATTTTTTTGTGAAAAGATGTGATGAAGCTCAACTGAGTATGAAAAGCTGCGTACAAACTTTTCCAAAATCTTGATGTAAATTATGGGTCTCAGTCAGAAATAATTGACAATGGCACTCCATGTAGTTGAACAATCTCATTCATATACAACTCAGATGATCGATCAATAAAATAGTTAGGTCGGACCAATAAAAAGTAAGTTGATTTGGGGAGCATGTCCACTATAACCTATATCGCGTCATGCTTTCTCTGTGTGAGGGGTAGGCTTTAACAAAATCCATGGTGATATTATCCCATTTCTACTGTGGAATTAGGATGGGATTTAAGAAAAAAGACAGGAATTAATGTCTAGCTTTCACCTGTTGACAAGTCAAGCATTTGGACATATAGTCCATTACAACACGCTTCATTCTTAGCCACCAGTAATGTTTTTTCAAGTCCTGGTACATCTTATTACCCCAAGATGCATGGTGAACATAATATTATGGGTTTCATGTAATAACTTCTTTTTAAAATCCTTTATTGCTGGTACACATAGTATACTTTTGATGTATAGACTTCTATCATCTTTCAGTACAAAATCAGTCTATTTCCCTTCTTGTACCTCTTATACAATTTGTTGCAACTTGGCATCATCCTTTTGTACATGTACTATCATCTTTCTTTAGTTAGGACTCACTTTTAACTGAGCTATCAAAGCTCCATCTGGTGCAAATCTCCATCTACTAAGTTGTAATGATATAGCTGAAATAGACTTCCTACTCAAAGCATTTGCTACCACATTAGCTTTCCTCAAGTGGTATTCAGCTATGCAATCATAGTCTTTAAACAATTCTAGCTAATGTCGTTGCCTCAAATTGAGCTCCTTCTTTGTGAGCAAGTATTTGAGACTCTTGTGATTTGTGTTTACCCCACATCTTTCCTCATATAAACAGTGCCACCAAAATTTCAAGGCAGTAGACAAACACTATTGCTGCCCATTCTAAATCATGTGTAGGGTAGTTTTGTTCATTTGGATTTAACTGTCTCGAGGCATAAGCCACCACCTGCATATCTTGCATTAGTACATATCCTAGATCACTCCTAAAAGCATCACTGTACATAACATACTCTTTACTTAGATTTTGTTATGTCAACATTAGAGATTCAGTGAGCATCTTCTTTAACTGCTCAAAACTTGCTTGGAATATATCATTCCATTCAAGTTTTGTGCCTTTTTGAAGTAGCTTTGTGATTAGAGAAGTAATTACTGAGAATACTTTGACAAAGTGCTGATAATAACTAGCTAAGCCAAGAAAAATTATAACTTCTGATACATTCTGAGGTAGCTTCTAATTGACAATCGCCTCAATTTTACTGGGATCCACCTTGATACCTTCTGAAGAGATGATATACTCGAGGAAGAAACATCCTTTAGCCAAAACTCACATTTTGTTAATTTGGCAAATAACTACTTCTCTCTCAAAGTCTGTGGCACAATTCTCAAATGTTGAGCATGTTTCTCTTCATTTCTCGAATTGATCAATATATCATCTATAAACACCATAAAAATTGGTCTTAGTAGGGTCGAAGCACCCTATTCATGAAATACATGAAAGTAACTGGTGCATTAGTTATCCCAAAGGCATATCCAAGAACGTTTAGTGGCCAATTAGGTCCTAAATGCAGTCTTTATAACATCTACATCTTTTACTCGAAGCTAGTAATAACTCAACCGCAAAACAATCTAGGAGAACACTCCTGCACCTTTCAATTGATCAAATAAATCTTCTATTCAAGTCAATGGATACTTATTCTTTATAGTCACCTTGTTCAACTGTCTATAGTCTATATATGTTCGTAGGGTGCCATCCTTCTTCTTAAAAAAAGGACTAGCACTCCCATGGTGACACACTGGGCCGAATAAAGCTCTTGTCTAAAAGTTCCTGTAATTGAGTCTTCAACTCTTTTAACTTTATAGGAGCCATTATATAAGGTGCCCTTGAAATAAGATCAGTATCATATATAATTTCAATAGACAATTCTACCTTCCTCTCGGGTGGCAAACCTAGTAACTCTTCCAAAAATACGTTAGGAAATTCATTTACTACCGGTATGTCTTGTAAGTTCACCTTCTTCTTTTTTGAATCAATTACTAAAGCCAAATACACCTCACATCCTTTTCCAAGAAGTCATCTTGCTTGCATGGATAATTTTATATTAGTTAAAGGACTAAACCGAATACCATGCATCACTATTTTTGAACCATCAGAATCTTTGAGCACAACTGTTTTCAACCCATAATCAACTATAGCTTGTTGTTTGGAAAACCAAACCATAACTAAGATCAAGTCAAATTCATGGAAAGGTTGCTCCATCAGATCAACAGCACACTGTTTCTTATAGATCATAATAGGGCAATCTCTATACACTATATTCACATATACACTATAACCCAATAGATTAGTCATGTGTATATCATAGGTAAGTCGATCTACTGATAACATTCTATCTAAAACTCCCCCAGTGCAAATGTATGAATGAGTGGAAACGGGATCTATCAATACATGCATATCAAGATCAAAGAGAGAGAAAAATACCAGCTAGAACTTCTGGGGCATCCTATTCCTCATGAACCTTTATAACGTATGCCCGCACTAGACCGAGTGGTGTTGTAGGACGATCAACATACTTAAATATTATGCTCGGGGTGGCCTTAGGTTGGCCTGGTCGTCCTCTGCTCTACCTTGTCCTCTAGATTCAATTAGTGCATTGGAAGCCCCTTTTCTCCTTTCTGTCTCTAGCCTAATGCACAATTAGCCATTAGATAATGAATACCCCTACATTTAAAACAAACCCCAGTTAACTACCTGCATATACCCTATGTCTCCCGGTATAATGTGGGCACTCTGGTGGTCCATCTCTGTATCTAGTGAAGAGTCATTACCAGTATTAGATGTTGTAGACTGCTTTTGACATCTTCCTCGTGCTTGAGTATGAGCCACCTATAGAAAAACTCATCTTTTGTGCCCTTTCTCTATTGGCTATCTCTTGCTTTTCTACTTTGATAATTGCTTCAACCAACTGATAGTAGCTTACCTATTGTAGAGAAGTTACTACCATTAACCACTTTTTGATGGAATCATTTAATCCATCCTCAAATTGTTAGCATCGAAATGCCTCTCTCAGAATAGATTCTGGAGCATACTTGTTAAGATGGCTAAACTCCTTTTTATACTTAGCCACGGATGGGTTTCTTTGTCTCAAATGTAGAAACTACTTCCATCTAGCTTCTTTATAAGCTTCTGTGACATATTTCTTCTTGAACTCTTGGGTAAGGAAATCCTAAGTCAGAGGGTTAGGCACTTGAGGATCCAGTAGCACTAATTTCCACCAATCAAAGGTTGCCTATTACAGGAAAGGGACAGCATAGGTAACCTTCAATGTTCGTTGTAACAAATATTTTGCTTTATCAGTTTCTTCTAGAGTCATGCCCACAAATTCTTCTACCCCATGCTTTCTCAAGGCTTCTATGGGAGATTTAGGCGTGGTCATTCTATCTATTAATCTCATCATATCATGGAAGAGATTTAAAAACATCTCCCCAGGTACTGATGATATCAATATTTCAACCCTTGGAGGCTCAGGAGGACTTGAAACTGATTGATCTCTCCCTATCACACTATCAGCTGACTCCTCATCAGCTTCACGAGTTCTTTCCATCTCTACTATTTATAAGAAGACAGAGACATCTGCATTAGGCCAGTATAAAACCAAACCACATCACAAATCACTAGGCTTTTATTGGCCAAAACCATTGCTCTGATACGATAAAATGTAACACCCCTATACGAAACCTTGATTGAGCCAAATTTATACTATAAATTGGCCCTACCTTCTTAAGTATTTATGCACTTGTTGTTTCCTAATTCATGATTCTTGTGCTTAATTTGGTCCTTCATATCGAGTTTTTACAAATTGCAAATTGTCAGTATTTTGTCATCATTTGATACTAA
>JAOTAX010000197.1:18327412-18341287 GCA_025629825.1 Erythroxylum guanchezii
GTTGGACTCTGGAATCAAGCGGGGTCCAACAGACGAATGAGTAAGCAAGAGAGTTGGGTTCCGAAAACGGGATCCAATAGCAAGATTGCCGGTATCACCGGAGAATGGATGCTCTGATTTTTGCACACCTGCATTTCCCGCTTCCTTCGGAGGAGGACGATTCCCTCGACGGTGTAGGCACATTTGGAGCCGCCCCTTCTGATGCTGCGGATGATCATTCGATGGAGTAGTTCGAGCATTTATTTTTGTATTTTTCTTTTCTTTTTTGTTATATTTTTGTTTTGGTTAGTTAGTCGGCTGCTTAGCTCATTTTGTAATGACCAACTAGTTGCACCAATTATATCAAATTATTTCTCTCTTTCAACTTTGTGCGCCTTCCCTTTTCACTTTAATGCTTTCTCTCTGTTACTTGTTCTTTTTCATTGAGGATAATGTGTTATTTAAGTATGGGGGAGCTTTTCCCACTTTGTTATTCTTGTTGTGCTCCATTTTAGCCATTTACATGTTTGTGTTAGTTAATTATGCATAATGTTAAATTTTTTAAACTTGGTGATTGTGAAAATTCAGTTTTTGCTGTTTTTTGCCACGGCGTACTTTGCCTTCGCCGCGACCAAGTTTGTGAGCTATACAGTTCGGCGCGGCAAACTCTGGTTTCACCGCAACAACATACCTTTGCAGAAATGATTTTGCTGAAAAATTTTGCCTCAATTCAACAATTTTCCCACACTTGACTCTTGTCACTCTTATTTCTCAAAGCAATTATAAGTTTCAAAGTGATGCTTGAGTTTTTGAAAATACCTTCCATTCTTTAAATGATAATCGGTTTTGGCTAATTTTATTTTCGATTTTTCAACACAAAGTAAGTGAAGGCATGCTATCAAAGTAGCATTTTATGTTTTTAAGACTTGAGATTATTCATTGAGATATTTACCCTTGTTGGAAGGATATTTGGGCTTGAATTTTTCAATTCTTATGTGTATCTGCTTATTTCGTATCTCTCTAGAACTTGTTTCAATTCTTAATTAAAGCTTTATGAACTAGAATTTTGTTAACATGATAGAGGCATTCTTTCAAAACCCTTTGACCCAAACACAGTACTATAAACACTTATCCGTTGCTAGCCCTTTGAGTCATTATTTATGAGCATATGCACGCATCTTTATATGATGTCAATAGGTTATTTTACATTTTTTCTAGTTATTTCAAGCAATGTGAAAAAAACTACAAATGTGTTCTTAAAAAAAAGTACAAGAAGCATCAAATATATTTATGTATGTATGTGTTATATTTTTGTTGGAAAAAATAATTGATTTTTTGGTGTCAATATAGTTTTCCTGTTGACACCTATTTCATAATTGTAGTGCTTGTATTCATACTTTTCTTTCTTCATCCATTCCATCCATTTCATCTAGCCTTCTGTACATTACAACCTGAAAAGTCCTCTTGATTTTCAAAATTATAGTTCTTGTAGTGGAGAAATAGGACTGTCACAAGCTTATGGTAGAGAATGAATTAAGTGAATTTTAGAGTGAAAATATCCCTAAACACAAGTGAGATGAGAGCAAACACCTACCTTGAGTGAAATCTCTTTTGTTCAATCTATTGGACTAAATTCTTTTAGTGTTTATTTTCTTAGCACTCTTTCAGTCTGCTTTGATTGATTTCTGAGAAAGTGATTTTTTCCAATTTCCTATTATTTTTTTGAGCATGGTCGGAATTTTTCTTTTACACTTGTGTCTCTTTGACTCTTATAAACTTTGTCCAGGAGTACAAAGGTCTAAGTGTGGAGGAATTTGATTGAGCCCAAGTTTACTATATAAATTGGCGACACTTTCATGGCTTTTAATATACTTTTTGACTCTTAATTCTTGATTTTCTACTTAAATTAATCCTTGAGTGTGTACTTTTATTTTATGCAATTTGATAATAAAAATTGTTACAAGTTGGTATTAATTGTACTATTAATTTTTCTGAGAACAATTGATACTGCAAATTGCTATTATTGATTGTAAGAACCTCAAGGAGAAGGGAGTCAATGTGCTGAAGTGAAGCCAAAATGAGCAAAGGCGCTATAGGACGTTCGCTGTGGCGAAACATGAAGATTCTAGCTGAACTTTTGGGAAAAGTTCGCCACGGCAAGAATTAATTATTTCACTGCGGCAAAGAATCCAACAAAGACCAAAAACCTTTCGGGAAAAGTATGCCACAGTGAACATATCTGCCGCCGCAGTGAACTATCAAAAACCCGAACCATATTTGGAAAATTCCCTCACTATTCAACCCGACCCACCGATCCATCACTTAAAAAACTACCAAATTAGGTTACAGCTGAGGATCACCGAGCTACATCAAGTCACTCCATATCCACAGCCGACTAACACCTCTCACTCTCGGCCTTCATCCATAACTTCTATCCATTTTTCATCGTCGACTTCATCATCTGCTACTGCTACCATGGATGCTATTGGTGTGCTTACAGACGTGAGGATTCCCGAAGTCATGCTTGGCTAAAGCACCATTCCCTCTTGAATATGTAGTGATGACTTGAGTTTGATGGGCTTCAAAGAAGAGTAGTTTTTACATTGTCATATTTAACTACATTGTTATGAACTCCTGAGTTAAGACTTATGCCTTGTAGTTAGATTTTCTTGATTAGAGTTTAATCAAGTGTTGAACAATGTATTGTGTTATGGATTTGTTTATGTAGAACTTGGATGCTTAATATATAAAATCTTATATATGTCTTTTAGGAGATTGTGTTAACTCTCTTTTATCTACCTAGTTGTGTTTGATATTGAGATTATGCTTGATACAAATTGATCACTTGCATTAGCTTATCCATTAACACACACTAATATGCATTTAGCAAGGTTTTAAGACATGGAGTTCATTGATTAGAACCTTGGATTTAAAGAGTTCTTTAAGGTTCATCATTTGGAAACTTAGTGACTTTTGCTCCCAAAAAGAATTGTTTTGAACTATGATAGCCAAAGTTTGTTTTCAAGAGGATTTTATCAATTCGAACATCGTTTGAGTTTTTAAACTTTCTTTCCTAAAAATAAAAATACCTTTTATATACTTTTCTTTCAATTAGTTTAATTTAGTTAAGATTTATCAAAGATCCAAAACCCCCCTCTTATCAATTTAGTTTGCATTTCTTGACAATTAGGCTAGCTTAGATCATTTGCGCTAGGTTTCAATTAAGTGAGACGACCTGAGGTTGCACTCTATATTGCAATCCTTGGAATTACATTTTTGATTCGGTTTCTAAGGGAATAACCTAAATACAAACCGCGGATCATTCCTCTTGATTTCTTTTTCCACATCCATCTAATGTTTCTTAAAATGAAGGATAATTCATCTTCATCTTCACTAAAGTCTTGATCAATTTCACTGACGTCATCATTCTTAATTTCTTCAATCTTTAATGCTTTTGAAGATGAGCTTCTATTTTTTTGCATCCTTTTATTCTTCTGACCAGCCTTCAATGCAATAGATTTACCCCTTCTGGGTTTGTCTTCTGCATTAAGCTCTACTTTATGGATTTTCAGTGAACCAAGCAATTTGTCTAGCTTTAGCTTGCTTAAATGCTTGGCCTCTTGTATTGTTGTTACTTTAGGTCTCCATCTTTTTGGAAGACTTTTGAGAATCTTTCTGACATGATCTTGAGTTTCATAGATTCTTCCTAGAGCTTTAAGTCCATTGATAATTGTTTGGAATCGTCCAAACATCTGATCAATAGTCTCATCATCTTTCATCTTGAACAGCTCATACTAATGAACAAGAATACTAATCTTGGATTCTTTCACCTGGTTTGTGCCTTCATATGTAATGGCTAATGTATCCCACATTTTCTTTGCAGATACACATCCATGAACCTTATCATATTCAGTTCTTGTTAGAGCATAACTTCAGAAGAACTTGGCCTTTGAATTTAATTGAAAGCAAGCTTTTTGATCAACCGTCCATTGGCCACGAGAGATGATATCTCCTTCATTAACTGTTGGAATATATGGTCCATTTTCAATGATATCCCAAAGATCAATATGTGTGGATTCTATGAAGAGCTGCATCTTGTCCTTCCAATAATGATAGTCTTCACCATTGAATGTAGGGGGTCTTGAGATAAAGGCACCTTCGGCTATAAAATCATGTGATTCAGTCATGGATCTTTGTCCTCACTTTATAACAGTGCTTCTTAGAAACCTTGCTCCAATACCAACTAAAGTAAATCACTTGTTAATATAGAAATCACGTATAATATGTAAAATACACAAGAAGGGGGGTTAAATTATGTCAAGTCGTTTAAGATATTAATCTTTGAAAACTTCTTGACTTTCTTTTCAAATTTAGATGATTACAAAACAATTCACTTATTTTGGTGAGTAATGCAATAGCGAAAATCAGTATCTATTCTTCTAACAATATGAAAATTAAAAAGATAAGAGTTAGAGAATATGACGCCGCGATTTATCCTAGTTCACCCTTAACCTTGGGCTACGTCCAGTCCTCACAGTTCGTCTGAGATTTCACTATATCCTTCAATGTTACAAGTATTATTTCTACACTTCCAGAGCCTCTTCAGGTCTCTTTCACAAAGTATTCTTTATCTGCTTCCTTAGCCTTTTCAGGTTCTAGCCTTTCTTTCTCTCTAAAAGATATTGTTTGAGCTTCACGTTACAGATGTATTTGCTCTCTTTTCTCACTTGAGCTTTTACAATCAGAATTCTTTTCTCTCTTTGTATTGTATCGTAAAAGTATTTTTGTATCCTAGAGTGTTTTTGTTTACGACTATAACTACTATTTATAGCCTAAATCTTCAACAGTCTTCTTGAGAATTCTATTTACCGAATCTTTCTAAAAACGGTTATTAGTCGAGTCCTGTAACTAACTCCAACTAACTGACATTCTAGTACATTCTTCAATTTCCATCGCCTTACATAGATTCATATGCTTCGTCTGGTGTCTCATATGCGTCGTGTGGTGTCTTAGACTAAGCACTTCGCACTTCGTCTTATTCAATTGTTACTAACGTATCGTCTTGATTTGATAATTTGTGCTACTTACATTTATTTGTGCACTTAATAAATTCATGAAAACTGTTCACACACTTCTATGATTATTATTATTTGACTTTCATCAAAATTAATAGAAGAAGTGAAGTCTTGTTGACTTAACAGATTTTCCTTCTTTTCTCTCCTTTCTCTCTTCTCTATGGCTCTCTCTCCTTTTCTCTTCTTTCTTTCACGATTCTTCTTTCTCTAAGAGCAAGACCACTTTCTTCTTCCAATTCTACCCTTAATGAGCGTAAAATGTCCATTTTGCCCTTCATTTAAGCCTTATGTCTTTTCAAACTTAAGTGATCTTCCAAAAATGCCCTTTTTACCGTACTGTCTTACTAATTTAATTCAAGTAGCCAAAAGTAATAAATCCTACTAACATTAACATACTAATTAACTCCAAAAATTAATCTATCATGACCTCATAATTTATTTAAATCATGCTTAACTTAACAAAATAATAAGAAAATTTTCGGGGCCAACACCCAATACCTTTCCTATTTTAGAATTCAAAATATTAACTCAAATTTCTAGTTAGAACACCTTTCTTTTTTTATATATTTTTCTCTATCCTTCCTTTATAACGTTGGGTAACAACTTAATTGATTAATTATTCAATGTTCAATTTTATTTTTGTTAGGTGGTTCTAAAAATGTCAAAAAAACTATAGCAACTCCACTAGAGGTTTATGGATTCAGAAAAAAAAAATCACCTTGTAAGAGGTTTTTTGCCTTGTTCCTCTCTCAATTTGTTCCATTTATTGTTATTTTATGTCTCTTCGTTAGTTATTCATTGTCTCTTTGCTGATTTTCATTCTCTCTATAAGTTGTTATCTCATTAGTTATTATATGCTCTCATTCATTCATTTTGTTTTTGGCCTCACCCTTTATTTTTTGTTTTTTGTCTCCTTTCACTCTCTCATGAATCACATTGTTCACCATTTTTTCCTCTCATTTGTTTCTACCTCCTTTTCTCCGTCATTTTTTCCTTTTCTTGTGTATGGGAGTCTACCTCTTTTTCTCTCTTGGTGTTAACCTATTATTTGTCATTTTCTTAATGCTCTCCCCAAATATTATTTCATTATTTGTTTGTGTAAAAGACCTAAACATCCCCTAGAGTTTAAGAAATTTTTGAAAAATCACTTAATCTTTAAAATTATCAGAAAATTCATTCTAGTTTTCATTTTTTCAAAAAAGTTCCTTTCTTTTAGACTTCAGTTAAAAAATGAAACATACATGACATGATCATTATACTTGTACCAATCAAATGCTACTTACAACTAAACTCTTAGACTTGAACTGAACTAATTAAATATGATCCAAACTAATAATTTAATATAATTAACTTAAACTATTAATTTAAGTTAAGCTTAATTGGTTTTCAATGGAATTTTAGAGTTGAGTTGAGTTGCTATATTATTGACATTTGATAAGTCTACATTTAATATTTGTACCACGTGTATTTTGTTGATATTTTTAATCAAAATCTAAAAGAAGGGGCTTTTTTCTAAAATGCTGAAAAACTAAAAGGAGTTCTTTTATAATTTAAAATATTAGGGTCTTTTTACGTTTCTTAAATTACAGGGGAGGTCTATGTCTATTACCAAAATTTTGTTTTAACCTTAAATTATTTTTTCCAAATCAAACCTTACGTCATTTTCTAATGCACTTTGATACATGCATGTTTTTTTTCATCTTTTACGAATTTAATTCCCAAACTTTTTATCGAATAAATTGACTTAAAATTTCCTAACTCAAAATTTGAGCACAAATATTAAACGTAAGAAATATAACTATGCTATAATATAACTAAATAAAAATGAAACATAAAATTCAATTATGGAAAAATAAAAATGTAAATACCTAATTTGAAACAAATAATAGTAAATTGAAATATGATATTGAACCAAAGGAGGTTCCAATTGATGTGTCAATGATAACAAAATATAATTACTACTAATAAGTTTATTATTTTGATGAGAAGTAATATAAGAACAAGATGTAGTCATAAACTCAAGAAGATAGTTCATAAGTTGACAAAGAGAAGTTGAAGTTTAAAACCATCAAATTGAAGATTAAGTCAAGAATAAAAAAAGATCAAGGCACATGAAGGTTATTTAGTATTTCGTAATATTAATTGTGATATCATTTAGTCACTTTGATGATCTTAAAGACTCACTATGTAAAAACATTTCATATCACTTCATTTCATGTTTCTTTCATTCATCAAGAAGCATTAGAGCTTTTGGTTTTAAAAGAAAAGTTTATTGATCTATCAAACACTCTTTGAGGGACATTTTGGAAGTTTTTAATCATAATTTCATTAGAAAAGTCAAGTTTGACCATTTTTAAGTTGATAAAATCATGTTTTTAGGGGAGATTGTTTGACCAATATAGATTAATGGTCGAATAATGTAAGTTAAATACATAATAAGTGAGTTTGTGGGCACATTGGTTAACTAATATACTCTTTTTGTCAAACAATATCCCTTCAAAGGACGTATCAATCAACCAATATGGTTGAGTGGTTGACCAATGTGCAATGACTAGCAAATTTTGTGCATTTAATGCACATTGGTTGATCAATATAATATAGTGATTGGGTAATGTAGATTACATTTGTAATAAGATTTTTCTTAAACACATTGGCTGATAAATATAGCTATGCAGTCAACCAATATGCTTCTAAGGGACAAATTAGTCAACTGATATGCTTAAGTGATTGACTAATATTCCAATGACTAGTGAATTATGTACATTATTTGACCAATATTAAGTACTTTACAACTAAACATTTTAATAAATAATTTTTGGATCTAATGACTAGTAGGAGTCCTAAAATTCTATAGATACATGCTTTCTCATTGATTCTTATATCAAGAAACATTTGGGTATTTTTACACAAATTTATGTATTTTTTTAATTATTTGAGCATTCATTGTCTCATTTTAAGTAAATGAGCCTTTTTGATATTATTAAAGAGATAAAGTAAGCTACTTTAAGTTGTAAGCTTCTATTAAGGTTCTTATTTATTATATTTAGGGTGTTATAAATGGAATCAAGGTTCCTCTTCACCTTAGAAGAAGATAGTAAAAGGATTCCTCTTTGGTGAGTAAAGATTGTATAAAGGTTATGATTTCAAGAAGAGTAGTAGGAGTGGATATAGGAAAGGTTTTTTGTTGAACTATTATAAATTAGTTTTCATTTCTCTTTCTTTACTTTTTTACTTTATTACTCAGGTGCTATTAAAATTCATTGTTTATTTCATACTTTCATCCTTTATAAATTATGTCCATTAACATATTAAGTTAGTAACTTTTAGTTAACATTTTTATAAATATCCAATTCACCCTTTTCTTGGATGGCACTAGAGACTAGCAAGTGATATCAGAGTAGGTTTATTAGGCTAGAATTTCAAAAGAAATTCTTTAGAAATCATCATAATAGTTAAAAGTGTAGACCTAAGAGAAATAGTTTTAAATGGCCACTTTATACATATGAAAATCATAGATAACAAAAATGTGTCCAAATTAAAGGAATAATGGAAATCTTAAGATAAGAGATTAATTTTCTTGAGTAATAGGGACATAAACATCTTATTTTGTTCATTAAGAAGAAAAGAATTTAGCAGAATCTCTATATGTGAAATGGTTTATGCATATGACATACACTATAAATTACATTTAAAATCATAAATCAAGTTAAGGAGAGCAAAGTGAGCATGTTAATCCACAAATATTAACTTTTTAAAATGATGTATGATAAAAACATTTCTAGCATGTATACAAGGTTCATTGATATTATCAATAATCTTAAATATCTTAGAAAGACCTATACTAATGTTGGAATCGCAAGAACCAGTTGAAGATTGCTCGATAAAAGAAGAATATGATATAGATCCCGAAAGTCCATCGTACTATCTAGGTGAACTAGTAAGAGTTAATGAAGCATATGGTAAGACTATAGGCTCATGACAGATGGATGGAGGAGGGTATGATGTAGATGGCAAGAATCTCAAAAATTTTAATCCTTTCAATCATCTTTTTTTCAATTTCATAAGGATGACTGTATATAATATTAGATAAAATCTTCGCCGAATTTAGAATAGGGAAGTACCAAAATATTGCTTTCTCACTTTTTATGTTTGATTAGAAATTTTATTTTTTAGAGCTTATATTTTGTATATTAGGGAAAATGATAATTTTAAGTGTCAGGAAGGGGCTAATGAAAATTTTTCTTAAGCTTATTATAATCTTTATTATTCATTCTTATTAACTAACACCCGATTTAGTTAAAATCTGTCCAAAACACTTTAGGTTATTATTGATTGTTGAACTAAATTAGTATGTAAAAGAATGAAAATTATTATAAACTTGCTTTTATAGGCCATATTTTTAATAATCACTGAAATAGTTAATTTGAATAAAAATTGCATATTATTTTCACACATGAAGCCTACTTGTGAGCTTTTTGAGCATGAGATAAAATATATAATTATTTAATTTTTTATTCTTTGTTGTGTGTATGATGCATAGTTTGATAATTCTAGAAGCTGTTTTTATTATCATATTGAGACAACATTTTTTAAAACTAAAGGCATTGAAATGATAAAAGCACTTAGATTTAACCCTTTATTTTAGTCTTTTTTCCTTGACTATTATCTAACCTATTTTTATCCGTTAGAAGCAACCACTTTTAAGACTTAACCTTTCGATTGATTATAACCACATTGATAGCCTTTACCTTATTTTTCTATAAAACCTTTCATTATTTTTGAACCCTATGGAATTTGCATTTACTCGATTGCTTAAAATTTGAGTTATATTGAACCATTTTTAGAAAATGGTTTGATATTTCTATAACTGTTGAATACATGGTGATTGTTAATTTGTTTCTTCTTAAGTGCTTCGTTGTTATAATTTTATATTCTCCCCAAAGTTGCTCGAAGAATTTTAAATGTTGAAAATTATTTGTTGGATATTTAAAAACAGAAAAAAAGAGAAAAGTTGTGATAATTGTTGGAGAGTGAGAAGAATTATTATTATATCAATGAAATTATTGTTTGAAGGACTTATGCTAAGAAGAACCAAGTTTAATATATTCTTGTTTATATGAATTTCCTTAAATATTATTATCCTTTTTAATCATCCCTAACATACCTTTACCTAAACCTCGTTAAACCTATTTAAAAGACCTTTTGATTTTTGTTTATAGTTTACTTATTAATGGTGAAGATGTGATGTTATTGCAAGCTTATAGCTAAGAATCCTCCTACATAATGAGTTGAGCGTTTGTTATATTTTCCACCCTAAACGCTTTGAGTGCATTGAGTGAATCCTTTATGAAGGTGTGAAATTTGTGCTTTTGATTTTAAAAAGGTTATCAATGTGACTAATATTGATATTAACTTATGAAAATTGGTTCTAGGATAACTCGAGTCTAATTGAATATTGATTTAATTGATACAATATGATAATTTAGGGTGTGAATAGATAGGTTGAGGTTAATAACTGATGGATGTTTTCAAATTTGATGATTTGGATTATGATTTGCTTAATGACAAGAAAAAGCTTAAGTGTAGGGATGTTGAACAAACGTTTAATGCACTATATTTTTATGCCCATATTTAGTGTGTTTTGCTTGTTATTTGAGAGTTTTATGTTATTTGTGGACTTTTTTTGTTTTTAGCGCATTTTCAGGTCTTAATTGCCTTTATGAATGAAAAGGAGAAGAAATTTGATGCAATTAGGGTAGAAAAAGGAAGAATTAATGCTATTTTAGCGATACACACTCTTGTGAGTGATATACATGATCATATAAGGAATCGTGTAAATCATTGTGAACGTGTAAAGCTTCAAATACGTTATTTTTGCCCGTGTGAGAACACGTACCCATGTAAGACACATACATGGTCATGTCTTGTACTTATGTAACTTACTAAAAACCTGTAAATTCATAATTTTGAGGTGTTTATGAGATACATTGTCACTCACACGGCCAAGTGACTAACCGTGTATATTCCAAGAACCGTAATTCCTATTATAAAGAGCAATTATGAAGATGAGATGATGGAAGAAGAAATTAGAGTCAGAGTTAGAGGTAAAGTTAGAGTTTGAGACACAATTTTAAAATTAAGATGATGGAAAACACAAAGATTACTTCAGAGATTTAATAAAGAACATCCTTTCATCTACTTGGTCAGGCTCACAAATAAATTTACAGAAAAGATGTTTCTATTGCTCAGCTGATATTACCAACATCTTTGAGATTTGCAAGAACATTGGGTATGGAACTTCATCCAACTCCTTTCAAGTACTTGGGGTTCCCCATATCTTATGCCAAACTCTCTTATAGGGATTGTATTCCAATCTTGGAGAAGTACAAATCCAAAATCCTTATTTGGAAAATTTGATTTCTCTTTATGGCAACTCGGGTCACTCTAATCATATATGTTCTCAATAATTTACATATTCACTGGCTTAATCACTTGATACTTTTAAGGTGTGTGATCAAAGAACTCGATCGTACCATAAAAGCTTTTCTTTGGTCTGGTTCTCTGGACAATACCAAAAAGGTTAAAGTGAAATGGAAAGAGGTAATACTTCCAAAAACACAATGAGGGTGATTGAGTCCAAGTTTATTATATAAATTGGCGACATTTTGATGACTTTTACTATACTTTTTGACTTCTATTTCTAGATTTTATGCCTAAATTGACCCTTGACTGTATACCTTTATCTTGTGTAGTTTGAGAGTAAAAATTGTCACAAATCAGTATTAATTGCACCAATTAATTTTCTGAGAGCAATTGATACTACAAACTACCATTTTTCATTGTAGGAAACTCAAGGAGAATGGACTCAAGAAGAAGATTTAAAGTCAAGGAAGGCTGAAGTGAAGTCAACAAGTGAACAGGCGCAACAGGAAGTTCACTGCAGAGAAGGGTATCTATCGCCACAGCGAAATATGAAGCAATCCAAGCTGAACTTTCAGGAAAAGTTTGCTGTGGCAAAAATTAATTCTTTCACTATAGTGAAGAAACTAGCAATGAAGCAAAACCTTTCAGAAAAAGTTCTTCGTGGCGAACTTATCTGTCGCCTCAGCGAACCTTCGAATACCTGAACCATTTTTAGGAAACTCACCCACTGTGTGACGCGATCCAAATCATCTTTCGTTTAAAAAGCTACCATATTAGGTTAAGAGCCAACAGAGACAAAGAGATACACAGATCATATACACAACACCTCGGTCTCCCTAAACTTTGGACATCCATCATCACCTCTCCTCCATTTGCATAGTCAACTCTTTCATCGACAGTTGCTGCTATGGATGTTTCTGGTGGGTTTCCGGTTGTGAGTTCTCCTGGAGTAATGCTTGGCTAAGCACCTTTTCCTCTTGAAGATGTAGCAATGGCTGGAGATCAATAGGCTTCAAAGGGGAGTAGTTTAATCAAGCCCAGCTACATTGTGTATGATCTCCTAAGTTTAGGATTTGTAATTTGTAGTTGGATTTTTCTTCATTAATCAAGTGTTGAACATTTAATGTGTTATTGGGTTTTTTCTATGTAGAACTTGGATCTTGAATATATGAAGTCTCGTATATATCTATTTGTGATTTTGTTAACTCTCTTTTATCTGCCTAGTTGTGTTTGATATTGAGATTGTGCTAGATCCCAAATTGACTAATTGCATTGACTTACCTATTGCACACACTAAGACGCATTCAACAAGGTTTTAAGAAATGGAGTTCATTGATTAAAACCTTAGACTTAAAGAGTTCTTTAAGGTTTATCATTTGAAACTTAGTGATTTTCACTCCCACCAAGATTTATTCCGAGTGATGATAGCCAAAGCTCATTTTTCAAGAGGATTCCATCACATTTGATCATTGTTTTTAACTTTCAAATTCTTATTCCCAAAAATCCAAAAACACTTTTTTACACATTTCTCTTACAATTCGTTCACTTTTGTCAGATTTCTGAAAGAATCAAAACCCCCTTCCTAACTACTTTAGTTTGCATTCCATGACATTTAGGCTAGCTTAGGTCCATTTTCGTATGCTCCAATTAAGTGAGACGACCCAAGGTTACATTCTATATTGCAATCCTTGGAATTAATTTTTTGATTTAACCTCCAAGGGTAAGTACTAAAGCCTTCGAATCAAAATGGCGTCATTGTCGGGGAACCAAGTAATTGGTTCTCTAGGTTAGTGGTTGTCATTTTTGCTACTAATTGAGGTTAGGAACCTTTTCTTCTAGATTTCATTTTACATAGTTTAGTTTCAGATTTGTCAATAGTATAGGATTTTATTTCTTTGCATAGCATTACAATTTTGAAAACACAAACAAAAGAATACATCCACAATTGGACTTTGCATACTTAGCATTTTTACACCTACACATTTTTGAACATTCCTTTGCTACTTTTTCATACATACATTTTACTTGCACACTTTTCTCTACATACATACTTTCACACATCTATACAATTGTATCTATCACATCTCATCTTTTATTTGACTTTGGGTGCTTGCAAGTAAATTTTGTTACTTTTTATTTTCCTTTGAATTGTTCCTGTGCATGCCCCAGAAATCGAAACTCCTGTCTTTCTCTTGAAATTGAGAGACGTTTGAGAAAGATTAGAAAGGAGAGAATATAAAAAGAGAGAAGTAAAGTAGTTATTGAAGAAGAGTCTAGTGGGCAAAGTAGTGAGAGCGATCCTTTAGAAGGAGTAAATACGACCGAGAACCCAGCCTTTCTACAAAACCCTAACTTTCATGTTAACCAACCTAGGAATGGTGATAATGGAGGTAATGGG
>JAOTAX010000197.1:18382184-18397672 GCA_025629825.1 Erythroxylum guanchezii
GATTAATCTGTAAATAGTCGTTTATGCGTTTTGGGTGATGACACCAAAGTTTTATTATTAGATGAGTTTTGTTTTGGGTGAGGAGATTGTACTTTATATATTTTTATTCCCTTTACATATGGGTTCACACATATTGGTTTACCCATTGTTTACTTTACATCGAAGTGAACATTATCTGTTTTGGCTCACTTTATATACGGGTTGAACTGCTAAAAAAGTCGATTATTTAATTTGAAAGGCACATAGATATAGGTCAATACTGTTGTATACTCTTGCAGGTGCATTCAACATAATGTAATACAATGTTCCACTCATTTTACCATATCTCACTCATTTTATATGTTATGTTGTCTGAATTTGGGGTGTTTTTCAATCGTCCTTGTCTTCTTTGTTTTTGTTTTTGTTTTCCTATTACTTTGCTTGATATTTCAGTTGGAGAATGATTCAAATGAAGCTTCCCTTACGTTGCTTCTTGTTGCTTTTGTAACACCATATATAAACGGACATATCTATATCATATTTGTTTTCTTTTGATTTTTACAATTTAAAAACTACTCCTAATTTTATTTTTTAGACATGAACGGTGAAGGTAACCGAATGAATAATAAAAAACGAAAATTGATTCATGTACATCAATTAGCGCTTGTTCATATTGCTTGTCTTGTGATCTATTGGTGGGTGTTAGGTAAGAGATGTGTGAAAGACAAACTTCAAATGCTTACACCATCGAAGAGATCGCAATCAAGGGAGAGTATCATGCAAAGAATTTTTTTCATTCCAATGGGAGAAATATAATAGAATGCAGCCTAAACCATTTGTCGAATTATGTGGTTTATTAATTGGAAAATGTGTGCTTTGACCCACTCTAAATGCAACCGTTGAAGAACAAGTAGCGAAATTTCTATACATATTAGGGCATAACGTTACCATTCAGGAGATTGCGTTCTTTTAGAGTCAATATGGGGAAACTGTAAGCTATCATTTTCATAGCGTTTTAAAAGCAGTTATACAGCTAAAAGATATGTTTCTAAGACAACCTAACAGATTAGACCCATCGGAAATATTAAACAGTAGTAGTTTCTTCCCATTCTTTAAGGTGATTTTCTTTTCTTAACTTAGTATAATTATATTAAACACACATGATATTTGAGAATAATATACTTTAATGTTAGGATTGTGTTGGTGCAATTGATTGTACATATATTCATGTGAAAATACTTGATCGAGATGCTTCTAAATTTCGTGGGAGAAAGGATTATCCAACACAAAATGTGTTGTGTACTTGTTCTTTTGATATGAAGTTCATGTATGTTGGTTAGGTGGGAAGGAACAGCATCTGATTAATGGATTATGAAAAGTGCATTAACTAGGCAGTTCTCACTAAAAATTTCCCGAGGTAAAAATAGGGCTCAAATCTTATTAACTAATAAATGTCATAAATTACATTTTGACATAGTTTTATTCATGATAGGAAAATACTATCTTGCTAATGTTGGATTCATGTTGAGAAGTGGATTTATTACATCGTATAGAGGAGAACGAAGAATATTCAAGTAATCATCTATGAAATGCTTGTGAATTATTCAATCATTGACATTCATCATTGTGTAACGTTATTGAAAGCGCATTTCGTGTCTTGAAAAAACGGTTCCTAGTTATAACATCCACTATAAAACCATCATATGACATTCAGACAAAAAAAATTATTATGGTTTGTGTCATTTTGCACAATTTCTTAATTGGTACAGATCTAGATGATCTATTTCTTAATAAAGAGTACGATGGAGGAGAAAATGATAACCAAGATGGGTATGAAAATGATGATGAAGATGATACACACAGTGGAGAAATTATAAGAGATAACATGGCTACTCATATGTGGGCTGATTAAACTTTAGGATAGATATTGTGGCATCACAATAATTTTATGTTTTCCATGATTTTATATTGCTTTAAAAATATGTATTGGCTACTTGCATCTAAATATGACGCTATTTGTAATGCTTATTCATTATTCTTGCCTTTTATATTATTTGGAAATATTTGAAGCTTCAATATTGTGTATGCTTGTGATATAAAATTCAAATTTTGTAGTTAAATTTGTAACATACAAAATGCCACCCCGAAGAGAGCTGTGCTTTTGGAATCAAGCTATGGATGATGCTTTGGTTGATGCATACTTGCACTAGCATCAACAAGGCAATTGTGTTGGTGGGACTTTCGCAATGCATACACTTGATACAATTAAAGCTAAACTAAAGGAAAAATTTTCAGATAAAGAATTTTGAAGACAATGTGACAATAGATGGTGATCGCACTGAATCTCCAATGGGAATGCCAGCTCATTCACAAAATGCAAACCTAGGAACTTCATAGAAAAAGAAAAACAGGGCAGATGATGTGAAGATGTAATCAAATATGGCCTGCAGATAGTTGCAAAAGCTATTATAAAATCTACTTCACTATTAGTTAAACCGCTTTCCATTTCAGAAGAAGAACTATATAATCATCTGGTAGAGTTGGGACTAGAAGGATAAAAATTGTATGAAAGTTATATTTTCCTTGTTCGTAGGCATGATGAAGTAAGGGCATTACTTGGTGCACTAGTAAATATTCAGAAGAACATGTTGGGGTTTATGATGTCTTCTTATAAATAGAAGACAATGTAGTATGTGTTGATAACTTGGTATCAGGTCCTTTTCCCTCTATTCAATGTGTACATTTTATCAGATATTTTTAAATATTTTGTAGATGAATTTATCATGAAACCATGTAATTGAGGGAACTAAATGAATTGAATTTTTGTTTATGTTGAAATTGATCTTTTATAATATTTTTAATGCAGATAAATGATGTTGATCTTTTATAATAATTCACGAGTGTGATTGAGAGTTTTATACGAAATAAAAAGTAACACCAAAAATATAAGTCACGAGTGTAACTAAGTCACTACTGAACTCTTTTTTTACAAATGTATCATTATATGCTAAAAATATTTAGATTTCAAAACACAAGGCAGATCATAATCTATGAAGGTTTCGGACGACTTTATTTAACATGAGGACCACGTTCAAGAGATTTATAAAGAAACCAAACCTTTGTGTAAAATTTGGGTTCTCGGTAATTCAGACTCAAATTAGCGCTCTTCTTCTCATCATCATGATTATACAATATACAAGCCATTATTTAATAACCACAACATAACAACCCAAAGATGCAATCGGCCAAGTTTTATATCATGAAAATATACAAACTCATGTTTCATATGCAGCAAAATTCACCAACATTCTTTAGTATTAAAAAATAAACAACCTCATACATGGTATCTTTGACCTTGGGTGCATAAGCCTAATGTGAAGCAAAGGCAAACAATGTGGAACTCATAATTTCTCCGTAATGCACGGTGATATGGTCTCCGGAGGCAATTGATCATGAAAGAAAAAACAATGTATCACTGAGAAATCACAACTGTGACCAAGTCATAATATTATATTAAATAAAATAGAATAATGTTTAATATAATAAATTTTATCAAATAATTAATATTATTATTTTTATATTATTAATAATAAATTGTATAAAATTAAAAATAAAATAAAAATTTTTAATAAATTTTTGATTAATGAAAAATAGAAAACATGTATAAATTTATTCTTTAATTGTTTGTATATATTTCTATATAAATAAATTATTTTAAATATAAATCACATAGAATAGAATATAATAAAATTTATTAAATAATTAATAATAATAATTTTATATAATTAATAATAAATTGTATATAATAAATAATAAATTAATAAAATTTTTATTATTTTATCACGGAAACAAGTCACAACCGTGACTTTTTAATTGAAAATCATTTGTGTTTTAAAATTATAATGTTAAAACTCCTGCAACTTAATATAAGAGATATAATAGTTATTTATTATACATTACATTTTATTCCATACATCTTCCAAAAAATATTTCAATACATTACATTATTAATCCTTCCATCCCTCCAAAACAACTTTTCACTATATTACATTCTATTACATTATAAATCGTTTTGTTTCGTTCCATTATATTTCATTATATTATAAACCGTTTCGTTTCGTTCTATTATATTATATTAATTAACATCCAACTAAAGAGAACTAATTGAATTCACACTCTTCCCCTCTGTACTACTCTCCATTTTAAACCTAAGCACATCATCATCACCAAATGTAGTAACTCGCGCGGCGTCCTCTGCCGCACAGCCCTAGGGTTTAATCAAAAGGTTAGTTTTAGTTTCAAACCTCAATTTTTCACTTGAACTTTCACCATTGACCAAAGATCGGCATTGAGTTTATTGCGGCTACGGGTTTTTGGTGGTTAAAATTGCATGTCGATAAGATAGGCTTTGGATGCGAGTGTCACGTGGCTTAATTCTTATGTGGAGAAACTAGTGTCTTTTTGCATGAAACTTTGTCTTGGTATACAACTGATTCTGTCTTGTAATGACGTTGCAACCTTATTTATTTTTAATAGCTTTATTATGTCAGTGTTCATAGTAACAACCATATAGTTTAAATTGCTAAAGCTACATTACTGTAACTTAAGGAAAGGTAATAGCCGATACGATCATGTTGCAAAAGACAGGACATGTTTGAATGTAGTAGTAGTTACGCTGTTTATGTTCTTTTTCCTGCAAATTCTTGTTTGCTTATGAAATCTTTAAAATATTAGGATTCAAGTTACATTATAATGAAAATGTCCAGATTTAAATTGCACTTTTACCCTTTTTATATTTGATACTACTTATTATGACCTATCTTTGTAAATGATAGCTCAATCAATAGTCAATAGAAATAACATGAATTTTATGGAGTCAATTAAATAATCAATATATGATTTATCACCCTAAAGTAAATAGAAAGAATATTTTGTTGTTTTTTTAATAATATTAATTCAAGAAATCTTTGGTCAAGATAAAATGATACTTTGAAAATAGTTTTCAAATATTATTAATATAATTAATTGCTAACAGTGAAGAGTTAATATGATTTAACTCAAATAGAATAATACTCTATGTCTAATTAAAACCTTATACGGTAAAAAGAATAAATTATACAAAAAAGATTATATACGGAAAAGTTACTTAAAATTACTTTGACATTTTTAATATTTAGGTAGTTATGATGCATTGCTAAACGTTAATTTTGATATATGAATATAAATAATTTAGTTAAAAATAAAGATAAATTAAAGGAGTTTAATTTATTTGATTCTAAATATGATTTAGGGTTATAATATATATCCATTACTAACATATTTAGAAACCTAGTAAGTTATACATAAAGAACAATTAAGAAGAGTAAAATGTAATATAATTTAGTTGAACTTTATTATAAAGTTTGAAAAACATTAAACGTTAAATTTAAGATATATAATAAATAAGAACTAATTTAAGATATTAGATCTTATTGGACAAACTTAATTAGAATTAATTATAATTTTAAATTTAGTTTAATTGAAATTATAATTACATTTTAATTGAATTACTAAAAGGTTTTCAGGCTCTACTATAAATAGCGTAGACTTTAAAAGAGATGACACTCTTTGCTCACCCCTCTCTAAACTACTTGTAAAGTTCTCTCAAGTTTTTCATGCAGATATTGTTAAAGGTAGTACATGTGCCTGGTTATAATAGTTGTGACAAAACAATTTCAGAAATAGTTTAAGAAAAACTTCAAGAAAAATAATCAAATCATATAACAAAATACAATTTATATTTATGTTTTATTGTATTCATGTAAAATTTAAAGTGATTGTCAGTTTTAAGACATTAAACGACAAAGTTTTGTATTTTTCACTATGTGTGATATCAGATCCTACCTAGATTTCCTAGCAGTAAATTTCGATTTGATGACATTGTCATTAATTAAAAATAAAAGCATTACATTAACTTATATTTGTTCTTGCCATTTCCAATATAATGTTTTCCATAAAAAATATGTTTTATTAGTTCAAATCTTCTACACAAAGAAGCTTTCCATTATCCGTCTTGTACCCAAAATGCGTCTCAAAATCTAGAGGGTTTTATGACATCTCTTTGTATTTTCGTTTATAAAATTTAATCTCAATTTAACAATATACATTAATATTATAACAAAATTTTATAATATTTTAATTTTATTATAGATCCCACATAAGAACTACGTGATTCTATGATAATCGATTATTAAAATACAATTGTATAAAATAATTAAAATGTTTTATTAAGTTTAATTTAATTAATTAACCTAATTAAATTTATTAAATAGTTAAACAATAATGTAAAATCCCCCCAAAATTCACCTATCTCTGTATATTTGCACCGTCGTCGCCGCCTTCATGTACCGCTTCTTCGCTACTAACTTCTTCACCTATGTCTTCTATGATAATTTCTATGTCCATAATTATATCTCCCTTAATTTTCTTTGGGTGTGCTACTAGATATGAGGATCGATATTGTCTCTTTCTTGGCAATTACTTTTAGTTTCTATAATTTATTTGTTTTGCTTCAGCCTCTTGGTACTTGTTTTATGCTTTTTTCTGGACTGATATTCTCATTCCCGGTGACTGGCTCTTTCCAATTGCTTTTTTCAATAATCACTAGAAAGTATTTATTATGCTTATGCATTCAATTATAAAAAATTTCACGTATTTGTAACTGTTCTATATTTTGCTTAGAGTAATAGTAATTATTAGTGGAATAATACTAATCAATAGTTACTTGGGCATGCTGTGATGCAAAGCACAAGCTCAACTGGGTTATTCATACCATCTCCAAATGGAAATTAGCTTATAGGGAACGACATATGGCAACAAGTTTACTAATACAACTATGTAGATCTGGTAACGAGAAAGCACAAAGTACACACTGTGAAGGTTTAAAAGGTAAAGAACTATATGTTTTTATATCTTATAACACTATAAGAAAAGTTAGAATTAGCGACGGAAAATTACCGACTAAAAATAAACCGTTATAAATTATCGACGGAAACACAAATTTCATCGGTAAAGCTGATGGGAAAAATCTCATTTAGCAACTGTACTAACATCTGTCGTTAAATATGAAAGAAAATTATTCCCGCAAAATTTGCAACAAATTTTAGCAATAGTATAAGATTTCTATCGGTAAATAAGAAGGGAGTTGTTGTCAATATTAAAAAAGATTTAGTTTACCGACGAAAAAGTTTCGTTGGTAAATTCTTGGCCGATTTTAGCGACAATATAAAATTCTCGTCGGTAAATAAAGTGAGAATTATTAGCGGAATATGAAAATTTTCAGTTTACCAACAAAAATTGTTCGTCGATAAATGAGTAAATAGGGGGTAAATATTGGCATACTTAAAAAAGTTTGAGTTTATCAATGGAAATTTTCCGACGGTAAATTTTAATTAAACTCAAAATAAATTCCGTTATCTTCCACCACTCCTCAACCTCGATCATCATCATCTTCTTCTTCGTGTTGTGTTAGTAGTAGTAGCGTTTCAAAGATTCAATCTTTCTCTCCCCATTCCATTAAAACCCCCTCTTCGACATTCCGCTGATGTTCCGAGCATTCAACATTCCGCTAATGTTCTGAGCATTACTCTGGCAGATGAGTCTCCCCCTGTTTGCAAGTTTCAGTCTTTCTCCCCCGAAATGGTAATGTTCAATCTTCTCCCAAATTTCTATGGTTAACTTTCTATCTATTTTTTTCCTTCCATTTATCTTCAATAATTGATTTTGGGTTTGGGTTCAAAAGAACAGCTAAGTTAGCAGAGCCAGGATGATATGTGCGATGAGATCACGTGGAAGATATCTCCAGTCAACCAAAGGCTACAGGCATTTTCTCATAACAACGATCACAGGCTTCCTCCTCCTGATTCCTTTAACAAGTCTTTAACACCAACCCTTCTTCATCCTTGTTCCTCCATCGACAACAAGGCATTTTCTATATTCTCTCTCTCTCTTTTTGTGCTTGTATTTATTTGGTTTGTTCTTTTGTGTTTTCACTTTCGATCTTCCCCATTTACTTTTACAGACTTTGCTTGAACTTCTAGACCAAGTTGAAGATGCAATATCCGTTGATGACCAAGTGTCCAGCGTCAGCGATGCATATTCATCCAACATTCAAGATTTAGCAGTAACAAAACACCCCCTCCAGCGGGTAGATCATGTTGATTTTATAAAAAGCTTTTTTTGTTATTTACAGACAAAAAAAGGTCCGCCGGTAAACAATTTTTAAATTTATCGATTTACCGACGGAATAAACAATTCCGTCGATAACTTTTCTATCAGTAAATTTACCTACTGAATAGAATAATCGTTGGTATATTCACTGACGGTAAAAAATTCCGTCAATAAATTTACCAATGGTCATTTCTCCGATATCTTTTTTCTTCGTTAAATTCCATTGTTAAATAAATTTTCAAACAGAATATTTATATTTCTGTCGATAATTTTCCATCACTATTTTCTCCTTTTCTTGTAGTGTTATGTATGTAGATTTTCTTTTGATGGAGTGTATGTTCGTTTATAGGAGCTTAGAACTGAGGTGAGATATATAGGAAATTGCAAATGTCTCCTAATCTGGACTGTCAGTTCTTATTCAAAGAAGAAAATAAGAATATGTGAAGATATTAAGTAAAAGGTATTATTGAGTCTATAACTCATTAGCATACAAGGTTAAAGGCTTTGCTTCTAATAAATTCAAGTAAGAAAAATCCTTGAATATAATAAACAAGAACTTCTACCAAAACATATAAACTTCTACCAATTCAAATTATATGTCAAATCTAAATTAAGTTCCATTCTTCTAGCAATCCCGATAAGTAGTTCTGTATCGCAATAAATCTATAATAATTCTCTTTGCTACATTGTATGCACTAAAGGCTAAGGATGATTATCATAAAGGCAACTCATAAGGAGTTCAGAGATAATGACTAAAGGTGTTACATTACATCAAAGTTAATCCTTTTCAGTAGGAGTAGGACAAATACAGTATTAACTTTGATGTAACGTAACACTTATATATATATATATAAGTGAATTTACATGCGCACAAAAAAATTTGCGGAAAAAAAAAGTTTCATTTTTTCATTTTCATCATTTCATACAATAACATATCTAGAGTTGATAATCCTCATTCTTTACTGATACAATAATAAGTTCAAATGTTGAACATGTGATTTGCTATGATGGGTTAAATGCATAGTTAAGGACTTCTTAGAGTGATCATAATCTCAGTTAGAAATTATATAAATGCCGCAATTATCTGGTGAGTATATATTTATTATTTTTAAAAAAAATTGTTTAATGTTTATATAATGAAATAAAAGCTTTCAATTTGGGAGATGTGATTTTTCAAATGATACGATGAAAAAATTATTGAAAACATTGTTAAAGTGATTCAAAAATTAAGGAAATAAGTATCAATGTTGAAGAAGGTGGTTAAAACAAGTACTATTAAAACAAATAATGTTAATACAAATACAACCAACAAGTTTGAGGAGAAAATGAAGCTTATGAAGCAAGACATAAATTTGTTGGAAACAAAGAGAAAGAGATGAAGTTTGTGTTAAATATTGTAATATGATTTGTTTTACTTATGGTACTTGTTATTATCAACCATATTATAGAGAAATGACATCGAATTACAATGTTAAATATCAAACTTGACTTATGTGAAATGTATTGATTGTGCACTTTAATGTTATGTTGTAATGATTTTTCATATTATGTGGATTTGATATATAAGATTTCCTCTAGTATTCAATATGTTCTCTTTATTTTTTGAATACACTTAAAATACCATCTATGATCATAGTCACTAATTGTTACAATTTTGCTTGGATCACTTTAATCTTCAATACCATAATACTGTCGGGGGCATTGTTAACTCCAATAGATATAACCCAAAACTCCTTGTGCCCATGATTTGTTCTCGTAATTCTTTAAGTATCTAATTCCTCAATGAGGTAGTATTATCTCATGTTATTTTCGATTTCCCAATTGACTTCTTCTCTCGAATGATTTTCTCAATTCATTCAATTTCCTCTGATTTCACATTGACTTATTCTAATGCCTACTCATTCATACTAATTTCTCCACACATTTCGATTTATTTGACATCTTAATCTTTTATGTTGGTAACACATTCATCAGATTAATTTGTATCTCTTATACTTAATGTCACCTCAAATTTAAGAATCCAATCACTTATTTGGATACTTTACATCAACAAAATGCATACACTCTCAGTAGCATATTCTACATCTTATGCTTGAGTCTCCGTTAGGATTAGAACTCCAATATTCACTTTTGATTCATTATAAAAATCATTTCTGATTTATTTCTTAGTTGACCATTCTTAAGAATAAACTATCTGATTTGCTTAATCTAATTCGATGAAATTCTTCTTCAAAAGAAGATTTCTTGTTTCTATCATCTATATTATTTATGTACCCTTTTTCAATCCACTATTTCCATCACTACTTATCAGACATTCTTAGTACCTCAAGAAGATTAATTTCTATTGTTCTGGTTACCAAAACCTGATGGAATAGTAGACATCATTATTGTCACATATGCTTAGGTGTGTATTATCAAGGTCATCCTACTCTATCCAGAGATTTATTTTTGACAGATCGCCAATTATCTTACAATAGTAATACTTTAATCTCAATTGATCCTAGACAATATTTCTCTCTTTATCCTTGCCACGATTAGGGTTTCCTCGCATTGACATATACTAACATCAACTTCACCCAAATTCTCCCGAATTTACCTCTTCTAGTGTTACATCATGTCATAATGATTCAACTACCATATTGGGTGCTTTAAATCTTCTCAATTGATTCATCATCTTTTTCTTTATCTCATCTCTATCTCATTTTCCTATTGTCATTTATTTCATCTCCCATATGTATATTCTCAGTCAATTCATAATTATAGATGCATAACCATTATGAAACCCTAGTCTCCATTCCACAGACATATTCTCATACTAAATCATAAACTCTTATCATGATAATCTCACAACCATTCTAAGTCCAAGTTCAACCTTTCAAGGTCATAGAAAGATTTATTTTCTTTCAACTTGGCTTATACACTTTAATCTCATCATTTCTACTTATATCCTTATTTTCCTCAATCAATCCATGACAATACATGCATGTCTATATCTCATTCAAGGGTATACCATCATAGTTGAATATTGATATCATATTCCATAATACATCCTCCAATACAATTTCATTGAATCATTATTTATCATATCTAACCACATACTATCTCCCATTTCTAATTGTCCACAACTTTCATTCTTTCACATTCTGAAAGAGCATCATTCTTCTCACTAATTCTATTAGCTCAAACTCTTACCACATGCTCATGCCTGTAACTCATACACATGCAACTCAAACTAAGGATCAGTTGCTACTGTCTGCTATGACATGACTAAAATGCATGTAACTTGACATATATTTCAAAAACGCCCATATAAGATACTAATTCTAGGATTTAATACCAAATTTGTAGCACCCCAGGCTTGCAAGACACGTAACTGACATCCTGAGTGATGCCCGAGAATGTACCCCACAAGGGTGGCATGCTAGAACGGTCAAACTCTCAAAAACTCAGTACAATTTTTTTTCAAAAATGTCACATGCGTACGCGAAAATCAATAATCAATTTCGGGCCCATTCTTTTCTTTCATAACATCAAAATCACATTTATTATTACTACACTCAAGATCATTCTCATTTACAAACCTTTTCACTTGGGAAAGTTATTAAAAAACAGGTATCTTCAAATATACATATTACAATAATTGCGGAAGACTCAATTTGATACAAAAACAAGAAAATACAAATGCAGATGCAGACGCAAACTGATCCCGATCCCTACCTTTTACATGAATGTAGTGGCTATACTCCCGTTAACCCAATAAGGTAACTCTTCTAAGCCTGAAAAATATTGCAAATTTTGGGTGATTTTTGTAAGCTCAGTGAGTGACCATCCTTGATGGCTCACTCAATCACATAACACATACAATTCACATCATTTCATTAATAATCATATTGAGGCACATATATTTCACATTCACTTGAAACATATCTCACATTCAGAAAATCAGTCAAACTGCTTAAATCATACACATCAAATGCATATGTAATACTTATGAAACTCACTTTCAATTTGTTATTATTGTGACTGAGCACCTATAGCTGTCCTTTATCTATTGTGGATACCGGGCTCATTAATAAGTATCTCGTATTCGTTGGAGATACCGAGCTCATTTTATATAGTGAGCCTTTGGCTCTTATACACTTTCTGAGCTGTAAGTTCTTTTTCAAGATCTGAGCTTTAAGCTCTTTTTCACATTCTGAGCTTTAAGCTCTTTTTCGGTGGCTACTCTGGTCGCAACAACCTTTATTTTTCATGCATTCATGAAATGAAATGCATTACATTCACACCTTTTTAATCAGTTACTTATTTTCACTTTATACATGTCATCGGACCTTAGTCCGGCATTCAATATTAAAGTTGAGAATCACTTTTTCATTTATATGCATATTCATATTTCTCTTCGGAACTCAGTCCGACATTTAACAATCAATTTGTGTTTCATATATCTCGTCAAATTAACATACAAAGAGCACTTCTATTATTATTCATGCATTTATCAACTCCTCGGACATTTAATGTCTGGAATCAGAACAATCACATTTCATTTCAATAGCAATTCAAAATGGAATTTTAAAACATAACAAACAGTGAATGAGACCATCTAGGTTGACTCACAGTACGCTCCAGATTAGCATTTGCTTCCAAGTTTTGGAAACATCTGAATGTAGATGTTTATCCTGCACATCTAAATTATGCAATATACACATTGCACATACACAATAATAACTTTACACAATTATAAGCATTTATTTATGCACAAATGTGTCTATGGACTATGTACAATGCACGCTTAAGGACAATCCTGGGTATATTATCAAATTTCACACCTTATCCCAATTCTCATTTTATAACTCAATTATTTGTCATTTCATTGTTAACATTCTTTGCTCTTATTATCAAATTATCATTCACTATAATTTGATACACTTTACTCCTCTTCTTTGAATCACAACCTCAATCATGTGAATATCTTTATTCCCAAACAAACTCATACCTTTGGTACTTTGACATCAACACTTCACTCACTAATGTTATTCCAACATTACAAGATTACACGTCATCCAAACTCTCCTTTCTTTTTATAAATTTCTCCAAATTTCTAGACCTTCAGGTCTATTTTCCATGATCCATTAGACAATGCAAACGAAGTAATTTGGCAATACTTTCTCTAGAAAAATGTTGCTTCTAATGACACAAAAAGCATTCAATTTGGATTAGAAATCTGAAAGTTATCCTTAAATATTTCTGGACTGTTTTTATACTGAAACAGTACACTATACTCAACTTCCATCCAGAAATTGAAAGTCTTAAAGACTCAATTACAATTTGACTTCTTCAGATAACTAGTAGCCCTATGTCTCTAGTTTACTCCAAATTAAAAATTATCTCATTTGGAGATCTACAGATCAACATATAACTAAAATACCCAAGCATGTTCAGTGAAATTTTACAAGTTCATACTATTCCAATAGATTCCCTTACTTCCATTTAATCAATCTTCTTCAAATCAATTCAGAATACTACCAATTTTTACATAGATGTTTAGTAATGTGTTAGGAACCTATTGGTTCAAGAAGCAAGTCATTTAGAGGTCGGATGATGAAGTTATGGCCAAAATAATCAAACATAATTATATCCTTAATCATATTGTACTTGTTTTGGGATAATTAACAGAACTTTCACTAGAGATATCAGATTAAGGTTGTATTAGGGCGGTTTTGAAGAGGACTTCTAGATCTACAACTTTCATGAGGACTCTAAAGAGATATTTTTCCATTTGGATGGTCGAAACATACGGGCCGTGTGGGAATAAACGGGCAGACCATGTTCCCCTCGGGTCTGGTGGCCTTTTTGCATTTGGAATAAACGGTCAGTGTTAATTTACACGGCCTGACCGTGTATTCTTTAGATTTTTACTCAATTCTCCTTCTCCAAGACATCTCCAATGGATCTTACAACCATTCTAACATCACTTTCACTCATAATCTTCCCAAATTCACCTCTTCTAATGCAATATCAATTCATAACAATTCAAACACCAATTAGATTTCATTAGCTCTCAAATCTCAACTCATTTGATTCATCATCTCAAGTGGATAACTTCTTCAAGCATACCTAATTTCAACTCAACATCATCCATACACATTTCATATTCCCTACTTGATCATAAACACTCAAAATATAACACATTTTTATATACTCAAAACAGAACACAACATATACATTCATCCAACAGTGCACTATGCCCAGTTCTCAATTTCATGTCAACTTTTGGGACTCTTGAAGACATAATTTAAATTCAATGTCTTCATGAACAATGTAGCCATATGTCTCTAGTTTAATTCAAACTAAGAATCATCTCATTTGGATAACTAGAGAAAAAGTTATGGTTAAAAGACAAGCATATTTAAAGATCATATTGTTGCTACATTTTCCAGATCTGCTACCAATTTTTTTTCCAAATCTTACCCTAACACAACTCATACAAAGATCATTTGTTCTACTCCATCTACTCCTCATTCTTGACTCCATTTCAACTCATCCATTAACACAAGCAGGTCATAAACACATTTCTATACTCATCAACTTCCAATTCTCATTAAAACATCCTTTTCATAACCAATCCGTCTTTAAAACATGTGTAGCGTAACTCATAGTTTCTTACTCATCATATAGAACATCAATCATCCATAAAACAACTCCTAACCCATTATTTAGCATTTATATGAAACAAAACATCAATATATAAATATATATGTTCATTTCTTCACCAACATTATAGCATATACAAAACTCCTTGTCATAATCATTCAACCTCTAAAACATCTCTATAACTCATTACTCATCAATAAAAGCAAGAAATTTACATACCCTTCATCATTCACGACACATAGATACACAAAACACCATTTCATGTCATTAACCTCTAACTATCATCATAAATGCTTCATTTAACTAAACCCATGATATTTAACAAACTACTTACTTGATTTAGCTTCCAATTCTTCACACTCTTCAAGAAGATCAAAAATCCCTAACTTCACATACAACCCACGATCATCATCATCTTGAGGGTTGGAAGGTTTGGGTTTTTGGTGAGAATGAAAGAGAGAACAAGGTGAAAGAGTAGCAATTGGAAGATGAAAGGGCTGGGTTCAACGTGAATGGAGATTTGAAGGATTAAAACTCATGAAGAAGAGGAAGAAGAGAAGCTACAAAAATGACGGAGGAAACCAAAATAAAACACCAATAGCCTTTTAAGTGAGAAGCATCGTGAAAGAACAAACACAGGGGGGGGGGTC
>JAOTAX010000197.1:18413653-18435301 GCA_025629825.1 Erythroxylum guanchezii
AGACTAACTTGAGCGTCGGAGGGGCTTGCCGGATACCAACCCCCGGCGTGCCTTTATTGTTTTGCAGGTGTTTCATAACTCACACAAGTTATCCTCATGGATCCCAACAACAATACGCAGCCTCGCCAGAATCAGGCTGAACCACATAGTTTCATTATGTCAAGATTTGTAAAGTGAATCCAGTTAAGAATGAAAATTTAGATAATCCATAAATAAATTTAATTTAAATGCATGAAAGATAAATGGGATATACAAAGAAAATTGATCTATTAAGGAAATCATGAATCATATTCATTAAGTATTCAAATGTCACAAAGAATTTTTTTTTAATAAGTTCGTAACTCAATAGAGAATAAGAAAAACAAGCACTTGCGATTATCAATAAATGAAGATATTGAAAACTAAGTTAAAACTAAAAAGAAACAACCCTTAAACATTAAATAAAAATTAGAATTTCGAGTGGACATGATCTGAAATACAACTATATTCTATACAATATTTGTGATGAAAATTTTAACATTAGTAGATACGATCTAGGATACACTTGTGTTTGAAATTGTAGATCTTTCTTTAACTTTATAAAGATGGACAAAAACTTTGGCACACTCGTATTAGAGATTGTGAACCTTCTTACAACTTTGTAAAGATGGAAACATGCTCTAATATTTTCATGTTGGAAGCTATGTCTCATAACTTAATTTTTTAAGAAAATGTTACGGGCTAGTTCAAGACCATGTTGGAGGTCTTGTTTACATCTAAGTCTTGTGCCATATTAACTTGGATCAAGTTAACCAATAATAGTTATTTTTTTATAAGTCCAATGCACCTTTTAAATTAATTTCTGACATGACCTTTGAAACATACTTAGTATGCATGTCTTAAATCAACCCTTTCAAAGCATCTTTAACCCTCGTACTCCTCTCTTGCAATTGGTCTACTAGGTATAAACAATGGACCCCTTAAAGTTTTGATACCCACCTTGCATCATCCATTATCTTTTAAACAGAATTTAACCTTCAACCATTACTTACCTCAAAAGGAGAAACATAAGTAATATTAAAAGTAGCACTAACGTTATACTTAACTGGAAACTCTAGTTTATAAGTGTTATTATTGATGCTTTCAGTGAATCGGAATAGATCATTCCCTTTTGGTTGCAACTTAGACCGCCTTTACAATGTGAATCATTGCTTCATGATATTCACCAAAACTGAATCATCAGGTTAAAAAATAATTTGTCTTTTGCCCTTATTAGCTTTGGTTGTATAATGCTCAATCTTCTACTTGATTAGTTGCTTTGCACATTCATGAAATTGTCTTTTCATCTAAGCTTTCTTCGCTTCATCCAAACTAGTTGTTTGATCAATATGAAAGAAGTTAGTGGATTAAAACCATAAATAATTTCAACTAGTAAGTAATTAATAGATTAATTTATACTCCTATATGCAAACTCATCAAACGATAAACAATCTTTTCAATTCTTTAAGTTCCTTTGAATGATAGCATAAAGCAATGTAGTTAAAGTTCTATTTACTACTTGACCATTAGTTTGAGGATGACTGGTAATAGAAAACAATAAATTTGTTCCTGATTTACCCTTATAAAATTCTCTAAAAGTAACTCAAGAATTTAGTTACCCACTAGCTCTTTATAGTCCTAGGAACTCTATGTAGTCATACTACTTCTTAAAGAACAATTCAGTAACGTTAGTTACATCAACAATTTTTTTCATGAGGAATAATGTGTGTCATATTAGAGATCCTATCAACTACCACAGATATAGAGTTCTTGCACTTCGTCGACCTAGATAATCCTTTCACAAAGCCCTTAGAAATATCCGCCCACCGTTCACTAGGTATAAGTAAAGGCATGTATAACCAACGTGTTAAGACCTTAGATTTAGCCTTCTTACAAGTCATGCACTTACCACAAACTAGTCTACATCATGTCTCTTTTTTAGGCTAAGAAAAGTGTTTGCTTAATAAATCCAAAGTCTTTTTAACACCAAAGTGATCTACCAAACCTCCGTCTCATGCATCACACATACACAACTAATGCATAGAATACATAGACATATAAAGTTATTTAACAAAACAAAAAATCATCATTCGTATAAAATTTCTAAAATGACCCTTTTCACATGCTAAATAAAGATTACCAAATTTATTGTCATTAGCATATAAATCCTTCACATATTCAAATCCTAATAATTTTTCATTGAAAAAAGTGAGAAGAGTAACTTCCAAGATAAGGCGTCAACTATCACATACTCCTTAACTTTATTTATACATAATGGCATATGAGAATGTTTTAATAAATTTCGTCTACTTGGTATAGTGTTGTTCAAGTGAACTTGTTCCTTAAGGCATTTCAACAATTCATAATCGGTATGTATCACAAATTTTTTGGTCTATAGGTAATGTTTCCATGTCGCTAATTTCCTAACCAATACAAATAGTTCCTTGTCATAAGTGGGAGAGTTCAAGGCTTCCCTATTGAGTTTCTTATTGAAGTAGGCTATTGATATCATGCCTTGTATCAAAACAACTCCAATGTCTAATCTGCAAGAATTACACTCAATCTTAAAAGTTTTAAAAAATTCAAGTAATACTAAGAAAGGTGATGAACATAATCTGTCTTTAATAACATTAAAGGCTTGTTTATAATCACTATCCTAAAGTAACCCCAAATATTTCTTAGCAATTTTAGTAAGTGATGCAAAATTGTACTAAAATCTCTAAAAAATACCTAATAGAAACTATTCAATCAATGAAATTCCTTAGTTTAGTTATAAATTTAGGTCTCATCTATTCCTCAATTGCTTTCGCCTTTTTCTCATCCACTATGATATCTTTACACTAACAATATAATGAAGAAAAAATTAATTTTATATAAGAAGTACAATTTTAAGGTTAGCATATAATTGTCTAATCCTTCACACCTTTAGCACACATCTCAAGTTATAAGTATAGTCCTCTACATGTTTGCTGTGCATTAGAATATCGTTAAAATAAATAATTACAAATCTACCTATATATGCATATAGTACATGATCTATTAATCTTATGAAGATGCTAGGTATATTAGTAAGATCAGATGACATAAGCAACCATTCATTAAAGACAATTTGCCATCTATCAACTTCTCCCATGTAAAATGGTGATATCCACTTTTCAATTTAATTTTAGAAAATATGTAAAAACCATGCAATTTATCAAGTATATCATCTAATTTAGGGATGAGGGTGTTGATACTTTACCATTATGTAGTTGATAGCTCTATGATTAATACAAACCCACTAATTGTCATCCTTCTTAGACATTATGAGTATTAACACCATATAAGGACTCATGCTTTTCTTTATGTAGCCTTTAGCCATCAACTCTTCTATATGTCTTTGCAACTTCTTTGTCTCTTTTGGATTGCTCTTGTAAGTAGGTTTAATAGAAATAATAAAACCAGTATAAAGTTAATTTGATATTCAATTCCTTTAATAAATAGTAATCTATTAGGGACATCATTAGTAAGCATATCCTCATACTTCTATGATACTAAAAAGAGATGTATCGAGCTCTTTGACATTAAAATAGGCCTCTTTCTATAAAATTATAATTGTAGGTTGGTTAGTATAAAAATATCACTCTTTTTGCATAACAAGTCATTTATTTCTTTACTTTTATTATTTCTAATTCTCTCTCGTTTTTGGAGTTCTCATTATCCCTCTCTTTTTTACTTATAACCAACTCTCTCTCTTTTGAGCTCTCTGCCTCACTTTCTTCGTTTCCCTTCCAATATTTCTTTCTTTATTCTCTCTACGCAACTTCAACTAGTCTTGGTGGACTTATTTATGATCTTAAATGGAAATGACTAATGTGTTTATCATCCTTCCCAAAAACATACATATTCTTGATTTAACTATGCATCACCCTCTGACTATATTGCCATGGTATTCACAATACCATGTGACTAGCCTGTATAAGTACCATATCATATAAGGTTTCATCCTTATACCTCCTAACAAATAATGACACTAACACCTGTTTATCCACTTTGATCTCCTTATATTTATTAAGTCACTTAAATTTGTATGGTTTTGGATGCTTCTCAGTAGACCACCTAACTTTTCCACAAAAGTAATACTAATTATGTTAGTACACCCTTCATTAATATTCATACTATATACCTTATTGTGAATGAGACATCTAGGACAAAAAAATGTTCTCTTTTTTTCTTTTTTCTTTAGTTCATCCTCCTTAATTTAATGATTTAATGCTCTTTTGGCAACTAACATCTCATCCTCAAAAGCATACTCATCACCTTAACCACTAGAGATCTCCAACAATGGTTTAGCCTCTTTCTCCTTTAAATCACTCTTACTCATTACCTCTTCATCATCTGTCATGGTTATAAAACCTCTAATTTGGGCATTGTAAGACAATATATCTTATTCATAAATAATAAAAAATATTTAATATCTCTATTTCGAAAGGGTTGAGAATTAATCTTACCTTCACCCTTATTATAAACATCCTCTTTAAACTTATGTAGCTTTGCTTTTATTTTACAAAAGCTCTTATTGTCCTTTTTTAAATTATGCCTCTAAGAGTTATTAGTACTAGTGGGATACTTTAATACTCCTTTACATTTGAGTTGCCTCTCCACTGTCATCATCATATGCATCATCTCTTTTAACTCCATATAGTGTTGTAACTCCACTATATAGGCTATATCTCAATTCAACCCATTTAAGAATCTTATCGTAGTCAGTTCTCTTTCCTCTTCTATATTAGCTTGAATCATATCCATCTTCTTATAATAAGCTTCTATTTTTTTTTTCTCCTTAGGTAAGAATTTCTAACCTTTGATATAAGTGTTTGTAGTAATGGCTTAGCATAAATCTCTTCCTCATAAGAGCTTTTAATTTATTCTAAGGTTTATAGTTTACTCAAGATTTATTCTTCTATTATTGAAAAATTGATTTCACCAACTAATGGCATAATTAGTAAACTTTACTAATACCAGTTTTACCTTCTTCTTTTCAGAGTAATTATAATAATAAAAGATTAACTATATCTTTATCTCCTAGTTTAAATAGGTTTCAGAATCATTATTACCTTTAAAGGAATGGTCATCTTAATATGGCCAAGATTCCTATCTATTCCTTATCAAGCTCTTGGCTACCTCTTTTATTCCCAATTATGCTTAAATCCTCTCTGAATTAGAAAACCATCCCCTTCAACCTTAAATGTAAGTTTAAGATCATTAACATTTAGTTCATCATTCTTCTCATTAACCATAATTGGAGTTACTGGATTATGCCTATTATAGCTTTATCATTAAGACTTCGAGTCGTTAGCCTTAGCATACATCATATTCATTTTCGGAAACTATTATTACATGGCTTGCAAAAAAATTGAGTTATATTTCTTCTCCTTTAGTGTTGAAACACCTTTAGAAGATATTTTTGAAAGTTACAAAAAAAGTTGGTGAAGAAAAAAATTATCTTGCACTCCTTTACAAGTTTACTCTCAAAGTGACAAACCAGTCATGTTCCACTTTTTATTTAAATTTTCTTGATGATAATCTCAGACTTTCTTTCCTTTTTCGACTTTTTGCCTCCTTCACAAGTTCTTTAAAGAACTAGATATACTCAAACAAAGACTTCAACTTGATGAGGTCCAAGAAACCTAATTAACTAATGGTTGAGGAGAAAGTAAATCATGGGTTATGTAAAAAGTAAAGAAGCTACATAAAATAAGGAAAATTAACAAGAATTTCAAACTATATTTTAAAGCAACCACATATTCTTGCACCACTTTCTTCTCTTTTCTTTAATAAAATAATAATACAAATAATAAGGTTTAGAACAATCTTGATGTGGAAGTTATGAAGCTAGGAATTGAAAAAGGAGGATCCATAAGATAATAAGAGGTACAAAACCTAAAAACAAGATGACGATGAAATTTGGCTTTTGATTGGAAATTTAAAAACAAGAATATAATGCAATAGAATGAAAAGAGGAATCATAAGGAACATTATTTTTTAAATTTTTTAATAAAATTTTTATTGTAATTTAAATGATAGTAAAATAAAGACAAAAAGATAACCATGGTTGACTTAGGGAAAGCTCTGGTACCAACTATTGTGAACCCACCTAGAATAAAATATAAACAAAACATAAACAAAATTGACTCAAAACTTAGAAAGCAAAATCAAATATATAAAGAGAATTAACACATTGATTAAAATCAAGAACTAAATTCTTTAAGTAATTGAACGTCATAAAGAAAGAACTATTTGGTAGGTTTAAAGTTTAATAAAAAAATAAGAAAAAGAAGCACTCACAACTCTCAATAAGCAAAGATTTTAACAACTAAACTAAATTGAAAAGAAAGACCTTTTAAATACTTAACAAAAATTATGGTTTCGAGTAAATATAATTATGTTTGTTATAGTCTGGGATATACTTATGTATAAGGTCATAGACATAGTGAAAATGGAAATAGACTTTGACATATCTTTTTTAGAGATCATATCTTAAAACATAATTTTCTAAAAAATTATACAAGTTAGTATGTGATTAGTTTAGAGGCTATATTTATGTCGAACTCCTATATTTTATTGAATAAAGTTAACCAATGGTTTGTTTTTCCAAATTAGATTCTCAATATACCTTTAACGCATAATCTATATGTATATCTTGAATCAACACTTTGAAAGTCTATTTAACACTTTACTCTTAACCATTGCGACTAGTCCACTAGACATAAGTAATTGATCTATTAAAATTTAGGTAGCCACAATTGCATCAATTTGAGGTTGCCTAAAATGATACCCTTATCATTAACTATTTATAAAATTATTCCAAACTGGAGTAGTCATCAGGTGTAACAGATGACATATTGTCATCAGGTGTAACCGATGGCATATTGTTAACTCTTACTTCAAAACTTTCATATTCATAAGTAATATTTCAAAAGTAAAGCCTTTATAAAAAAAATCACTTTATTTTCCTATTTATCAAAGAAGGTAGAAAGTAGGATATCCTTATACCTTAGTGTATTTCCCCTTTTAATTAATGTGAATCATAATCCCTCCAAATATTTTGAAAGAAGTATAAGGAAGCTTCAAAAGCTCAATGCACCTTTTCCTCGCAGAAAAGTATTATTGATTAAATATAATTTTATTATTTTAGAAATTAACCTATTTTTGTTTCTTTTCCTATAAAAATATTGATTCTTGTTTTCCTTATTCTTTAACTATGTCATTTGATGGAATGGGCCAAAAGGCTTTATTGAGGAGCATAAAGCTACGACCCTAAGAAGACAAATAAAAAAGATCTCCTTACTATAATAGCTGGGCCTCCTTTTGCTCCCTTAATGTCTATTACTTATTAAAGAGCCTCTAAAGATCACAAGTTATTGACCTAACTAACAATCCTTCTCCCCCACCACTTAAGCTCCTCCTACTGTCACTCCTAGAACTTTTTCTCATACCTATAGGCCTCCAAGTACTCTTCATATCAAGGAAACGTTTTACCCTAAGTAGAATGTTACCAAAGGAGATTCACTATATTATGTTGCTTCTGGGGTGATTTGCTCATAAATTGTGATGAAAAATATTAAAAATTCCTTAATAACCAACCTTTTTTGTGCTCCAATAAATAATGTAAAAGGATAAGGATCTCATTAAGGTAAGAGTTGATTTCCTTTTTCATTTTTATCTAAAGAAATAACCTATCATATTGAGATTTTTTTTCTTTCCATGTTGTTTTCCAACTCCTTTAGTATATTTATCATAAGAGTCACTCGATCCTACAACTTGATGAAGGTTGGAGACTTAGTTGATATAGGTGACAAGGAATCCATGAAATTGTATGGCTTAGGGGCAAACCAAAAGAAGATTGGAGAGATGGAGAAGAATGTAGTTGATATAGGGCTAATAATTCATTTTGTTACTCTAAAAAGCATATTTTCGGAGATTCAAAATGAGATGCTTGCTTTGAAGGACCAAAATGTTATCCTATTTTGCTAATAACATACATTTGAACTTATCAATCGTTATAGATATAACAAAAAAAAATCAAAAAGAAGAACCTTAAAGAAGTGTCATGAGTTGTTTTGAAAGATTTTAAGGTGTGAAAGAAAGTAAATTGAAGTTTATTAAACACCTCCTTTACAAATCTCAAGATAAAAGAGACTCATAAAGATGTGGAAGAGAATGAAGATGCCTTTTTTACTTATCAAAAAGTGCCTAATGAGTTTGTAAATTTAGATCCTCTTAGTGAGGATGATGACGAATTTGAGGAAGGAAGCTTGTTATATTATATTGAGTAGACATACAAGAAACAAGGAAGTTGATGAGTTTGTTGTACCCTAATTATGCCATCAAGTTTTACTATAAAGATGATGTAGGATCGATCACTTATACTTGTTTCTTCCTCTTTTATTTATCTTTTCTCAAAATTTGAAATTTTACAATCCTTTGGATAATGAATAGAGTTCTTGTGAACTTCACTTTTGTTTTATTTTTGAAAGTTGTAAAATAGACCTGTATATGTGTGAAATGCTTATAAGTTTAGTACTTTATTTACTTGTCACAAAGAAAAGCATTATCTAAGATCTTATTGAAAATAAGCAGGGAGATGTTGCTCAATTTATGTGCATAACTCTTCAGTCCCATCTAACTGAAATTACTTGTATTTGTTAGGTCTAACTTCTTATTGACTTGGAAAAGTCCTTTGAAATTGGGCGCTAACTTATTTTTTGATAATTTCTTATCTTTTGAGCTTATCTAACATATAAATATTTTTCAAAGCTAACATACTCACTACTTTGTCTAATTTTTGCTAAATAATTTAACTAGTTGATAAGTTTCCTACTTGAGATATGCTTTACTCTTCTCTCTTATAATAAATCCAACTTCTCTTATAACTCAATTTCATTTTTTTAAGGTTCAAATGGTTGATTTTAAAAGTTCATGATTGTCAACTCTACTTTTTGAGTGCTTTCTCTCCAAAAGTCGGACTAAATCTGCTTTCACCTATTTTGTGTGGGAGCCTATAAGATTAACAGAAGCTCATCTATCTAACTTCTTTATGCTTGTTTCATTTACTTATCCAAAAAGTCATGACCCATTTTCCTAAAGTAAGATACAAAGGTAAAATATTGTTTAATCTTTAAGCCTGTGAAAAAAAATAGAAAATCCTTATTTTTGAATTATGTCCCATTATATGTAATCGAATCATGAGTACTCTAAACTGATTGACGATATTAGTCCTTATAAATTGTTCCATTGTCTTTCATTTGACCTTAGAATAATCCTTGACTTCAACCTACTTAGTGAAGTATTTAGTTGCTACTAATATGAGTTTGCATTAAATTTTTTCGAAAGGAAATAAGACCAAAATATTCATTCCTCAGGGCTTGAGACAAAATTGTAATTGATGACATGCCTATGATGTCAAAAAGAATGAAACTAATACTTAACACATGTTTGTATATAACCTTTGCATCCTTCTTGATGGTAAGTCGACAACATACCTTTATGAACATAATATGCTAAGGAATTGCCCCTTAATGGGAGTTCCATTATTCTTTACGGCACTCCTTAAGGATTATTAGACTTCTAACTCAGTGAGATAATGTATGTAGGGTAAGAAATAAAAGAATTTATAAAGCATCCCAAATATGATTATATAATCTTTTGTACCACTTTCAGATCATCGTAAAGCTTTCATAGCTAAAAGTACTCATAGATTGAAACTTTTCATCCATCAAAAATCCATGAACAGATCACTTGGTCTATTTTCTTATGTAAGGTTCGACGAATTTATTCAAAAATCTTATTAGATGACAACTACCAAGTTGCATCCTCATGAGTTATAGGTTATAACTATATCTATTTTTAGAATGTTGACTCCTTAATTAGAATAGCGCACCTAATGATAAAATCAAGTTTGACTTATCAACAAGATAAATAACATCATTTAATTTACTAAAAGCCATATACCATTTCACTAATCTTTTTGGATTATTTGTATTGTGTAAGGTTATTTATGAAGGTATATCAAATATGACATTATTGCTATGAGCTTGGAAGTGTGGAGTTAATTTCTTAACTAAGATGACAAGGCATAAAAGAAACTTTCCATGATATCTTGTCTTTAAACCATTTAAGATGTGACTCACATAATAAATGAGCTTTTGCATCACCTTAAGCTCCTCAATCAACGTAGAATTAATGCCATATTTAAATTTTCTAGGCATAAAAAGAACTCCTCTCCTTTATAAGGGGTTGAGGGTAGAAGAGGATGTCTAAGGTAATCTTCTAATTATTTGAAAGCATATTGGCACGCTTAGTCTCATTCAAATGTTTTTAACTTCATAAAAAAAAATTAAAATGGCAAATAATGGCCTGTTAACCTGGATAAGTATAATGATAAGTTAGATATAAGACACATTAATCGTTGTACCTTATTAATCATCTATAGAGGTTTCCTATTCATATTTGCTCTAATCTTCTAAAGGTTAATTTCAATTTCTCTTTGTATAACTACAAAACTTAAGATCTTTCTTGTACTAAGCCCAAATATAAAAATATCTAAATTAACACAACAACAAAGTTAATTTTTGCCTACTAAAAGAAAAATGTGGCTAAATATCTAAAAAGGTAACCTATAGTTTTTAGCTACATTTTTGTTTTATCGCATAAAACGTTGTCGAATTCTCATAACGGAAAACTGTAGGCGATGTTTTTTGGAAATCGTAATCAATAGTTTTTAGCTACATTTTTTTCGTAGATAAATATTAATAGCTACATCTTTAGCATTGTAGCCAAATATTTTTAGCTAGTTTTTAGCTACGCTTTAGAACATAGTCAAATGTTTTTAGTTTTGAAAACGTAACCAAATATTTTTAGCTACGTTCTCAAAAATATAGCCAAATGTTTTTAGTACATTTCTTGAAACGTAGTGAATTTTTTTTAGCTATGATTTTAGAAATGTAGCCAATTTTTTTTAGCTATGTTTATAAAACGTAGACAAATTTTATATAATGTTGTGATATATTACTTATTAAATTTTTAATCCATATCATTGAACAATATAATTTGTTATAATGTATCGATATATTTTTTATTATGAATTTATTATACAAATAAATCATATAAAAATATTATTAATTCAAAATATCAAGCATTGTATATAAAAGAAAAATTATATAAAAATTATTAAATTATACCAACAAAAAAAATATTCTTCAAATACACGATATTAGTAACAACTTTAAGAATTCTTATAGACAAAACAATAAATAAAGATACCAATTTACAAATTATAAATGCTCATATTGCAAAAATATTAGAACATAACTCAAATGACTACCTAGTGTTATCCATGTCGATGAACCTATAATAATCCAAAAAGCTTAGTTAAAATACACTAAAAAATTATGAGTATTGAAACAATATATATTTAATCTAACTAAATCAAATATGACATAACTTAATCACTCAGCAGTTGCATCTTTATCAATTCTGTACTCTGAGAAAAAATATTAAATTTTAATTATAATACATATAGGAATTGAAAGAAAAAATTATAAGAGATAGAATTAATACCCTTTGCTTTCCTCTTCATTTCTATCATAATCTGAGCCAAGTAATTTGTTGAATAACATATCATGTTTTACTAATTTTGCTCAACTTTCTTGTCCCCTGATGAGATTGAAACATTTAGCTTAGGGCCATAGTCAAGAACTTTGACACAAGAACATGTACCAAGAACGATATCATAAATGTCTTCTGCATTGAAGTTATTTCCCTCAGATATAAATTTCTCTAATAACTCTTGCATCTTATTCTAAAATTAAAATTTAAAACCAATAGTCAATCCAAATATTATTACTTACTACTACATTAATAAATGAACTACAATATTGAACAAAGTTTTATACTTACATAGTTGTTTTCTACTTCTTCTGACACCCACCCTTTACCTTCCTTATAGTGAGTGGGTTTATATAGTGTGATCCTATCACACTCTTATCCGTGCAGTTCCTTCTCACTCTATTTTTTGAAAGAAAAATACAAGACATAATAAATAATGTAGTGTTTATTGATATAAGTATAACTAGCAAACAAAGATCTTACATATTCATTTTGGAAAACTACAAATGATTTTGACCCTTGATTATGAATTGCTTTCATTTTTGCTCCACTAATATTTTCATTGTCACAATTTTCATAAATAAAGAAAAAAGGATTAAGTAGTCATTAAATCATCTAACAAGATTAATGGGAACAAATGTGAAGACAAAGAAAACAAATATGAACTTTCAGGTCAGCTCAATAATCACAAAAACTATTCCAATTTTCTTTAGACATTCATTCAGGAATATGACTTCGTGCCTCCATATTAGAAGAAAAAGATTTATAATACTTATGTACCTTGAAACGGTGATCCCTGATCCTTTGTTTCAATAATGAAGTAATATAGTTTGAAACATTTAGGGTCTCAATATCCACAATAGTCAATTTCAACTATGAACAATAAGTAAAAGTGTAATTAATTTTAAAATCATTAAAATAATATTGCATATACTTAAATATATTGAAAATTTACTGTAACTTTATCGAAAGCATTTTCAAGCAAGTTATCTTCCTTCAAGTCCTTAAAATGTTTCAGATAATGTAATTTTGTTATCACAATATCCCCAGTTCACTTGGCAATTTTGTAAATTGGACTTTGTTTACAAGACAACCTTGTTGAGTGCCAATCTATATTGATAACTTTCCATTCATTGCAACATTTATTAGTTACATTTCACAACCTCTAATATTTCCTCTACATATTTTTATAATTCTAGCATTAGAAGCTAACAATAAATCAAAAATGGTAAGGAAATATTAGAATATATAAATAATGATAAGGTTGAGTGCATCCCTTTTATAAAATGGTTTTTAAAAGAAAAGTTTAATATCCACACTTTTTAATAAAAATCATTAGCATGATATCCTCTTCATTTAAATTTATGTTTTTGAAATTATTTTTTACACTATTAATGAATCCTTTTTAAGGATTTCTATAAATGTAGGAGTAGGAATTCTGAATAAGCATGACAAGGGAGTTCAATTTCTTTTTTGGCATTTTAATTAAAAAATAAAGGATGACATCTTGTGAGTAGGAAATGATGCCCCAGGAAACCAAAGATGGCAACAACCTAAACCCTTTTCATGATTATTTGTTCACAAAAATTAAGAATACGAAATTGTATTTCCAATAAATTACAAGAAGACATCAGAAATGCAAATAGCGCTTTAAGGGTGCAATAAAAGATGTGAACAACATCCACACGCTATAAGTCTTATACTATTGTGATTAAGAATTAATAACAACTATTGTAATATACTCTATAAGGCATTATCTTCATGTAAAAGTTCAAGGATTGTTTTCAAGTTTGAAGACTAATCATCCAATGAGCTATAAATAATTAGCCAGATATGTCAAAATCAATCTAAAAAATAAAGAGAAAGGAATGGATGGGACAATAATGAATGCATTAGTTTTGATGATGAGTTTAACTCAAAATTATCTGGCGTGAGGACAAATACCATTGGAACAATAATGTCATCTTGTCATGTTTTCCTCAAGAAGGTCTAGATACCTATTTACCTCTAGTTCTGAAATAGCTTGACACCAAGGCATTACCTTCATTGTGAATTTAATTAGATTATTGTTCCAAACCAGCTTAATTTTTTGTTATGAAGTGTGGTATAACATCAATCCCCATCTAAAATGTGTAGTATCCTAGATGAGATCCCAATTAGGAAACATTTTTGAAAGAACCATTTCATTTTATTGTTTATCTTCCCAATCATTACTTCCATTAACTACATAAGTCTCCAAACACTTACAAAGACTTGTAATTAATACCAAACTATTACAATAAACAAAACCTGAATTACCTAGAGAAGAAGAATCCCTGTGTGGATGAAAATGAACACTGGAGACAAAGATGGACACGTGGACGAAGACAAAGATGGAGTGTGGACGAAGACAACGATGGGTCACTACAGTTGTTGGAACGCGAGGAGAAAAACGAAGATAAAATCAAGCGCTACTTCGTAATTAGGTTTTCAAAAAGCAAAATACGACGTCATTTTAATGGACAAAATGATGTCATTTTTCTAACTAAAATTATGCATTCTATACTTTAGTTAAGAAATAAAACTTTTGGTTACAAAAATAATAATTTTTGTGGATAAAAGTGGCTATGAATATTTCTTCTGTTCTTCTTCTTTTGGCTACGAAAATATTTTCATAGATAAAAGAAGAAGAACTGAAGAAATATTTGTAACCACTTTAGTTACGAAAATTATTTTGTATCTAAAGCCATTTGGTTACGATAATATATTCATAGCTACATGTTTTATTTTAGTATCCAAATAAAGCCGTTTGGCTACGAAAATATATTCATATTTCGTAGCCAAAAGAAGAAGAACAGAAGAAATATTTGTAGCCACTTTAGTTACGAAAATTATTTTGTATCTAAAGCCATTTGGCTATGATAATATATTCATAGCTACATGTTTTATTTTCGTATCCAAATAAAGTCGTTTGGCTACGAAAATATATTCATAGCCAAAAGAAGAAAAATGAAAACATTTGACTATAAATAAATTTTCGTAGCCAAATATTTTGACTCAAATTACAATATCTGTGACTTTTAGCTACGAAATGACACATTTGACTTTGAAAATATATTCGTAGCCAAAAGAAGAAGAACAAAAGAGAATGAAAAACTTGTGCATCATTGTTTTTAATACAATAGGCTACAATTTTGGAAAAATGTAGCCAAAAGTGCGACTTTTAACGATTTTAGAAAATTGTAGCTAAAATGTGACATTTAGCTACGATTTTCAAATCGTTGCCAACAAAACATAGCCAAAAGGCTACTTTATTGTAATGTAACTTTCATATCTTACCTTCTAAAGCATTATAGCTAGTCTTTTAGATGATCTTTCTCCTTCTTTGTCTTAATGATTATATTGTCAAATTAGGTCTCTATATTTCAACCAAGTTGATGGGAAAAATAAAATTGACTACATGCTAATATGTGCTACCTATGTGATTTGGACCAAATGGCAATACTTTATAGTAGTAAGTTGCTTTGTAAGTGATAAATGACATTTTTTCTTGATGTGCTTTATGCAGTAAAATTTGATTATAACCTAAGTAAGTATCCATCTTATATAAGAGCTTATGCCTTGATCGTAGCATTTATTAGTTGATTAATCTTTAACAATGATAATTATCCTTGGGACATGCTTTGTCTAAGCTAGTAATATTATTGAACGTTAGCCACTTTGCATTACTTTCTTTGCTATTACCACCTTTGCTAGCCACTCAAGATGGTCCAACTCCCAAATAAACTTACTTGTCGTAATTTGCCTAGCTCCACATCTATGGTATATTGTCATTTAATAACAAGATCTGTTTTTTCTACTTGACTAACCATGCGGTTTGTTCTATATTAGGCTTGTGGGTTATGGCATCAAAGCTTATAACCTACGTGCAAGAGGGTGACTATGTGCATATATTTAAATGTTGTTTAATAAAATTTTACATACCTATTTTGTGATCATTAGCTAATGTTATTCATATTTTTATATTTTTCCTTCCCCTATACTTGCTATAGGGAATTCTTCACCATTTCTCACCAATTCAATCCTTTTCTCCTTATCTGGATCTCTCACCTTAAATTCACCCACTATTATGGTATATAAGGTCTTATAGTCCTTTACTGAAGCTAATGACATTTTTATCACTAAATTTGATCTCCTCACACCTTTCCAATTTCTTTTATCATTAGAAACTTTATGAGTAACAGATAGGCTGAAAGTACTTACCTAATGCACATAACATTGACCTACGAAGGATGGTATTATACACAGCAGGCTTGCCTATCATATAAAAATATATGACAACAGTCAAATGTAGGGAAGGTGTGTAAGGTTCTGATCATGCATCTCATACATAATATATATCAAATATACGTAGAAAAAAATAAAACAGAACATAAAAAACTAGATTACTCATACATATAGATATAGAAAACAAAAATATAAAATATAAGATATTTACATACCTTTCCGACGATCTCCTTCGTTCTTTAATCTTCTCTACATTAGGTTGTCGTAAACCATAACGATTAACGTAGACAGCCTCTAATGAAAGTCCACAGGAAGATAGAAGGATGAAAACTCATTAGTAGATGGATAGAATTCTTTCTTTGTGCTAGCAAAGACAAGAACTCTTGTGAGAGTTAGAGATAAAAAGAGTGTGTGTGTTAAAAAGAACCTTTCTTTCACTTGTGTCTTACATAAGATGCACGAAAATTATCTCTATTTTTTACACCATTTGGTCTTCCATAGCCCCTATCACCAATGGAGAGTTATAGGAAGTTAATGGTCATGAATAACATGCATTAGTGGAAGTTATAGGAAGTTAATGACCATGAATAGCATGCATTAATTGAATTTTTGGGAAGTTAATAACCAAATTGGCAGCCGACAATACTTGTTTCTAACCTATTCCATGCAATGTTTTCTATTATGATCACAACACGATACAATCTCGAAACACTCTCTTATATCTTGGATCACCATTTAAGACCTTTTAACTCATCCTTTGGATCTCCTATGTGTGTAACCCATTAGATTCCCGGTTATGTTGGCCATTTAAATTAACATTTAATCAAAGTAAGTTAAAAGTAGTATCTAGCAACATGTCATGACCCCTAATTGATCAGAAAGTCAATGGTTTGACTACGAATACTTCTACACGCAATGTTGCCAAACAATTCATCCTTTCACCATCTATACCCCACTTAGTTCAAAGTATGGCCAAAGTATCAACTCCTACTAGACTAACTACGTCACATCTAGTCCAAGTGATATTAGATCTTGTCCTTAGGATCTCATTACTCGATGTATCATTGAAGACTCTCTTCATGACACATACCTTCTCTGGCTAGAGACTCTCGAGTAATGACCTAGAAAAGAGGCATTGGGTATCATCTCCTTCTATTAGGAGTGGTGAATCCTTTATTGGCTACTTAATTACCTCTGAATACCTCAAGTTATACCCAATCACCACCCTATGAGTAACCCCTAAAAGGCACTGATGAATGGGGTCAAAGCATAGGATCAATGTCTAAGATATCCTTGAGTACCTTAAGTTAAATGATACTTGCACCATTGCTATGATGAGACTATCATCGACACTGGAGTAGATTATCCATACGAATGTCTCATAGTAGGTCAATCTAATGTACTTATTACCCTTAGTAGCGTCCACATGTTAACTCTAAACAACTCATGTCTTTAGCTTATGAGATCTACTGCAGAATATAACATATGCTAGTCTATTCGGATTAATGATATCCCATCTCATTAATCCTATGACTAGGGAAAGTTTAGATATCAACATAATTACACATGATAGGAATCTCATTATCATGATCTCATTATGATTTCCTCCATGCTATGTTTTCTGTCAAGGACTTAATTAAATCAATTTAATATTAACATCAAATCTATAAATGTATGAACAACTAAATAATGAAAAATGTCTTTATTAATCATAAAATGATTTGTATAATAAGTGTTACAGGTGATTGCCTTTAGAGCACTGCTCTAACAATCTCCCATTTGCACTAAAGTCAAACTGCTTGATTTCTAATACCATAAGCGTGTACATGTGACACAAAACTCTTTTGAAAAATAGGCTTAGTCAACGGATTAGCTATATTCTAATCGGTGGGAACTCTCTCTATCTTGACATCATTTCTACCAATGATTTCTCTAATCAAATGGTAGCGCCTGAGTATATGTTTGAACTTCTAATGAGACCTTGATTCCTTCGCCTGCACTATAGCCCCGTTGTTGTCACAATACAATTGCACTTGGTTAGCCATGCTCAAAACCACACCAAGTTCTATGATGAACTTCTTGATCCAAACTGCTTCCTTTGTTGCTTTTGAAGTTGCAATGTGCTCTGAATCTGTCGTCAAATCTGCAGTTGTCTCTTATTTTGAACTTTTCCAACTGACTACACTACAATTCAGAGTGAATACATATCTAGATTGGGATCTGGAGTCATCCTTATCTGATTGGAAACTGGAATCAGTATACCCGCTTACCACAAGATCACCTTCTCCGTATACCAAGAATACATCCTTAGTTCTTCTCAAGTACTTAAGGATATTCTTGACAACTATCCAATCACCCTCATCGGGTCTGACTGGTATCTGTTTATAATACTTAGAGCATATGATACATCGAATCTAGTACATAATATAGCGTATATGATTGATCCTATAGCCGAAGCATAAGGAATCAAACTCATGCGAGTTCTCTCATATTGTGTCTTTGGATACATAGATTTAGAGAGTATAATCCCATATACCATGGGAAGATAACCTCTCTTGGACTGCTCCATACTAAACCTCTTTAACATCTTGTCTTTATATGTAGACTGAGAAAGAAAAAGCAGCGTCTTAGATCTATCTCTATAGATCCTTATCCCCAAAATATAAGTTACTTCTCTAAGGTCTTTTATAGAGAAATTCTTAGCTAACCAAATTTTGATTGATTGCAAAGCAGAGACATTGTTTCCTATTAGCAATATGTCATCTACATATAGTACAAGGAACACGATTGCACTCCCACTAACCTTTTTATACACACACGGCTCATCCAGATTTTGTGAGAAATTAAACTCTTTGTTTGTCTCAGTAAATTGGATATTCCAACTCCTAGATGCTTGCTTCAATCTATAAATGGATTTCTGAAGCTTGCATACCTTTTCTCCATTCATGGATATGAAATCATCAGGTTGTGTCATATACACATCCTTGGTTAGGTTTCCATTAAGGAAAGTCGTCTTCATATCTATTTTTCATACCTAATAATGATAATGAGTAGCAATGGCTAGGAGTATCCTAATGGATTTAAGCATAGCTACTGGGCTAAACGTTTCGTCATAGTCAATACCTTGCCTTTGACCATAACCATTAGCTACAAGCCTACCTTTATAGGTAACTACATTACCCTCTATGTTGGTTTTCTTCTTGAAAACCCATTTGCACCCTATGGGTTTTATTGCTTAGGGTGGGTCAACCAAAGTCCATACTTGGTTTTCATACATGGAATCCATTTCGAATTTCATAACTTGAAGCCATTTGTCAGATTCTGAACTCTTCAGAACCTCTTTATAGGTAGTAGGCTCATCATCTTCTATGAGCAATACGTCGTTAAGTTCACTTATGAGAAATTTGTATCTCTCAAGACCATGACGTATCCTACCTGACCTACAAAATTCTTATGTGTTAGAAGGTTGAACTATTGTTTAATCTTCATAAACAATAGTCTCGGGTCCAGGCAGTTGATCTGCGTTTGTTTAAGCAACTTAAACTTCCACAGGTTCAATTTTGGTCCCACTGTCCTATCCTAGAAGAAACTCTTTCTCTAAAATGACAACATGTTTTGAAACAAAGACCTTTTGTTCCGAAACATGGTAAAACTGATATCCTATAGTTTCCTTAGGATATCCCAAAAATAGACACTTGTTAAATTTAGCTTCAGGCTTATCTGACTGAATATGCTTCACATAAGCAGGATAATCTCAAAGTTTCATATGAGAAAGATAGGGTTTCTCATTTGTCTATATCTCATATGGAGTAACATCAACTGGCTTGGATAAGACTCTCTTTAATACATAAGCAGAAGTTTCAAGTGCATACCACCAAAAGGATTTTGCCAGATTCACTAAACCCATAATAGACCATGTCTAACAAGGTTCAATTTCTCCTCTCAACCACACCATTATGTTGTGGCGTGTAAGGTGGAGCCCACTGGAACAATATTCCATTATCCCTGAGATAATCCAAAAACTCTTGGCTAAAGTATTCACCACCTCAATCCAATTAAAGTGATTTAATACTTCTCCCAAGTTGTTTCTCAACTTCATTTCTGAATTCTTTGAACCTTTCAAAGGCTTCAGACTTGTATCTCTTAAGATACATATACCCGTATTGAGAATGACCATCGATAAAGGTAATAAAGTATATGAAACCACCTTTGGCATGTATAGACATCGGACCACATACATCAGTATGTATTTGGTTTAAAAGTCATCAGATGCCTTTTTCTGCTTCAAGGACTCCAGATAGGCCTTACAATTTCTCTTCCAGTGGCCATCCTTTCCATAGTGGAAGCAAGTTCCCTTCGAGACAGTCTTCATTGCTTTCTTGACACCTCCCTTAGGCTCTGCGAACTTTTTCTTCTTTTGGCTCTTTTTCTTCGAACTAGAAGAGTCCACTAGCATCATAACCTTGTCTTTGCGGACAGATGACTCAAATTCCTTAAGCATGTTGACCAGCTCAGGAATTGTGTTGGATATATTGTTCATCCGATAGTTAAGCACAAATTGTGAGTAACTATCAATTAAACCCGTAAGAATTAAGTCAATACTTAATTCATAATCCAAAACAAAACTCAAGGAGGCCAATCGCTCAATGTAGTCAGTTATCTATAGTGCATACTGCACTAGAGATGTCTCCTTAACCATCTTAGAGTGGAATAGCAATCGCAAAGTCTCAAACCTTTAGGACCTTACTTGCCCATCAAAGAGCTCCTTAAAATGATAGACTATGGTATGGGCATCCATAGCCTTGTGCTGCTTTTACAACTTCGGTGATATAGTGGCTAGCATAATACAACTAGCCATCTCGCTTCATCAAGAAACTTCCTATATGCCCTCCAATCATCATCAGAGGCATCAACAGTAGGGGGATTGGGAAGTGCTTCTTCTAAGATATAACCAAGCTTCTCGGACTTGAGAACTATTCTCAAGTTCTTGAGCTAGTTAAGGAAGTCTGGTCTAGTCAACTTGTTAGCTTCCATTAATGATCTTAGATTCACACTAGTACTTATCGTGTTGACTTGGGCAATAGCAACCTTTCATCAAAGAGAGAAAAATTAGAATGTACTTAAATGCATGTCTATAAGGACTTTAATAATACATATTATGGCTCCACTATTTTCATGAATCCATAACCCTTAATGTATATCTAAGAGAACTCGTAGAGAAACTCTCCTAATGGTTCAATATCCAATATCCCTAAGAATGATTTTGAGTTTGCCCAACAACCTACCTTAGTTCAACTGGTAGGTATCGATCATACCAATTGCATCTCTAATGCAACTATCGAATCTAGTGCTATCAACTGTTGATGTGTGCACACCTATTGGGCTATCAACTCTTGACACGTGTACATCTAATATACACTACCCAACTTCGCCTCTGTCCATATTGATCTTGGGTTTTCCCAACAAACCAACGCTTCTAGTTAAAACCGAACCACTAATTCGGATATCTTATTTCCATGGTTCGAACATATCGATGTAAAGTAAGCTTGGATTTACCTGACAACCCTAACTTTAAAAGGACTCTAGTTCTCGCCATATTAAAGGAAGTCATTAGTTTTAATATTCTAAGTGAGGGGTTTGACTAAGGTCTCATCTAATATATATATATATATATATATATAAGACCATCTAAGTTAGATGAGACCTTAGTCAAAC
>JAOTAX010000197.1:18435401-18453092 GCA_025629825.1 Erythroxylum guanchezii
AGTTACTATAACTATATGGCATGATATGGACTACCCAATCAAATTGGGCCTAAGTCCATAACCATCCATCATGCAAGCCCACACATTCTCCTAACCATGCATTCTCTAATGTATATATGTAAACACATCATTTTGGTTATGACATTTTAAGGATCCTAACATGAAAGGCCCAATCCAACACTTGAATTTACTATCTTCCTTTTACTAACTTGACTAAAATTACTATTGTATATTATTTCATTTGGAATTAATATTAATCTAATTAACATGAATTCCTAATTCTAGAACCTCAAAACATCTATTTGATGTCCAAAATCAAACAACTTCAATTTTATCACATGTGCCAATTTTTCTAGTCTTACTAGAAAATCTATTGTTGTACTAAACGTAATTCAAAATTAATTTCTATAATTTCCCAAAATTTCTAGAACATCAAATCATCATTCCAAGCATCTCTAGGTTGTTTCATGATGATCAAAATAATTTAGGAATCGCACAAAAATTATTATGATCACACCGAAGCACCTATAAGACACCAAAAGCGACAAATATGACTTCTAAAATTTTTTTTTCTGGAAATCAAATTTCAAGCAAAATCATTTATGCATGCATCAAACATCAAATTAACACATTTTTATCAAATAAAATATTTTTAAGGTTTTGGAACTGAAATATAGACATACAAAAACATCAACCAAAACAGATCCTATAATTTCTGGAAAACTGTCCAGATTTGAAAATTTGTTTGATAAAATTATTAAAACATTTTAAATAATTTTATAAAAATTACAGAGGCATAAACACATCCAAAATATGTTCACATAATTTTTCCAGAATCAAATTCCACGAAAATCATGTGTAAACTCATCAGTTTAGCCAATATACATCACATGCCCCGCAGAAAAACAAATTTCAAGCATGTTTTCGTAAATCTGAAATTAAATATTTTAATCACACTAAAAATATTTTCAATCACACTGAATCATTCACATACAACTTATGAATAGATTGGTGAAAGAAAATCATGAAAACAGTTTTTCTATAATTAATTTCAAATAAAACATTACAAGGCCCTAAGCTGTCACAACCATGAAAATAGTTTTCACATGTCGTGTATGCTACATCTAACAAGGCTCAAGATGGCTCTGATACCATTGTAAGGCTCTGGTCATGCATCTCATACATAATATATATCAAATATACGCAATAGAAAATAAAACAGAACCACAAAAACCAGATTTACTTATGCATATAGATATAGAAAACAAAAACATGAAATATAAGATGTTTACATACCTTTCCGACGATCTCCTTCGTTCTTTAATCTTCTCCACGTTGAGTTGTCGTAAACCACAACGATCAATGTAGACCATCTATATTGAAAGTCCACACGAAGATAGAAGGATGAAAAGAGTGTGTGTGTTAAAAAGAACTCTTGTGAGAGTTAGAGATAAAAAGAGTGTGTGTATTAAAAAGAACTTTTCTTTCACTTGTGTCTTACACAAGATACACGAAAATCATCTTTATTGTTTGCACCATTTGGCCTTCATTAACCCTCATCACCAATGGAGAGTTATGGGAAGTTAATGGTCATTAATAACATACATTAATGGAAGTTTTGAGAAGTTAATGACTATGATAGAATACATTAATGGAAGTTTTGGGAAGTTAATGACCAAATTGGCAACCAACAACATTTGCTTCTAATCAATTCCATGCAACGCTTTTTACCACGATCACATCGCGATACAATCCTAAAACACTTTCTCATATCTTGAATCACTATTCAAGACCATTTTACTCATCCTTCAAATCTCCTATATGTGTGACCCATTAGGTTCCCGGTTATGTTAGTCACTTGAATTAACGCTTAATTCAAGTAAGTCAAGAGCGGCATCTAGCAATACGTCATGACTCTCAATTGATCGAAAAGTCAGTGGTTTGACTACAAACCCTTCCATATGCAATGTTGCCATACAATTTGTCCTTTCACCATCTATATCCACTTGGTTCAGAGTATGGTCAAAGTGTCAACTCCTACTAAACTGACTACGTCATAGCTAGTCCAAGTGATATTAAATCTTGTCCTAAGGATCTCATTACTTTATGTATCATTGAAGACTTTCTTTATGACACATATCTGGTTTGGCTAGAGACTCCCGAGTAATGACTCCAACAAGAGGTCATGGTATCATCTCCTTTTATCAAGAGTGGTGAATCCTTTATTGGCTACTTAATTACCTCCGAATACCTCAAGCTGTATCCAATCACTACCCTATAAGTAACCCTTAAAAAGCACCAATGAATAGAGTCAAAGCACAGAATTAGTATCCTAGATACCTTGAGCACCTCAAGTCAAAAGATACTTGCACCATTGCTATGATGAGACTGTCATTGACATTAGAATATAATATCTATATGATTGTCTTATAGTAGGTCAATCCAATGTACTTACTATCCTTAGTAAACATCCACATTTTAACTCTAAATAACTCATGTCTATAACTAATGAGATTTATTGCTCGATCCAATCAAGGAGTATAACATGTGCTAATCTATCCGGATTAATGATATCTCATCTCATTAATCTTATGACTGGGGAAAGTTTAGATACTAACATAATTACACATGATAGGAATCTTATTATCATGATCTCATCATGATTTCCTCCATGCTATAGTTTGTATCAAGGACTTAAATTAAATCAAAAGATCAACATCAAATCCATAAATATATGAACATCAAAATAATAAAAAGTGTCTTTATTAATCATAAAATGATTTGTACAATAAGTGACAAAGGTGATTGTCTTTAGAACACTTCTCTAACAAAATGTACCTAATATAATAACTAAGATAACGATACCCTCCGAGAAGATCTATTCTCCCTTGAAACCTAAACAAAGAGCTGCAATAGGGAGAAGTCGTTCTAGAATGAGCTCTGTTAATTTGAAGGCTCCTATTATCAATCAATGTACGATTAGCATCATAATTTCCAACTAAAGTAGTGATAATCATAGCATCATCCAAAGGATTTTGCAGACGAATATCTTTCACATTATCGAAGCAGATCTATACTATTTCCTTTCTTTGTTTAACTACCGGTTCTGCAGTTACCAACGCTACTTCCCTATTACGGGGTGTTTCTTTCTTAGGTTGGCTATTCTTGTGGCTTCTTTCTTGGCAATTAGAACCTTTAGCTTATCTGCTGGCTCATTTCCTAGGAGAGTTGTTTAATTTTTCCATTTCTTTGAGGAATTGCCTTAGATATTCTTTAGGGGGACCTTCCTCAACACGTGACAAGTTTTCGTGACATGCTGGTAATTCGATGGAGCCTATCGTATCATTGCGGCATGAAGATGTTTTATATTGAATTGGTTTAAATGGTCCTGCGATAGCCTTACACTTGGGTAACAGCTGAGATGTCATATAGGTCCATTAGCTGTTGAAAAGATGTATGTGATTACAGGTCAGTCATACCTTCATATGATTCGATAGTGGATATGTAAAATCAGCGTGGACGGGATTCCAATAATATGTCAATGGGTAGCGAATTCTCCAAATCTGCTTCCATTGCCTCTGAAACTACGATTCTTGATTCATGATGAGCAGTGGTTGAATGAGTGGACCACAGGTTTATAGTTTGAATGCGTATTAGTGGTGTTGATGGTGGAGGCTCCATACAAGGAGGTCCTGTAAAAGGTGGCATGTGAACTTGTTAATGAGATGCGGTTTGTCCCATAAAGGAACTTGGAGGTTGAGCTTATGTATATGTCTATGCTTACGTTTGTGCACCTGATCATGTTGATTAGCGGTCAATGGTTGGCGGTAGCTAACAAAATTTTCAATAGGTAGGCTAGTTTTTCACTAGACGTCCTATTGACTCCCTCCCCGAGGAAACACGCACCATCTTTCTTTAACTTTCTATTACCGCACTATCGACAGGGCTATTTAAGCAAACCTCGTCAGATCCAAGGAGCAGACCATATTTTACTCGTATCAGAGTCCAATAGGTTGGTATTATGTGGAGATAAATTGCTTTCTTACCTGAATGTCACTTCTAGGACTAGTGTTCACAGTCAATACGGGTTTTTGGTATTTTGTTGGCAACTTCTTTGAGAGCAATGCGCAGGTGTAAGTGGGCCATTAAAGTTTGTTGAAATTCACTGGTAAGACTCTCTCTCTCCCATGAGTACAAAGATAATATAAGCCTCTAAGGGGTCTGAGTACTCGCACTAACTTGAAGTTTATGACCATGATTTCCATGACTTCAGTTAAAAGGCCTCTTTATCTCTTGTCAGTATGTAGGCTCCTTTTCTCATTGTTTTTTTGCATTAAAGCATTAGAAAACATAGAAGATCAGGAATTCGACAGGGTAATTCTTCTTCCAGGCCAACCTTCCAGCCCTGAAATCTCTCAGTTCTCAGGTTACATAACAGTGAAACAAGAACATGGAAGAGCCCTTTTCTACTGGTTCTTTGAAGCTGAATCTGAAGCATCCAAGAAGCCTCTCCTTCTCTGGCTCAATGGCGGTATTTCACAAACTAATGCTTTCTTTCTATTTTAATGGACTGTATATACAATTTGTTGTCAAAAGGTCTCTTTTACTGATTCAAGTGGTTTCTATATGTTACCAATTACCATGCTTGTATTGATATCCTTAAAAGGTCCTGGTTGTTCCTCCATCGGATACGGTGCGGCATCAGAATTAGGTCCGCTGAGAGTTGCTGAAGATGGAGCCAGCCTTACTTTTAACATATATTCTTGGACTAAAGGTCCTACAAATATTGCTTTTCGAGCTTTTAAATCTCAGATTTGATGACAAATAAAGTACAAAAGGAATGACATGGTCTATTTCTAATGTTGCAGAAGCCAATTTGCTCTTTGTGGAGTCTCCTGCTGGAGTTGGGTTTTCTTACTCCAACACATCCTCTGACCTCGATGCAGTGGATGATGAATATGTGGGTATGGATCAGTCTCAGGAAGTAAAAATCTGTTCTTTTTTTTCCTTCTTCGGGAAGACTTAATAACAAATTGTAATTTACAGCTGAAGATGCCTACAGTTTCTTGGTGGGTTGGTTCCAAAGGTTCCCCCAATACAAAACTCATGATTTCTTCATATCTGGAGAGAGTTATGCAGGTTAATTATAGTGCATGGTCCATACATTTGTTTCCGTCTCTGTCTTTATCTCATATTTCGTTTTATCTTGCAGGCCATTATGTGCCTCAGCTTGCAGAACTTGTCTATGATAGAAACAAGGATGCACCTAAAAACGAATTTATCAATCTCAAAGGTTTCATAGTACGTTTCCAGGCCCCATCTAGTCGAATCACTCCAGTTGTAATTTCGATTAGAGTTTACTAAAACAAAAACAATTAATAACGAAGTTTATGAACTTTATTATGCGTCTTTTCTCAGGTAGGAAATCCAGAAACAAATGATTATTACGACTACAAAGGTTTGCTAGAATATGCATGGAGCCACGCCGTAATATCCGACCAGCTATACAACAAAGCCAAAAGTGTGTGCGATTTCAGGACCTCTAAATGGTCTGACGATTGCAACGAAGCGGTGAACTTAGTCTTTCGGCAGTACAGTGAGATTGACATCTACAATATATATGCCCCAACTTGTCTTATTAACACAACCTCTTCATCTCTTAGCAGCAGTAGTGAATTACGGGTTCAGGTGACCGTCACTTAAAAAAGGAACATTTTTGCTTCATTTCCTCATCTTTATATTACTTGATCTTTTACGGGCAAAGAATTTAAAATCTGGAATTCGTTTTTCCTTTAACAGGCAAACAAAAATCTTTTAAGGAGATTGAGGGTCCCTGGAGGCTATGATCCATGTTACTCCCCTCATGCAGAAATGTATTTCAACAGGGCCGATGTCCGATCTGCCCTTCATGCAAACGTAATAGGAAATCCAGATGGGAAATGGCAGGTCTGCAAGTAAGCATGCTTATCTTGGTCGTCTGCTGTCTTAACCAGTCGTTGAATATTTCTTTCTTGGTGCAAATGTAAGTGTGTAGGTGCCTAAGATAGTTCACTGTGTTTTCTTCCAGTGATCATATATTTAGTAGATACAACTATACCAGTTTCTCCATCCTACCAATCTATTCCAAGCTCATCAAGGCCGGCTTGAGGATATGGATCTATAGATAAACTTTACAACTTAATTATTTCCAATGATTTAGTGGAAGACTAGGGAAATCATTTCCAGCTCCTTCTTTTTGAACAGATTAGTGAAAACGACCAAAATGGGATATTAGGCTTGGACCATTGACAGGACGCATACATACAATTCCAAAAGCATGTTTCCAGTAGGGACCCGATCGGAAACAATGATTCAGAATCAGACAAAAGCACGTTTTGTCTTTTTGACTGGAAAATCACTTTCCTAATGCAAGTTGCAAACTTAATGTTGGATTACATTAGGATTTAAGCTGTCTAATATAGAGATGAATTTAACTAATCCAGTAAACTAGGATTTAATTTCTCATGTTTGTCTTTCATTTGATGTCTAATAGTGGGGACACAGATGGCCGAGTACCAGTGATAGGGTCACGGTATTGCGTTGAAGCTCTTGGACTGCCTACCAGATCTCCTTGGCGTTCCTGGTCTCATGAACAGCAGGTGCTGCTTCTTTCTAAATAGTTTAGTATTCCATTCCTATTTCCTTAAGTAGATAAATTATGTTTAGACAAACTAAGACATTTGAAGTTGGTAACGATTAATTTTCAGTTTATATTAAGCATTCAAAAGGTGTAAGAGGGCAGGGTTAAATGTGATGTAAAATGCAGGTTGGAGGAAGAGTGGTAGAGTACGAAGGACTGACGTTTGTGACAGTGAGAGGGGCTGGACACTTGGTGCCTCTCAACAAACCCTCCCATGCTCTCTCGCTCATTCACCATTACCTCTCTGCTCAACCTTTACCTCCTTTTCCCGCTTAAGAAGAATTAACTATTTACTCCATGTCCCCACCCGTTTAAATTGTACCATGATTAATAAAAATATTGTAATATGCTCTTACTACAGTTGCATATATGATTTATTGTTATATATCTAAATAATTAGTTTTGGTATTGTTTATTAATTAGACCTATAAAATATTAATTAGATGGTGATAGCTAACCATGATGATAGATAACCAATAATTTTTATTTGACTTGAATTCAAAAAACTATTTTGGATAATGTTCTAGATGTTATAAAATCCTATCTTGAATAGATATGTATCTTAAGAAGAAGTGTGGTGGATCACGATGATGTGGGGCTAAGGATTTTTGTTAAGGGTTTTTGGCTGGACATTGGTCTTTGTTGTGTGGGATTTTGGTATTTTAATGGATGACTATCTTTAGTGCTTTTTGGTAGGTGCGTCAATTGTTTTTTGTAAAAAATAACTTAAATGACTTTGGGGTTTCTGGCTTTGGTGAGACACATGGTGTTTTTTGGTGGTGTGTTCCTTGCTTGATTGATAACAATTAAAGGGTGCAGTACGTGTTTTCTGAGTGAGAGATTCACGGCTCTGTAGCTCACCGTTGAATTGGTTGTGTATGAACAACTTTCATATCTCTTTTGGAGGAGCTAAACCTATAAGAAAATTGTTCTATTTCAATCTCAAGTGTGTTCAAATTTTGCTATTAATCTTTCAGATACTTGAGTCTTTTATTTATTGTTTTTTAATTAATAGATTGTTGAGATAAATCTCTTGTCGAGGTTAGTACGAGGTAGTCGTAATATTATTTTCACGGGTAGTGAAGTTGAGAGATAATGTTAAAGATTGAGTAGTATCGGCTTAGTAAAGTTTTAGATAAATCTATTGTATTTTTGTGAAAGTATTAAATTAGGTGAGACCCTCTTAAACGTAAGGAAAGTATGCCGAACTGTGTTACCAAATTTCTAGTGCTTTTTATTATTTCATTTTTATTACTTTTATTTTCATTTGTGCTAGATACGTTTATGAAAAAAAAAAAAGGAAAGTTTGTAAAACTTGTAGGCACTGCCTTTTTTCAATTGGAAATCAATATACAGGGAATATACGATTAGAAAGTACGGAACAGCAAAAGTATACTGAAGTTCTTAACCAGTATTTTATGGTTTTAAATACAAACCCAAGTAACCTGCCCAATAAGAAACATTGGCCTATGGTCACCTCTACCCTTTAAAGGCTAAATGGTTAACCTGATGCCACGATGTCCTTTCTTTGAAGACCATGTAGATACTAAAAGCTTTTCTTCTTTGACAAGTTATCTAACCCAAAAAATAAAAAATTAATAGAGGAAGTCTCTTTAGTTTTTAAGCAGTGTAATCCATCGGTAACGAGTTTTCTCAAAGGCATAACACTGAAATTCATGAAAGTTTCAAAGATATCTTCTATCGGCATAAACAACCAAAATTTACCCCCTTTTGTTTCAATGAGACAATTTTTCAATCAAATGATGATCGAAATCCTTACTATTCTAAGAGGCTAGAAAAAGGAGATAAGTACAATCTGTCACCACAATCTCCGCCCGACGAGCGTGGGGAGATCTTTTGGAATCACTTAAATCGGACAACCCATGTTTACTACAATTTTTTCAATCAGTAGATGGTTGAAAATTTTATCATTTTACGAGGTTTTGATTTGTTTTATTATTTTATCAAAAAAAAATGTTGAATTGAAACTTAAAAAATTGGAAAAAAATTGATTGATATTTGTAACAAAAAAAACTAAAATTAAGATTAAATCATGCTTAATCTCATCTTCATATTTTTGTTTTATTCTTGACATGTTATTAGATGTTATAATTTAATTTGTTTCTTTACATACCTAGTTTTATTCTTAAAATTAATTATTAAAAGTATAGACATTTATAATTAAATCAAATTTAAATAATAAGTCTAATTTTTAAATAAAAAATCATATTTAAATAAAAAATTAAAGATTTCATCATTCTATATTACTTAAAGTATAATAATAGCAACACGGATACAAAGAAATATCAATAAATTAAAAGTTTCATTAACATTATAATTACATATTTATCCAACAATTTCATCATGGTTTTGAGACATATTTCAAAATTGTAGTGAAGTGATATTACATTCTACTTGAAAATTTGTATTTTCATTTGCACTTTTTCAACAAACTCTTCACTTTTATCATAATCTTTCATCCATTTGTTTATGTATTCTTATCAAAAAGTAAGCAATTACAATGTATTTTTCCTTCTTCATATTACAACTGCATATATATGAAAGTATATGGAATCTTACCTTTAGATGCTGAAATCATTTTTCTATAATATTTTTTAATGAAAAATGTATCTAATTAATCAATTAAAATATAGGGTTTGAGGTCTTTCTCTTGCATAGTAATATCACAAATAATATCTTTCACCCCTAATATGGTGAAATAAATTTAGTGTCTATTTGGATGAGCTTATTTCAATAGAGCTCTTATCAGTAGAGTTTTTGTTAGTAGTGTTGGCCCCCAAATTTGTTTTTCTTCTGATGACTAAGAATGATTTATGTCAAATAAAGGGTCTTTATGGAAGTTTGTGGAATAAATTTCTATGTAATGTTAGAAAGATTATATGTATAGGTTGATTTTGTTGAGGTGTTAAGGTTATAACTATGAGCAAGGGGAAAATTTTGACAAGGCACTTAAGGATAAAGAACATAAAGCATAAAAGGAAAGATTTGGATTAAGTTAGAGATTAATATGGTACTTAAGAAGATTAAAGGAGTTAAGAAGTAAATGAAAGAAAGGGCAAGATAGGAAGGCCAAAGGAAAGAAGGGGTATTTTGAAAGGACAAGATCAAAGTATAGTCTTATATTTAAGAGAAGGAGAAAATGTGAAGGAGAGAATTCTAGAAGAGGCTAGATGCATGAATGAGAAAAAAGAAAGGAGAGAGAAGCACGAAAAAGAATGAAAGAGAGAAAGAAGAGAAAACAAGCTAGGGTTTCAATTTCCTTAGCTTACAAGAGAGATTTTGAGGTTGTTCAAGAAGAAAAAAAGATAGAGGAAGAGAAGAGCTTCAATTTGAGCCAAGGATCTGTTCATTTGATGAAGAACCAAGAGGGTCATAGAGGCCTATTTCAATTAGATCATCTCACGGAGTACACATTAAAGATACAACAAGGAAGGGCTTTGGATACCTTAGGTTGTTTGCAAAGAGAAGAGGTATTTGGAGCAAGTCACAAGCAAGAAAATCAAGGTGGGTACATGTTTATAATAGAGTAAATATGCTACTACTGTTTTCTTTAAATCAAAGAAGTTTTCTAATTTCATTTGCATCATAAGTGCTACATTATTGTTCATGAATGATTTGTGAAATCTGCTATATGTTTATTACATGATTTGAGTGCTGATTTTTCAAAAGAAAAGACCATGAAAGTGATATCTTTGAAAAAGATGCATGTTGATGAAATCAGGTTTTCAAGAATGGTTTTCAAGATATACATCAAGGATATGAGAAGCAAGTTTTCAAGAAAAGTGTCATTTTGGACAACAAGTTACAAGATTATGAAATACATGTTATGTGGGTTTGTGGTGGTCCCCTAAGTTAAGACAAGTGTACTTTGACAAAAGGCTTCTCCCGCCTGCCCGCTAGTGGCATGGAGCTCCTTCATATACTCCCATAAGTTCATGGCTACGTAAAACCATTAAATGGGATTGCGATAGTACGCTCTGTTCACAGCTACATAGGACCCTTAGGGGAAATGTGTAGTACGTTCTGTTTTGGATCTACCCAAACTATTCTGATGTGCTTATGTGCTCATGTTAAGTTAACAAGTTTGATGCATTCATGTTTTATGTCTTGTGAATTTTTGGCTGAAAGCCTAAGAAACATGTTTTATGAACTCAATGAAAGTTTTCTAAGACAAGAACAATGTTTTCAAGGTTTTTGCTTATGTTTTTTGTTATAAACTGTTCCCACGAGTTGTCAAGCTCACCTTCTCTTTTATCCCATTTCCAGATAATAGCTAAAAGAGCAGGTGATCAAGAGCCTAAGCAAAATTTTTGAAAATTTGCTTAAATTCATAGTTTGAGTTGAATTTGGGATTGCACAATGTATAGTTGCATACCAAGTTTATTTGTTTAAGAATTACTATAAATTGAGACTTAGAGATTATATTGTAATATGGCTTAGAATGTTATTAAAGATTTGTAAGACTCTCTGTTTTAAGGTTATTGAAATATGAATGATATATTGATGTTGCGAAGTACAAGTATGAATTTTCTTATGGATAAGTCTGGGTTGAAATAAGATAGAAGAAGCTCTCAATCTAAGTAGATGATTTGAATTGTGATTTGTTGACACATGTATATATACAAACATGCGACTAAGTGAGATTCAAGAGAAGGCAAAGTAGGAATTAAGATTGATCAGAAGTAGTTGAATGTGATGAGACAAAGGAACTAATAATTAAGAAATTAAGGAAGTTAATTTGGTAACTAAATGGTTAATCTCAAGGTATGCCAAGTTTGTGAAGTGCAAATTTCAAGCCTTCCTTAAGGGAAAAAAAGGAACTGGTGTTATGATTTCAGGAAAAATTACGGATTGAGATAGGCAAATGTGCCTTCTGGAAAGTTGTAGGTCTTTTTCTTAGCTTTCCAATGGAATATAGTAGGAAACTTTTGACCCAGAAGTTCAAAAGTTATGACCCTTAGAGAAAGGAAATGCTTAGGAATGTCTAAGTGATTCGTCTGTAAAATTATATCGTCTGTAATGACGTCATTGAGTCTATGATGATGTCATTTTGTCTTAAGAATACATCGTCTTAAGTTGACTTTGTATCGTCTCAGGTTGACGCCTATCGTCTGCTTACTCGCTTCGTCTTAAGACTTTGATTTGTCTGCCCTTGGCCATTCGTCTACTTTGCGCTTTTGTCTGCTTAGCGCATTCATCTGCTTTTTGATTCATCTGTCTTTTATATCGTCTACTTATGCGCTATCATCTTCAGACTTCGCTTCATCTTAAGACTTTGATTTGTCTGCCCTTGGCCATTCGTCTGCCTTGGGCCATTCGTCTACTTTACGCTTTCGTCTACTTAGCGCATTCGTCTGCTTTTTGATTTGTCTGTCTTTTATATCGTCTGCTTATGTGCTATTGTCTTAAGACTTCACTTCATCATAAGACTTTGATTCGTCTGCCCTTGGCCATTCGTCTGCCTTGGGCCATTTGTCTGCTTTGCGCTTTAGTTTAGCTCATTCGTCTGCTTTTTGATTTGTCTGTCTTTTATATCGTCTGCTTATTCGCTATCGTCTTAAGACTTTCTCTTCGTCTGTAATGACATCATATCATTTGTGATGACGTCATTCGTCTTAAGACTTTTGCTTCGTTTGTATTTCACTTCGTCTTAAGCGTTGCATCGTCTTAAGTTGACTTTGCTTCGTCTTAATTTAACTTCGGCATTCCTCTGTTTCTTGCATTCGTCTGCCTCATGCTATTATTTGATTCCGCATTCGTTTGCTTTGCGCTTTCGTCTGGTTAGCACATTCGTCTGCTTTCTAATTTTTCTGACTTTTGTTTCGTCTGCCTCTTGTCTTCATCTGCTTTGCTCCATATATATTTCGCTTCGTCTGCGATGACGTCATATCGTTTGTGATCACGTCATTCTTCGTAAGACTTTCTCTTCGTCTTAAGTGTTACATCATCTTAAGTTGACTTTGCTTCGTCTTAAGTTGACTCCGACATTCATCTGCTTCTTGCATTCGTCTACCTCACGCTATTATTTGACTCCACATTCTTCTGCTTCTTGCATTCGTCTGCCTCACGCTAATATTTGCTTCCGCATTCGTCTGTTTTGTTTTGTTTGCTTCGCTTTGTCTGCTTTTGCCATTCGTCTGCTTTGCTCCGTATGCCTTCTGTTTTGTCCACTATTTGATTCGTTTGAAGCTATCCGCTATCGTCTAGTCCCTTTTCAACCCTTCAAACAATAGAATCTGTTGTCAAGGTCTTCATGAAAGTTATGATCTTGAAGTTTTCTTTTGAACCCTCCAAGAATGACCTAGGTCTGAAAACCCTAGATCAAGATAAGTCTTTTGTTCTGAAACAAGTTCGATATGATTGAGGTCTAAACCCTGATTGATTCCTTCAGCCATAGCTTCGTTATTCGACCTCCAAGTAAGTTAAATCCTGTGTTTAGACGAACTAGAGACATAGAGTTATTGAATGACCCGAAGGGATAGAATTTTTATTCGGTATAAGAAAGATTTGAAAGACATAGGCCCAACACTAAGGTATCAGGAAATGAGGATAAATCGAGGATGAGGGTTAAATAAGAATAACCCTGAATGGGAATAAGTACAAGTACACGTCTCATGATAAGGAATGTTGGATTCAGGGACCAGCGCCCAATAGTTAAGGTATCAGGAAGAAGATGAACAGTTGATGATGGCTATATAAGGTAATGCGCAAGTTCAAGTTCAAGGATTATGCATGATTTCCAAAAGTTGGGCTCCGGAAGTAAGCGGGGTCCAACATATGTGGTATTAGAGAAAGAAAATGAATCAATGATAGTTATGGTATTATGAAGTTTTGTGTTTCTGAAGAGTTGGATTCTGGAGCCAAGTTTCAGATCCAACATAAGTGGTATCAGAGCAAGAGGTTGGGTTCCAGAAACGGAGCCCAACATATTTGGTATCAGAGCAAGAGGTTAGGTTCCAGAAACGGCGCCCAACAAGTAGAACTTTTCTGAGAAGAACTTTTTTAAAAAGCCAGTTGACTGTTTGGTTGTCAATTAAAAAAACAGCTTTTTAAAAAGAGCTTCATACAGTAGATTATTTGGCAACATAAAAATAAAAAGCATTTTTATTAATTTTAACTATATTTTATTTTATAATAAAGTTATTTATGCTAAATAATATTTAAAGTATACTAAACAATATGCAAAGTACAATATATTATATTTATGGTTACCTAATTCTTAGATAACCATCTTGTAGGAAATAATTAAAGAGATGTCTCATTTTCTTGTAGGAAATAAAATTAATATGAAAAATAAATATTAAAACATGTAAAAAAGTTAAATAATATTATAATCCCAAAATAAATATTCAAGCTGACTAAATAGTTAAATACATAATCAATTATGTATTTTATTGTAATACAAAAATATTTGCAATATGTTCCCTCGCATCATTCATCTCGTTATTTTATGGCTCTTCTAAATGATTTCCTTCAACGTCTTCATTTTCATTGATTTCGTCATTTGTAGGAAGTAATTCATCATCTTCATCATAGGGAGAAAACTCTTCATCCTTTTGAGCATTTAACTTTATAAAATTGTGAATGGCATTGAAGCAATTACAATTTTAACTTGCTTTGGAAAAGGAAAACTTGGCATTTGACATAAAATTTTTTACCTATTTTTCCAAACGCCAAATGTATAACCTTGCATGTAAGGATATCTTACATCTACCAAATAATATTTTCCTACATTCCAAATTAAAAAATAAATAAATAAAGAAGCATTTAATTATTAAGAATAAATAAAAAATTATTAAGTTATCCATCACAAATCTCTAGGTGGATGAGGGAAGTGTAATCTATCATTACGCAAAGCCTCCATAAAAATTCGAGCATCATGCGCTGTGCCTTCCCAGCCAGCCCAAGCAAAAGTGAAGCACATATCAAAATCACATACAACCATTACATTTTGTGTAGGAATGTCTTTTCTCCCAATATATTTTATTTGATTGGACCTTAGAACAACAACTGATATATGTGTTCCATCAATTGCTCCAATACAGTCTTTAAAATAAGGCCAATACCTTCTATTGAATTGTATCTTTCATTTTCTTTATATTCAATAGAATCTTATCTTAGTGTTGGTCAAAATCGAATAAGTAGATTAGCTAAAGAAGGCCTTTTAATTAATTTACATCACGTAAATTTACTTATTTATGAACATTGTCTAGTTGGTAAAATTGTGTGAAAGCCATTTAAAATAGGTACACGAGCTTCCTATCTATTACAATTGATTCATTCATACATATATGGTCCAATGAATGTAAGAGCACAATTTAACAAAAATTTCGTCATCAAAATTCTTATCTAATTGATTAAAAAAAGTAGGGGGTACTAATTTCTCACATTGTAGATACCTCATGAACTAGATGCCAAATGCGGTACGATGGATGAATATGTAGATCTTAGATCTACCAAAACATATGCTTCAAAATGAAAATACACCTGTTACCACATCTGAAGAGTTTGGCGCTTTCTGTGTGGTGATGGCATAAACCCTGGCTTAAGATTGCAGCTGGTTACTCCGCACCTCAGTCCTAACACTAGGCCTTGCTAACTGAGTTCTACCTCTACCTCTGCCTCTCTGTGCAGGTCTATCAACTCCACTCTGCTGAGCTAAAGTCCCAATCATAGCTCCTCCTCTAGCTCCAGACTGTGATCCTGGCATCTCTGGACAATCTCTAATCTGATGCTCATAAAAGCCACATCGAAAACAAACTCCAGTTTCTCTCCAACATTCACCACCATGCTTTTTATCACAGTGTTCACAATCAGGCAGCTATTGAGACTGGTTGGAAGATACTTGTCCACTACCTCTCCCAGTTTGGACAAATTCACCTGTTGAACGGGATCTGGATTGTCTCGATCTAGTCTAGAATTGAGACGATCTGTTCTGACGTTTCCTGAAACTTCTGTCAGAATCAATCCGAAATTCATCCTGCCTCTTACCTCTATCTTCTTGTCTACTCTTTGCTTGACTATCCTTCAACAATTGTTCAATTATGATTGAGGCTACCCAAATTTCCATAAAACTACCCAAATTAGAAATAGCAAGCCTCGTTCTGATCTCCATATTCAAACCATCCTCAAATTGTCTACATTTATCTTCTTCAATTGGGATCAATGCAATTGCATGCCCCATCAGCTCATTGAACTTTATTTCATACTCTGCTACTGAACTAGATGTCAGATGCAGTGCGATGGATGAATATGTAGATCTTAGATCTACCAAAGCATATGCTTCAAAATGAAAAATACTCAATACACCTGCTACTGCATCTGGAGAGTTCGACGCTTCCTGTATGGTGATGGCATAAACCCTAGCTTGAGATTGCGGCTAGTTACTCCGTACCTCAGTCCTGACACTGGGCCTTGCTAACTGATTTCTACCTCTACCTCTGCCTCTCTGTGCAGGTCTATCAACTCCACTCTGCTGAGCCGAAGTCCCAATCATAGCTCCTCCTCTAGCTCCAGACTGTGATCCTGGCATCTTCGGACAATCTCTAATCTGATGCTCATAAAAGCCACATCGAAAACAAACTCCAGTTTCTCTCCAACATTCACCACCATGCTTTTTACCACAGTGTTCACAATCAGGCAGCTATTGAGACTGGTTGGAAGACATTTGTGCACCACGTCTCCCAGTTTGGACAAATTCACCTGTTGAACGGGATCTGGATTGTCTCGATCTAGTCTGGAATTGAGACGATCTGTTCTGATGTTTCCTGAAACTTCTGTCATAATCAATCCGAAATTCATCTTGCCTCTTACCTCTACCTTCTTGTCTACTCTTTGCTTGACTATCCTTCAACAATTGTTCAATTCTGATTGAGGTTGCCCAAAGTTCCATAAAACTACCCAAATTAGAAATAGCAAGCCTCGTTCTGATCTCCATATTCAAACCATCCTCAAATTGTCTACATTTATCTTCTTCAATTGGGATCAGTGCAATTGCATACCCCATCAGCTCATTGAACTTTATTTAATACTTCGCTACTGAGAGCCTGCCTTATTTCAGATCCATAAACTCTTTTATTTTCCTGTCCATATATCTTCGGCATGTAATTCTCTCGGAACACTCTTAGAAAATCACTCCAGGTCAAACTACAAGGTCTGATGGCACTGCTCGGGACTATCTTCCACCACTGGTGTTAAGTCAATTAAAATGCATATATTTTGGACTTAATATTGATTGATTTGTGAAATTGGTATCCAAAAATTGATGGAATTGTTTTATAAATGTCCACATATGGTTTTCAATACCATAAAGACGAAAAAGGATCAAAAAGAGGAAAAAGATGGGAAGAAAGTCGAAATTTCCAGATTGGCCGAAATTCAAAGATTAGGCGTGGGTACGCCTAAAGATGGAATCTGAAACTTGTAGATTTTCCAGAATCCGTTTCCAATTAAAACACAAGCGTCTAAGATCTTCTTGCCCTCTTTTCAAGAAGTCTCCTACCAAAATTAGAAGATCACCTAATCTGGACAAAATCAAATCAAGATAATGGAGAGATTTAATTCAATGAGGGAGCTAATGTTGATTGCCGCAGATATATATTTGGGTATTAGGGCTGGAAAAGGGGGATCGTATTCTCTTCTCTTGGGGACTGCCATACCTTTTTCTTCTTTGTTTTCTGTTAAAATTCAAGTAGTATCATCGTAGGGTATTGGATTAGGGGCTGCGGCACCTTCTAGTTTTGTTGGCTTTTTCTTTTCTTCACGTTCTCTTCACTTTTCCAGTAGTAGTATCGTAGGATTAAGGAATCTTAGTTGCTGCAATTTTCTATTTTCTTGTCTTTAAGTTTCTGCACAATTTCACTTGTTATTTTCATTATTTTCAATAAAGACTAGTTATGGAGACTGTTTCTATCATTATTTCTTTTGATTTCAATTCAAGTATGAGTAGCTAAATTTTCTTATCTTGGTTGAGGGATCCATGTTACATGTTA
>JAOTAX010000197.1:18460123-18471677 GCA_025629825.1 Erythroxylum guanchezii
GGGCACGTTCCAGAACAAATTGTTTGTTCTTCCGCACCGCTTGCATGTGATGCACGCAATGGAACGATCCCCAACATAACTCGCCCTGCTAAAGATAAGGTCTTGGCCCTCCAGCCAGAGAGCTTCTTTTGAGTCGTATCCAAAATATGTTGATAGGTACGTCGTGTGGTACGCTCATGAAGCAGCGGGACACCTAAATACTTCCTAAGATTGCTCATACAGGTTATGCGTAAGAGTTGACTGAGCCTTCGCACAGTGGAAGGAGCCACATTTTGAGAGAAGTAGATCCTAGTTTTCTCTATATTAACTTTTTGTCTTGAAGCTTCGTAAAACACCTCTAAAGTGTTGGCAATTAATCGAGTTTGAGCTTTTGTAGCTTCCGCGAAGGGGATCAGATCATCTGCAAAAACACAGGTGGGATATGGGGGGGGGGACATTAGGACTCATCCTTATTGGTTTCCAGTGCCCTTGGTCCACTGCTTGGGAAATAATGTGGTCTAGCCTTTCCATACATAGGACAAAAAGGTAAGGCGAGAGTGGATCGCCTTGGCATATACCTCGGGAGGGTTTAAAGGGAGTAGTCTAAAAGCCTTGCCATGCAACTTATAGTGAAACCATAGTCACACACTGCATGATAACGCTGATAAACTTCTCAGGTAAACCAATTTCCTTCAAAGTGCTTTGGATAAACTCCAAATGGATCCTGTCATAAGCTTTCTTGAGGTCGACCTTAATTGCGAGGTATCCAGTCTTCCCCTTTTTCTTGTGCATCATATGAATGACCTCCTGGGCAATGATAATATTATCCGTGATATGCCTACCAGGAATGAAGCTGCATTGAGTCTCCGCCACGAGATGCGACATTAGAGGTTTTAATCGATTCACAACAATTTTGGAAATTACCTTATAGAGAACAATGCAGAGGCTGATTGGATGGAAATGTGTCATACTAGTCGGGGAGGGGATTTTTGGTATCAGGACTAGAATGGTGTGATTTAAATCCTCTTCCCATCATTCCAGTCTGAAAACCTCCTTAATGTAATCCACCACTATGGGCCCAACCTTCCCCTATTATTTTTGGAAAAATAAGGCGTTAAAGCCATCTACCCCTGGGGCTTTATTGGGATTCATATCAAAAACTGCATTCTTTTCATGGAGGGGCAGGTTAAGCGCACGGAGCCCATCGTCTAAAATCAAAGGGAAGGCAGCCATTAGTGGTAAACTGGGCGGGGTTCCTGCGTCAACAGTATAAAGGTTGACAAAGAAAGATCGGGCTAGCAGGCCGAGTTGGTCAGGGTCTGTAATGCAGACTCCAGTAGAATCAAGGAACTGCCCAATCGTCAATTTCTTACGCCGAGTCAGAGTGAGCGTGTGATAGTATTTAGTGTTACGATCCTCTTTCGAGATCCAGTCACAACGAGCTCGCTGATGCCAAAAAAATTCTTCCTTACATAGGACCTGGCTTAGGTTCTCGCTCAGTTTTGCCTCCAAATTTAAGAGGGAATCCAAATTATCGCCCGCCGTGTTCCTTTGGATACCCTCTAGATGTGCCAACAATATTTTTTTCTTATGAAAAATAACGTCAAAATCTTCATTATTCCATCGCATGAGATGACTGGAGAAAGTGGCTAGCGATTTACTCACCATTTCTGCATACGACAGCTAATGCTCTGCTAGCACTACATCAAAACCTGGGTGGGCCAAGCATTTTGAAATTGAAAAGTCGTAAGTCTGGAGGGACGTGGCGTCTAGTTTTGTAAGTGCATTAGCATTGGTCGATGATCCGACCCTATGAAAGGCAGATGGAGATTCCTCGTGTGAGGAAACTCGTGAAGCCACGTTGAGGAATCGAAAATAGATCTAGTCTGGCTTTAATCATATCGCGACGTCACGTGTATTTCGACCCAATAAAACCCAAGTCATGAAGTCCACACTCGTGAACCCAATCCTTAAAAGGCTTGCTCAGTACCCTGGCTGACCTGGCACCTCCAATTTTTTTCCTAGTGTGCCAGTTTGGCATTAAAATCTCCACTTACTAACGAAGGTCGATGGGTAGTGCAACCTACCCAACTTAAGATTGGCCACAGCAAAGACTGGGAAGCTTGCTGAGGACTAGCATAGACAGCTGTGAATTCACACGAGCCATAAGCAAAATTGATAATGGTATGGACAAATTGATGATGAGCAATGCCTACTGAGATATCAATTTTATTTTTCCATAAGAGCCAGATCTCACCTGAGAATCCTACAACTTCAACTCGAAACGAGAAGTCAAAACCCAAAGAGTGAACGACGGTGTTGGCTCTAGGACCACTAATGCACGTCTCTAGCAGTACTAGGATACCCGGCTTATATGTACACAAATAATTACGCAGGATGGCAAGGAACCTAGCTCCCCCGGCCCCTTGACAATTCCAAATTAAAATTGACATAAACCTAAAAAGGAGAAGACTAAGCTACGATAGAGGTCAGATCTATACCTCCTATGGTAGCAGACGTGGTTCCCACGTCCTGGGCCATCAATTCTTGGTCCTCGCCAGCCCGCAATTGAAACCGGTCCTTTGAATCACTTGGCCCAATACCTATATCTGAAGGGTCAGTAGAAGGAATTGCACGACCTTCCTCGCTAAGGCACCCCCCGGTCCTCGACACCCTCCATGAGGTGGAGATTTGCCTCAGGACCTGTATGGCGCTCCTCAAGTATCTGGTTATCGCACACCATTTCCGTATAGGAGGAGATTTCGATTGCCAGATGATTTTCCTGTAGGGAAGGTTGGAGTTGGATTGGGTGGATCGGAGGTAAGCTTGTCGCTGCATGGGGCCTAGCCTGAGAGCTTTCACCCCTGAAAATTTGAGTATATGATGCTTTTGGGTCTCTTTTGGACTATGTTTTGGGCCCAGTGGATTTAAAAACTAAGCCCGGCTGCACTTGTTTCCCTGTGCCCACTCCTTCGGCATCCCTTATTTCTTTCCCATACCCAAATGGAGAAATAGCAGGTGGGCCCACTGGAGTTCCCTGCGGCTAGCTTTCAGGGGCTTCCAGTTCTGTCAGGATCCCAAATCTTGAGCCCCCTTAGATGTACCTTCCCTGTTACATCCAGCTGAAACGCCCCGAGGCAGGGATTTTCTTGGATTACACCGTTGGACCTGCTTCCACTCACCATAGCCATTAGAGTTGAGAGTCGTTGGTGGCTCGCCTAGTGTTGGTGCGGTGGCCTTCTTCTCCAACGGTACTCCATCGCCTGGTATAGCTTCCGGTGAAGGGTGGGATCACTGGGGACACGTAGCTTCGGCATGGCCTATCCTCCCACATGAAAAACACAACTGGGGCAATCCTTCATAAGCAAGCAGCAGGGTCTTACCATCCAGATTGATGCTGTGTCTCAGTGGTGATCCGAGGTCTATATCCACCGCCAACCTCGCATATTTGCCCCGAGTTTTTAGTAGTGTAGCTTCATCAATTTGGACGGTTGTTTTAACCAAATTGCCTACCGCTGTTAATATTTGAGGATGATAACGGACGAAGGACAGATCGAGTATTCGGATCCACACCACCGCACGGTTCACCATCCCATGGGAGGGCCGGAACGTGGGTAGCCATCACTGCACCGACATTATGTGCCCAAAAATAACCCATGCCCCTTGTGTTAAAGCTGTGAAGTAATCGTTTTCCTCCCTAAAACGCACGAGGAAGTAGTCATACTCCAAATTGACGACCTTCATCTGCCCCTATGGATGCCATAGGGACGCCAACCTCGAGCATAGGAGCCGAAAACCGATCCTTCTGCCGAGCAGTTTTACGACAACTGTGTGTCCAACTTTGCCTTGAAGTTTGGAGATAGAGTGATGCCTCCCCCCTGTTCCTCCGATACTTGGATGTCGCCTTCTTCAGTGACGATGATATCATCTTCGGGCCATGCAGTACCAGTACCCTCAGTTGCAAACGGGCCCTTCACAGCGGCATTATACGACGTCAGAGGTTGAGAGGCGGTCTCCTCTCGTTTTTGGGTGCGCACCCGCTTGTGGTGCTATCCCTGCAGAGCAAGGGGCTCTATAGAAGTGCTTGGTTAAACGCCAGAATCAGTTAACTGACGAAAAAAATCCCAGTGCAAACGAAGAAAATCACGATTATAGAGAGAGAGTCTGGAAAGAAATGAGGTTCCAACGCTTGATTGCTTGTTGCTTCTTTGGCAGCAATCATCGTGATGAGCTGAGTTCCACTGGAATGACCAAAAATAGGAAAAACAGAGAAAACGTTGTGTGTTTACATGATGGTCCGTTAAAAAGATTCTTTGCCTGTTTGTGCTTAGGATTAGTTGTTAATGGTTGCTTTAGCCGCCTATTATTTCCTAGCAAGCACAAGCATTCAATCATCATCAAGGTTTATTCTCACCTTCCTCGCCGACCATTATAACGAAACACTATTGCCAATGGCATGGCCTATCAATTTCCATTTCTATACTCAGTTTTTTAGTTTTCACAAGAACCATTAATCCAAATCTTTGGCGGCGCATTTGTGACTTGGCCAAACATCAATTTCCACAAAGGATTTCCTTAGGTCACGTAAGTGATTAGAAAAGGAAAGAGAACAAGCTCTATCAAGCATATTCTCACACGCCATAAGCATAAACATGAATGACAGCACATTCTTGCAAGGTCTACTCGTCCTTTACGTAAGCAAAGTAAATCTATTGTAACAGCATAATTTATCCCTACTTAAAACATCAACCCCACATTACGTGCTTAATGAGTGATTATCAATAGAAAATACGAATCCTAAAGATGTTTATCAACTAGTTTTATTAATCAAAAGATAACAAGAAGACGAAATGATAAGAGCAGAGCTATCTCATCAGTTGTACAATCTTGGCGACTCGATTGACGACAACCATATAATTATATGAGGATAAGACAGTAAGATTTATGCAACAATGGGGAACTTCAGATGAATCCTTCTTATTTACAGTTTCACTTCATCATCTTTTTGCTCCCTCACCCCCATGATTAATTGCTTCATCAACTTCCATAACCTCCTCCTGAGCAGTTTCATACTGAAAGAATGATAATGGAAAGGTCTTAGATAAGCCTGAAGAAGTCTTGAAGGTGATTGAGGCACTACGATTAGTGTTATTATCTACACATATTTCGCTCAAAGTAATCCATATCAGGAACTCCCTGGCCTTGACACCCGTCAGGTTCTTGATCTTGTTGGGTTGGAGATATGCCGTGATTTCTGTTTCATAACAAACCAGAACGTTCTCAAACTTGTAGTAATCCTTTTCCTTCTTGCGCTTGAGCCATACAAATCCTGTGTCCTTCACGTAGCCGTATTCCTCTATCCCATCTATTGTCAACAAACCATTTGGGAGGCCAACGTTCCTTAACAACAGCATGAGCTTTTCTCTACATGTCTCGGTTCCATAATATATCTCTGCTCTGGCTTTCACGTCTTGTGTCACCATTGGAACCTCCCCCACTCGTCTGTGAAGATATGACCACAGAAGGCTTGGAGTTGTTGAGGATGGTTTCGAATTGGTCAAAGGATACATGTTTTTAAAAAAAAATCAGGAAAACTTGTAATGTTGAATGATGTACGATACTCGAAACATATGCTGAGACAAGAAGTTAGGCGCTGATAGAGCAGCAAAGCTATTACTTGAGGCCTTTACTTGTTCCAGGATTTTGGAATATTCATTGGTATATATTGGACGTGCAATCGTCTACCTATTCAAGTGCAAGAGAGTCAGTATCACAGTCGCATCAAACTTAAGCCGCATTTGATTTTTTTTTCCCTTAATATTTTGCTCTTGTTTCTTATTTTTTTAAAACGAAAAATATATTTAATGAATAATTTTAATGTATCGTATATTTTATTATTGATAATAATTAAAAATTAGATAAATAATTTAATTTTGAGTCATTATTTTTATTTTGATCTCTTATATAATATTTATTCATAAATATTAGTAAAAGTAATTATATTTTATTAAATAATTAAGTAAAAATTTATTTATTAACTATTATTGATTTGTTATTATATATTTTAATTTTAATTGAAATTTATATATTTTAAAGTTATTTTAAAATAATTATCAAAATTCTAAAATTTTATCTTTTCTTAAATAAAAATTAATATTATAAATTATAAAAATTGAATAATATAAGAGGATAAAAGGCATAGAACTCACAAAACTTCCTACTTTTTAAAAATTTTAAAAACATATTTTTAATTTTTAATTTATTAAGGAAATTTCTTCTCTTAGATTTTGCTTTAAAATAACGATGGAAAACTTCCTAATTTGTTTTTAAAATATTTTATATAAAGCAACTCAACTCAGTTATTAAAGTAAATTAATTAAATTTGAATCATATTTAATTAGTCTAGTTCAAATTTAAAAGCATAATTTTTTAACAAATATTAAAAAAAACTTTAAAAAAACTAAAAAGTTTAAGAGAAGATTTTTTTAAAAAAATAAAAATCATAAGATCTTTTTAAAATTTTAAAAATTAAGATGTTCTTCTAAATTTTTTTAAATCATAAGACTTTTGTTTTGTTTTATCTAAATAAAAATTAACTTTTATATATTATAAAAAATTGAAGAAACTATCTCACGTTCATACTCTTGAGAAAGAAAAGAAAAAAGTTGTATTACATCAACTAATTAAAAATTTGATGAGTTGTAGCTATTGTAACCAATTTAATAGAAATTCTTGAAACTAGTGTTAGTTTCTTGCAAGCAAGCTTGAACCAGCTAGCAGCTCCTATTCTTCCAAAGAAGCGAACCTTCGCTACGTCAGCTTCCATATCGTATCGTGCACATGCTTGCCTATAATTATAGACTTCCAACCTTTGTTTTTTTTAATCGCAGAACAGCCGGAAGCAATAGACATACTTATTTTATATTCCAACTATAGTTATTTTCCGATCGATAACTGCTCTCAGAAAGGGAACAAAGTCGCGTTTAAGCGAAATTACTAGACGAAAAGTACAATTATCTATTATGGAATTGGATAATATGAAAATTAAAGACAGTAAGGGTCCAACAACTGTATTAATTTGAAGGCTTATACTGAAAGCCTAATTTCTCTCTCGTTTTTGTAACTGTCGGTGATTTGGTCAGTAGAGTCATGTTGTTTCTATCGATTTGTTGGTTATTTTAAGGTTTGTGCATATTTGTAAGCTTGGATTTTGACTATTTTAACATTTCTTTTTGCATATTCTTCTCAGCTTTTGATATTCTCGATTTGCAATCTTGAAATTTGAATATAGTGACATTTTGTTCGTATTCCTTACACTTTTTGTCTAGAGTGTTTCAAAATTATTTTGATGAAGTTTATAAAATTTTTATTATTAATCTGTTACCTATGTGTAAGACAAGTTTACCTTTTTGTTAACAAGTAATACAATCAGTAAAAGTCAACCCTTCAGAATAATGATGTAGATAAAAAATATAAAACTCTAAACTAAATAAATAAATAAGTATTTTTGATTAAAGGAATATAAACTAAAATAAAAACCTAAATAGATAGCCAAGATAATCAGAAACAAAGACAAATATCAATTTTTAGATAAATAATTTCTCTATTATTACTTTTGATCTTATGAAGCGATTAACCTAGAATATATTTAACAGGATCAATAAGATCTCCTAAACACTAAAATTACATCCTCTCGAATTGTTGTTGTATACTCTTTAGTTAATTAACTTGTATCTTTACCTTCTTTACAAAACTATCACCAACATTTTAGCAAACTGAATCAAGAGGAGTCTTAGGAAGATGATAAGCCCTAAACAAAATGCTTTCCTCATTGGAAGATTAGTGGCTACAAACATTCTGCTAGGCCAGAAATTATTAGAAAGGTATCAATCAAAGAGAAAAGAAGAAGAATTGCACTATTAAATTAGACCTGGCCAAGGTATTTGATTAGTTTAATTCGAGTTTCTTATTCAAAATCCTCAAAGTTGTAGGACACTCGGAGGAGTTTAGAGGATGGATAGAAGATTGTGTTACAACATGTACCTTATCTATTATAGTTAATGGAACTTACCAAACTTATAAAAGCCAAGAGGGGCCTAAGGTAGGGGGATCCATTATCCCCCTACTTATTTGTTCTATGTATGGACACTTTGTCCACTTTTCTTGATACGAATGCAAGAACTTACCCTGAGTTTTGATATCATCACAGATGTAGGGGTTTAAAACTCACCCACCTTGTTTCTGCTGACAATCTGTTGCTTTTTTATAAGGTTGAAAGGCTTTCAATAAACTTACCATTGAATACAGTTGAGGAGATCCCTGAGATGTCAGGAATGAGAAGCAATCCTCTGAAAAGTTGCTTCTAATTATCAATTAATTCTAGCAGAGAAGTTGCAATTAAGGCCATAAAGATAGGAATTAAGCAAAGGAACCTGCCATTTAAATACCTAGGAGTGCCAATATCCCAAAGGAAGCTTTCAATAGCAGAATGCAAACTTTTGATGCAATCATTACATGCAATAATGTATCAATGGACAAATATGTATCTCAGTTGTGGAGGGAGACTTTAACTCATTCAGTCGATTTTAAGCAACTTATCTACTTACTAGTCTAATCATCTCTCTTTACCGAAGAGCATCCTCAAGGAAGTAGATAGAAAGCTCATATTATTCTTATGGAATGGATTAAGTCAAGGCAGAAGTAAAGCAAAAAAAGTGGGAGAAAATTTGCAAACCAAAGCACTAAGGTGGGTTGAGAATAAGTCCTTTGAGACTGATCATCAAATTAAGTTTGGTGAAAAGTTTTGGTGGTTTTGTAGCAAGAAAGAAGATCTATGGGTAAAGTGGATTCATAGCTCCTTCATAAAAAATAGTAGCATATAGGTACTGAAACAAGAGCAAGATATGTCAAGTACACTTAAGGAAATTCTAAAAACTAGAAGTTGGATGCAAAATCTGGTTGTTCATAAGATAGGAATGGAGAAACCACCCTCTTTTGGTATGACAATTGGCACTGCAGAGGACCTCTCTTCAAAGTGGAAGAACTTCAATATTTAAGGTTGATGGTGAGTGCAGATACTAAGGTTAGTAGATTCATAAAAGATAACCAATGGTTTTGGCCATTTCATAACAACAGATTCTCAAGATTCATTTTTGATCAAATGCCAAATTGCTAGTAAAAATAACAGAATCTTCAAACAAAATAGCCGATGCTTGGAGACATTTTATCCAGAAATCACCCACCAGTACAAGATAGGCATGATAGTTAGAGGAGTAGTTACCAGCCTATCGACATGCTTGAGAGAGAAACGGAATTTTAGTTGAACTACTTTGCTTTCCAGACTACTAGGACCTCTACTTACCAATATAGAAACTTTTATTGTACTTCCTTAGTTTTGAGCATCATAGGCTTGTTGTACACAAACTTTATTTTTGAAAGTTATTGTCTTTCGAAAAAAACTTATATCTTTTCCAAGCTAATACCTCATTGAATACATTAAGATATTTAAAATTTCATAAAAGTTTTCACTTCTCTCGAGCACCTCGTTCAACCTTTACTACCTAAGTTATGGTCCACTCTCAAATTCATTTCTCTTGATATGTCCACAAGTGAATTAAAATAAGATCTAGTCGCTAACATAACAAAATTATGTATTAAAATCAATTAAAGGCAATTCACATAAATATATCACATTTTATAAATTAAACTGAATCAATCCATATAAAAATCAAAACTAGGTTTTTCTTTATCTAACATAGAAAAATGTTTAACCACTAATCATGATCAAAACAACGTAATCAATAAAAAAACAAAATATAAATAAACCTAAAACAAAATCCTAATTTCGCTAATAGCTAAATCCATTAAGATCATATTGGGATCTTGATTCTTCAATAAAAATAGCATTAGAATTGGCCTCGTAAGAGTTCTTGGACATTTCGATCGCTAACCCTAACCTTTAGAGAGAAAAGCTACGAGTAAAGTGTAAAGTCTCTAAAAAAGTTTATAAAGATTAGGGATTATATATATATTTTTGCATATCTGGTAGACCATGGTCGCGACCCAAGCTATAAATATGTCAATTTCCTTTAGGAGATAGACACAATCTCTGGCATATCCATGTCTCTAAGCCATAGACCTCACTATTTCTCTTAAATTTAGTACACAATCTATGACAACTGCAGCTCATATTATGGTACTCGATAGAACTTCTTCAACAACACACAATCTCCGACTAGGTCGTGTATCTTACTAAACTTGATCTGTATAGGATATAGGTTCGCTCATAGACATGGGCTAGACTATTTTCCATAAATATTTGTAATTTTCTTTATGTTTGTGCTTAAAATAACCTCAATTCTTAAATAATTTCATTCCTATGTCAATTTATAATATTTCCTAAAAAAAAATTTAAACAACTCGAAAGGTAATTTATCATCAAAATTAAATAAAATACTTAGAAAATATGTCCATTTTTTTGCTCATCAAATATCTCCTAACCAAAACTTTTGCTTATCCTTAAGCAAATTAATTTCAATAGCTCTCATCGTAAAAATGTGGCAATTATAGTAAAATTAAACAAATCAATTAGAAAAATCAAGACTATCCATCATCCGGTTAGCTAAATTATTCATCAACTAGTTAAACATTTAGATACTTGCAATAAATTATAAATCAATTCAATTCAATCCAACAATCTTTCAAATGTCAACTTAATCTGCATAACTCCACCTCATAAGTAAATTAGACACAAATAGATAAGAAGTTATAATGTTTAAACATTTTAATAACTCGAATTAATAGAAAATAGAAAACATTTATTATTGGAATATTGAATGAGTATTAGAGACTTGTTTTAAAAGTCATTTAACTTCTTGACGCAAAAGTAAACTCCTTATAATCAATACTCTCAGTTACTCGGTTAGGTCATTAATTCAACTACTAGCAAAAAGGATTAAAGTTAAAAAGTGGATTTATTTATGCTTACTTATTCACACACTTCTATTTTTATTTTATTTTTCATTAAGATACTAAAATTTTTTAAAAAGAATTCACTTTTAACTAAAAAATATACCTAATTTTTATAAAAGGTGTCATGCATATTAAACATTCATTTTCAAATCATTGCATCAAATTGAAACTTATTTTTTAAAAATTTTATTTATTTACGTAAATTAATTAAATTAAGAAACAATCAAACTTATAATGAATCATCTTAATTATTCTTCTTTTAATGTAAACATTCTCAAATTTACACTTTAGTTAACAAATACCCACTATAAATGGGCCTCTATCATTTATAATGGTCATAAAGTATAATCTAAGATTGCATTACCCTTACTATGCAATATTCTTTAGGTAAAAAAGATCTCAAGGTGTAACCATGCCATTTTTTTTGGCTCTCCTTAAAATAGAATATGAAATGATATTAAATGATATGATTTTCTTATTTGTGGACTAGGAGTGAGAATAATATGATTTTGCCCTTAGATATATTCTGTTGGATCCCGATTTGTTTTGAATTTTTACTTATTATTTGTTTAATGATTTATGTATGCTTGTTTGTTTGTTTAAT
>JAOTAX010000197.1:18479767-18490563 GCA_025629825.1 Erythroxylum guanchezii
CACAATACAAAAATATGGATATAAATTTTTTATAAACTCAAAAAATTCCCCGATGACATTTCTTCATAATTCAATTTATGATGCATCTTTTATGTACGTATAAACTATAAGGATAAGATTAACATATTTTATGTATGCTAGTATATAATTTTTTATGCCATTTAAATACCTTCAAAAAAGCTTCAATATATTATCTAATTGATTACTCCATTGTAAGAATAAAACTTGCTTTAATTCATTATCTAATTGATAATATAAAAGATTATATTAAAATACATGACTTAGGCTAAATTACAATTTATAATGGATCGCAATTCATCTATGTTATCTTGAAAAAGAATGCCAAATCGGTTCAAAAACTTATAGTATAATCAATAATATAGCATCAATTCCAAAAATATCAACTCTTAGATGCATACATTTCATCAAACACATGTTATGCACATAATTCTCAGCCCTAACTATTAACAAAATCACAACATTTTTCCATTGTTTACCATCATTTCAATTAGTTTACATAGCACACAATCAAACAATATCAATAAAACCCAATGGAGCCAACCCATCTCAACAACGTTCTCCACAATTTCAAAAAAATTCATCCACAGACAAGCAAAAGTTGACAGCAAATGAGGTCAGAAGACCTTCACCAATACCACTGGAGAAGACAACTCCTAACGTCGGAGATGCAGCAGGTCGACGGAGGGCGGATGGCAGACGATGACGGACGGGCGGGAGCGACAACCGAAGAGGAAGAAGGAGAGGAAGTCGTGCGGCAGGTCAGGGGGGGGGGGCGTTGAGCTGCTTTTTAACTAAACCAAAAGACGTCGTTTGATTAAACCCAACGACGTCATTTTGGTTAAGTTAAATAACCAAATCGACGGTTAACCAAGATGACGTCATTTGTTTTAACACCAAACGGCGTCATTTTATTTAACATCAATGCATCAGTCACGTACCAAAACGACGTCATTTGGATTTCAATCATACAACGTCGTCTTTGGTCCAAACGATGTCGTTTTGGTATGTGCAGCTAAACTTCTCCCTGCAAAAATAAAACGATGTTGTTTTTTCCCAATCAAATGCGACATCGTTTTGATACAGACATTAACCTTCGGCAAGACGACGCTTTTTCTAACAATAATACCAACGAAATATGTTTCCGTCGCCAAATATTTTCTTTTCACGATAAAATTATCGACTAAAATAAGAATTCCATTTGAATTTACTGATGGTAAATATTACATCTATATATTTCCGTCGCAAATTTTTTCGCGAATTTTTCCCTCCAAATATAGCGACGAATATTCTTTCCGTCGCTATATTTGTCAACTATACCGACGGTAATATATTTTTTGTTGCTAATTTCAAACAGTTCCATTTCTATCGCTAAGTTTCCGTTACTACTCCACAGTTTTCTTGTAGTGTATGTAACCAATTCCATGAAAAAACAAATAATCTGTTCCACACATGTTGATTCTCAACAACTTTTTTGTAGCCAAATTCTATGGTTATGTAAACTATCTTACTTCGGAAGTAGTTGGTCTCAATTCATCTCTTGGATTGAATAGGTTAGGTTCATAATAGAAAGAAATCTTAAAGTTTTTAAGTTTGTTAATAAGTGTGGAGAGTGAAAATGATACTTTATAGAAGAAGAGATATATGATAATCTTTCAAAATCTTTTCTAGCCTATCCATGTTCTTGCTCAAGCTTCCTTATAAAATATATTATTCTAACTCAAAACATCCAATTTAATATGAGTCATGACATAGCTAAAAATTAATCTATCGTTTAGTTTTATTTTTCATGGTTCTTGCAACTTACTCTTCTAATGTTTGGATGTAGTTTTTTTTTTTTTTGGAAAATTGAACTGAATTCATTTATATGTCCTATAAGAGCAACAACAAAATATTAGAATAGAGTTGTGAAAATACAAGTTATTACATAAAAACATCAAACTTTTACAACCTATTATCACTTCAGCTTGTTAGAAACAAGCTGGCAGATTATTTTAGATTCCATGTTCTTTTTGAGTGAGTAACTTAGGCTTTCAATAGCTTTGTGAGCAATAAGAATTTCTCAAATCTAGTAAGAGATCCTGACAGCTACAACATATTTCTTTGTTTTTCAATTCCTAAACAGTCTTTGATTCCTTTTACTCCAAATTATGTACACTGAGCAATTTAGGCTTAAACTAAGACATTTTTTTTAATCTTTCCCCATTCTTTTATATTGTCTCTCATTCCACACTAGAATGTTATCCCAATAAGAAAATGGAAAGATCATGTTCATATTATGTTGCATTCTGGTCTACATGGTGGCTATGTAGTTGTTTTGAAAAAAAAAAGTTCTATAGTTTCAAGTTTAAGACAACATAAGGTACAAATTTGCAGTGGATCCCTTTATTCTATCTTTGATTTTTAATCTCATTCTAGCAGCCAGCCAGGTAATAAAGGAAGCTTTGGGCATCAAAAAACCTTTCCAAATAATGTTATACCATTGAATGGTTAGATTTTGAGGTTTGAGGGCTTTTAAACAGGCAGAGTTAGTGAATTCACCATTGTTGTTGCTTGTCTAGATTGCTTTATCCTTCTTTATGGGGTTAGGATGATAACTAGGGAAGTGGTTCTGCAGTCTATCAAAAACCTTGCTAGTTGTTGACCAATAATTATGTTCAATGACTTTTATAACTCGATCTTGAATTGAAATTTTAGTTAAAAGTGTTGCAACATCCTCTCTCAAGATTATAGGACTTTGAATAACCCAATTGTGAAACCAAAACTAGGAATTTTCACCATTTTCTACCTAAATTTTGATAAAGAGGTAAATAGGCTACCTTTTCCTGGGCATTTATATGAAAGGCCACGAATGTTCTTTCTTTTCCCTTAAACTGGATTCTTTTAGGTATTACTCATTAGTTCATTTGCTCCAAAGTGCCTCTTTATTATTGAATAGTCTTCAAATTCTCTTAGCCACTAGGATAGTCTTGGATCATTCGGAGAGAAACAAATCTTAGTCCTCCCTTTTGCTTTCTCCTTCATAGTTGCTCCCATTTGATTTTTCCCCTTTGGAATTATCTACCTTTACAATTCATAAGAAGTTCCTGATGAATTTCTCCATGTCTTTGTTAATCTTCTTGGGTAAAAATAGGTAAGTACTTTAATGGGTGTGGAGATTTTTTAGTATTAAAATGATAAGCTGAACTCATCCAACTTGTGACGAAACTTTATTCTACCATTAATTTTCCTCTTAAATTTCTCCAAAAGCACTAGACAGTCATGGAATCTTAGCTTTTTAGAGGAGATTATTTGTATGTTAACATTTATTCCAGAGATCCTGCAAAATAATTGTAGAGATTTATGTAATAAAGAAATAGACATTTGATAAGGTCCACATAACATCATTAGGTCATCTACAAAGTTTAAGTGGGTGAGGCACATCTCCTTACATTTGTAGTGGAATATGAAGTTTGGGGATCTTGATGTGTTCAACTTGATTATCCTAGTGAGTATTTCCATAGAGATGACAAATAAATAAGGAGAGAGTGGGCCTTCCTTCCTTATACCTTTTGAACCTTTTAATTGTTTGCTTAAAGACCCATTAATAAGCTCACGGTAGCATGACACAAAATATAAGTTGTTATTGTGTAGACATGACATGGATGTTGATTCAAACAATAGTGGCTTATCCAAATAAAGAAAATTGGAAGCCTTTATAGTTAAAATGTGGAAGGGAATGACAACGAGATGGTTCTCTCCTAAGGATTGAATTAACTAAAAGAATGGATAACCAAGGAAACCATACAAAACATAAATATGGTCAAAAATTGAGCCTTATATGGGATGTCAAAGTTAACAAAACATACCAAAATTACTCAACTTTTGTTCTTCTAAGACCATTTCTTCCAACAAATTGCTCTAAATATGGATATGGTTGCCCTTTAAAAAGGATACACTCATAAAACAACTAACACAAATGAATAACATATGTTACTGTTTCCTTTAAAATGAATTCTTTATAAATCTCACATTATTTATTAGCTAAGTGTTATCATTGATTGTCCTTACAATCAAACACTAGTATCATCAAACATAATCAATTAACATCAAACAATAACAACAACATCTCAGTAAAAATCCCATTGAGATGTAGAGTCTAAAGAAGTTGAGAAGTACGTAGCCTTACCCCTAACTAGTAGTAGAGAATTTATTTCCGATAAAACCATATGAAAAGAGAAAAGAAAAAAGAAAAAAGATTTGAGAACTGTTTGAAGAAAAAAAAGCCAAAAATATAAATAGATAACAACATAAAATAACAATAAATTCAAAATAAAAAAGGATAAATAAATAATTATAATAAATAACAAAATAATAAAATAAAAGATGATAATAAATAATAAAATAAAGAAAAAAAGTAAAGAAATAGAATAAATAATGAAATGAGTAAATAAATAAATAAACAAGAAAGAAGACAAATAAATAAACAAATAACATTTGAAAAAAAAACTTAACTAAAATGACTCAGGGAGAAGAACTTCAGATAAAAGTGTTTATGTTAAATACAAGACACAAAAATTGAAAGAAAAAAGTTTAAAAGATCTATGAAAAAGAGAAGGACCTCTTTATGTAAAATCCTTTACTCTTATCCTTGTTTGCAAAAATTTCCTATTAAGGGTCAAGTCGTCAGTAAGCTATAGCAAAGGCATATTATTCCTGATCACTTGTCGCAAGTTCTTCTTAGGTCTTCCTATTTTGTTCTTACAGTCCCTAAGTACAATCTTCTCACATTTTCTCACTAGGGTGTGAAGATGTCTTTTCGTAACATGCTCAAACTACCTAAGCCTTATATCCCTTAATTTACAGTTAATGTTAACCACCCTCAATTTATCTCTTACCACTACACTTCCGACCTTATCACTTCTTATAAGGTTACACATTCAATGGAGCATTATCATATTTTCCACTATTAACTTATGACTATATACTTATTTGATGGGTCAATACTTCATCTCATAGAGTATAACTAACTTAATTGCTAAACAGTATAATTTTCCTTTTAACTTGAATCATATCCTTTTGTCACATAAAACTCCTGATACACCTCTCCATTTAAGTCACCTTGATTTGATACGATGAACGTTTTGGATGATAGATCTAAGGCATGTAAAACAGTCTTTCTATGGTAAAAATTATGAACCAATCTTTATCTCCATATTGGATGCCACCCTATGGCCTAAAAAGTTACGCTCTAAGTACTTAGTCTTAGTCCCTTCTTAGTCTTGAACAATTTAAAGCCCTTCGACTCTAGTTTATCCCTCTAAATTTCTAGCTTGACATAGACACCCTCTTTTTTCTGATATACTAAAACAATGTTATCAACAAACAACATACACCAAGGCAGGTCCTCTTGAATATTATTGGTGAATTCTTCCATTAGTACTATAAATAGAGGTCCTTAATGTAGCCAAATATCAATAGAGAGATCTTGTGTATCTTTTTCTATTGTCTTATCTTTTTCTATCGTCCTTACTCTAGTCTTAACAACTTCATTTCTCTTATAACTTGTATATAGATCATAAGAACTCCCTTAACTTCTAAACACCTCCACATGATTTCCCTAGGTACCTTATCATAAGCATTATCTAAGTCAATGAAAATCATATATAAGTCTCGCCATCTTTTCCTAGGACCTTCTTGGCATCAAACAAAAATTGGCTCTTCAAGGTTGGTGCCTCCTTTCTCACCCTCTTCTCAATCACCCTCTCCTATGGTTCCAAAAAATTGCTCAATACTAAACTTGGTAGATAGGCATGAGCCTAGCCCGGAGTTAACAGACTAGGCCCAATTTGATCAAGTTTAGGCCAGGCTCAGACTCAACTTGAAGCCCAAAATTTATAAGGAAAATGACGTCATTTTAAGTAAAATGACATCATTTTTCCTTTTCTTTTTTTTTTAAAATTCAGGCTGGATCGAGCAGAGTTGGGCTTTAGGTTAACTTTCCATCCCTACTCAATACATATGTATTGAATTTGTTTGGTTTCATCTTATTCATGATAGGAATTTCAATTTCAAATGTATAAGAGATAAAACTTATTTTGATTAGAATATAAGTAAATTATCTCTGATACTAATGTAAGAATTTAAGTGCAGATTGTTGGACCCCAAACTTTTCTTAGAAGTTAGAACTATTATAAGTGAAATGGTGGAAATTAAAAGCTGAAAAATCTAGTTGAAACATGTTCACTGAGTATGCTTTAATGTTTTGGCCATAATTTTTTCTCTAGTTATCAAAATGAGATGATTCTTAATTTGGATTAAACTAGAGAAATAAGACTACAAATTATCTGATGAAATTGAGTTCTAATTCAGACTCTAAGATTTTCAATTTTTGGATGGAAGTTGAGCATAGAATATTGTTTCAGTATAAGAATAGTTTGGGTTATAACTTTCAGATTTTCGAACCAAATTGAATGATTGGAGTCATACCCCTAGTGGAGACTCAAGCATAAAGATAGAGTATGCACAGAAGATATAAATTATAGTTTGATGAATGTATTACCAACACAGGAAGTTGAGTTTGCAAATAAGTTGAAATGTGTTGAGAAATTAGTATGAATGAGCAGATAGTAGAATAAGTTAATGTGAAGTCAGAGGAAATCGAATGAATTGAGAAAATCATTTGAGAAAGGAAGTCAATTGGGAAATTGGAAATGACATGAGATAATGCTACCTCATTGAGGAATAAGATACTTAAAGAATTACGAGAACTAATCATGGGCATATGGAGTTTTGGAAATATTTGTTCGAGTAACAAATGCCACAACAGTACTACAGTAAGCAATCCAAGACAAATTTGATGATATATTAAACGTATTCAAAAAATTGGGAAGAGCAATTTGAATACTTGAGGAAAAATGTGTAAATCGTATGAGTAATGAAAGTAAAGAGAATTTTGAGGAATTATAACACCGATATTAATTATATCATCTGAGTTTGGAGATTTTATAGTATACAATGATGCCGTATAAGATATTAGGATAAAATCCAATGCAGCATGATAAGTGATTTCATATGCAAGGAGATAATTAAACCTTACGAGATGATTATTTGATGTATAAATTGAAACTTGCTGCAATGACGATCATTTTGAAAGTTTGGAGACATTATAAGTATAGAAATATAAAAATCATCTAATTTGAGGTAAATATTGAGTTGAAAAATAATGGAATACGAGATTGAGACAATAGATAGAGTTATTTGAAGGATTATGATTGTGTAAATGAGCACGTTATTGGTAAAGTTGGTGTTGTAATCAAATGCATTAAATAGAAAATTCCAATAGCAGTGAAGCATGAATTCAGGTATTGAGATTATTAAATCTAGTGTAATAAAAAGTGTAGAATGTGGAGTTGAATTTTGAGGTAAATCAAAGTACTATTTGCTATGGAATTGAAGATCGGTTTTACATGAAAGGATTAGCAAAGCTAATTTAAGGATTTAGAAATTAAGAATCTTATTAAGGAATTGAAAATGGATCTGAATTCTGAGTTTGAATTGGAAAATGATGCTTTGTGATCGAAATGAAAGGTATGTATACCCCATAAAGATGATTGAGCAAGGAAATAACAACTTAAGCTATACATCCTAGTAGCAATATGTCGAGATAGATTTGATGGCTAAGGCAGTAGAAGCAAATGACCACACTTGTGAGTCGTAAACAGTCTTGACTGTTGTAGAGATGCTTAAGCTTATTTTTGGAGTTCATAGGAATATGAGATCAATGTAAAGCTTTGATTGACTTTAAGTATAACAATCCTTATCGTAGTGATGTCAGTAGAATATTGTATGGAGCGTTATACAACAAAAAGAGTCGTCCGCCTTTTTATTTGGATGAATAGGGCCAAAGATGGTTGAAGGCCATAATTGATTGGAGATGTTATTGATAAGTGAAATTGACTTGTGTTGGGAATTAAGTGACTCAAGAAAAATGAATGAATTAGGTGGGTTAACACCAAAGGTATGGAATACAGTGAAATAGACATAAGAGTTAAGTGTACTGAAACTATAGAGATGTGAACTATGAAGCAAAGGATGCAATGTTTCTGAGAATGTCACGTTCACAAGGAGATATACATAATGAGGAACTAGTTAAGAAGGTGAATAACTAAATAAGTGATTTAAGAAATTATTTAAGTGAAGAAGTTACTTGGGAGATCGAGGAAAATATACAATAGCATTACCTCCATTTGTTTGATAACTCAGGTTAGAATTTCGAGGACGAAATTCTTTAACGGGGGAGAATTGTTGGACTCCAAACTTTTCTTGGAAGTAAGAACTATTATATGTGCAATGTTGGAAATTAAAAGCTGAAAAATTTAGTTGAAACATGTTCACTGAGTATGCTTCAATGTTTTGGCCATAACTTTTTCTCTAGTTATCAAAATATGATGATTCTTAATTTGATTAAACTAGAGAAATAGGGCGACAAATTATCTAATGAAATCGAGTTCTAATTCAGACTCTAAGATTTTCAATTTTTGGATGGAAGTTGAGCACATAATATTGTTTCAGTATAAGAATAGTTTGGAAATGTTTGGGATGTAACTTTCAGATTTTCTAATCAAATTGAATGATTTTGGTGTCATTAGAAAATTAAGACAATGAGGAGCATTTTTCTAGAAGGAAGTATTATCAAATTCCTTCAATTTTTCCATAATCATTAGTTAAGAAGTTAGAAGTATAAGATGTTAGGTATAAAGGCATAAGAAGGGTAAATATGGAAAGACTACTTAAATGAAGGGTAAAGTGGGAAAGACAACTAAAATGTTGTCTTAAAAATAGAAGAAGAAGAGAGGGATTCGTAAGAATAAGAAAGAAGAAGAAGAAAGCAATGTGAAATAGAGAAAAGAAGGAGAAAACGTGGAAGAAGAGAGGAGAAGAGAGAGAGTTCGTGAGAGTGTGCAAGAGAAGCTTGGAAGGAAGAAGAAAGAAGGAGAAATCAAGCTTGTCAAGGTAAGTTTATCTTTTCTTCTTGATTTGTTAGAGAAGGAGTTAGAGAGAGAAATGGTTTTTGTGTTGGAAGATGATTTAAGGAAACCTATTTGATTTTAGGGTTTCTAAGCTAGGTTTTGGGTTTTCTAACCTAGATGGACTATAGGCAGGTTAGGTTTGAGCTTGATTTGTGTTGATTTCATTGGTTGTGATTTTTAAAGTTTTAGGGTTTTATTGAATTGGAATTAAAAAGGTGAAATTGGTTGTTTTAGGAAATTGAGGAAACCCTATTTAAGAGCAAGAGGATGGGTACAATTGAGTTTGGATTTTCAAGAGAAATAAGGTGGTAATTTATTTATAGTTATTGTGTAATAGGCAATGTGGATATGTGTGTATGTATAAGCTTGAATTAATAAATTGTTAATTGCTATGATATGTTTTTATGTTATGTTATGCATATTGATGTATGACATTGTGATGAAAATTGAATTGTGAGCATGATTATGCTATGCCTTGTATCATGGCATTTTGATTGAATGGAAAGAAGAAAAAGTATAAGAATATGAGATTGTGAATGATTGAATTAAGCACAAGATTTGATTGTGTTTGGGCGACATAGGAACCATTTCGTAGTCACGTGCACGTCGACATAAAGCCTTCTCCCAACTGCTTGCTTGTGACCCACGAGATCCAAAAAGTGGACTCGTTTCGTTTACGGAGTAAACTTCGGTTGCTCTGTTTTGTTCACGGAACCCTTGAGCCAATTATGTGTGCATTTGCATTGTGATGTGTTAAGATATGATGAATTTGAGTATTATGCTTTGATGCAAAATTTCATCCAATATGTTTTATGTGATGATGCATTGAATTATGAGTTGTGAACTAGAATTGTGATTGTAAAACTTCAATGCTAGATTAAGATAAGATGAGCAAGCTTATATGAATATTTGTATATATGTTTGATTTTATGGCTCATCGCCAATGGTTATAAATATATTAGCCACTGAGTTGTGTAGCTCAACCCAAAATTTTCCTCCTCAGGTGTAGATCGAGAAGATCAGTGATCCTTGCAAGGCAATTGGACACCTCCAAGATAGTTGCTTTTGTATTAAGCTAGTTCGAACACTTTTTTTATAGCTTATTAAGCATGCCAAACATTGAGCATCTATTTGTATTGGTTGTACATTTGTGATATGTATATTGATATGTAAATAAAGCTTGTTCATATATTTACTTGCTTAGTAATGTGAATGTGAACTTGAGGATTTCATTTTGTGTATGACGATGTCATTTTAAAGGTTAGGCATGATGCAGTGAAAGTGGATTGCGTGTATGCATATGCTTCTTTGTTGGGATTGCAAATTGTCACTTATTTTAGAATAACATGTGAGAAAGTTTTTATAGGATGAATCACTTGAAGTGAGGTTCAAGAGTTAACGAAAAGTATTTAGTGGTTGAATTGATATGAATAGATATTGCATTTGCAAGTTTATAGGTGTGAAAATTGTGTTATGAACTCAAGGAAAAATCTGTATTAATATAGGATGAATTTGACCAAGTTGTCTCATCAAAGTTGTAGTTTGTCTTTTTAGCTTTCCAACGATATAAAATATGCGATTTTTAGATGTCAGAGTTGAGAGATATGATCATTTGAGTAGGAGATGTTGCATATGATATGTATCTCTAATAACTAGGGTATATGAAGCAATATCGGACTAGAAAGAGTTGAATTTGGAAAGATTATGAGTAAAAGGGATGATAGGATGGGTTTAGGATCCATTGGAGGGGTCTTGGAGAGTGGAAAT
>JAOTAX010000197.1:18491688-18513777 GCA_025629825.1 Erythroxylum guanchezii
GGAAATAAATTCATGAAAAAGACATATCCATGTGTTTTTATTGGATATAGTCCTATGCATAAAGGTTATCGTTGCTTGGATCCTATTACAAAGAAAGTTTACATCTCTCGCCATGTTGTATTTGATGAAACATTTCTCCCTTACAAGGAAAATGCAACTCCTTCACCTAGGGACGCTGATAACTCACAATTATCTCTTGTTAACTATCCTGAGCACGATGAATTTCATGGCAACTCTATGGTCTCTTCAATTTCTCTGCCTCTTAGGCATGATGTTATTTGTCTTAGTGATGACCACAAGCCTCAAGACCACACCAATGCACCTTCAATTTCTGCAGCTACATTACAAAAACAAGTGCAAGATCATGAACAAGTTGTTGACATTCCAGACTGCAATGATGTACAGAATATTGCACAAATCCAAACTCAAACTGAAGTTTGTAATACTCCTCTGCTTGCATCACCTGGTCCTGCTCAAGCTGCAAATGATGACCATACCGATTTCACAGATGTTTCTATTGGTTCTCCTACAGTGAGTATTGAGTCTAACGATGCTCTTGAATTGTCAGTACAAAATGCTAGGCCTGTTCGAAACAAGCAACCTCCTGCTTATCTTCAAGACTATGTCACTTATATAGCAACTGCACCATCTGAACCAAAGACTTTAAAAACCGCTCTCAAGGATCCTCAATGGGTGGCTGCTATGAATGAGGAATTGCAAGCCCTCAAGAACAATCATACCTGGGATTTAGTTCCACGACCTATTGCTGCAAACATCATTAGTTCGAAATGGGTACATAGAATCAAGTACAAAGAAGATGGTCAGATTGAAAGGTTCAAATCCAGGATAGTTGCTCGTGGTTTTACTCAAGTCCCTGATATTGATTTTGAAGAAACATTTAGTCCAGTAACTAAACCAACCACTATTCGGTTAGTTATTGCTCTAGCTACTACCTTGAATTGGAGCATGAAACAATTAGATGTGAAGAATGCCTTTTTACATGGCACTTTGAAGGAAATGGTATATATGGAACAACCTCCAGGATTCATTGATTCAAATTATCTTAATCATGTCTGTCTTCTTTGAAGATCTCTCTATGGACTAAAACAAGCACCTCGTGCTTGGTTTGATAGATTGTCTCAATTCCTACTTCACACTGGTTTCACTTGCAGCAAGGCAGATTCTTCATTGTTTATCAATCTACAAAATGACTCCATCACAGTGCTACTAGTGTACGTTGATGATATACTTCTGGCAGGCAGCAACAATGATTATATTCTCTCCTTAATTCAGCAACTTGGCACATAATTTGACATAAAGGATCTTGGCTCTCTTCGGTATTTTCTTGGCGTTGAAATAAAATCTTGTTCTGGCGGAGTTATGCTCACTCAAACCAAGTACATTTCTGATCTTCTCAAGCGTCTGAATATGTCTGATTGTTCTCCCATGAGCACTCCTTCCACTCAAAAGGTTAAAACCACAGCTTCTGACTTTGAACCTGTGGATCCTCATCTCTATCGAAGTGCTGTTGGTGCTTTACATTATTTAACATTCACCAGGCCTGATATAATTTATGCTGTCAACCAAGTTTGCCAATTTTTCAATGCACCTCAGCACATACATTGGAAAGCTGTCAAGCGTATTTTGCGCTATCTGAAGGGCACAATGCACCTTGGCATTCGTTATTTGGCTCAAAGCTCTTTGTCACTGTATGGATTTAGTGATGCCGACTGGGCTGGTTGTCCAACCACAAGAAGAAGTACTACAGGGTATTGTATTTTCTTGGTGCAAATTGCATCTCTTGGTGCTCCAAGAAGCAACCCACTGTATCTCGATCGAGTTCTGAACCAGAGTATCGATCCATGGCCTTCACTACAGCTGAAATGACATGGATCACCTTGTGAATAATAGAATTAACGCTTCCCTCATCAAAAATCTTTACTTTTCACCTTAAATCCCCTAGTTCACTAAATATTATATCTGTCACCCACTTAAACAATTTCATAGTAAGACTTTACATCAATTTGTGTATCTTCTCTGAATAATATCTCATTCGAAATGTCTAAAAATATTCAAATAATTTCAACAACAATTAAAGACATTAATACTTTATGGATTAAAATAATAGTTTTATTTATAATAATGAAAATTTGATCAGAATTTTGCTAACTTGTACATCTTACAAATAAAATCTTTCCTTTTTTGTTAGTGCTTCAATTTCTCTTAAAAAAGAACATAATAAAAGTAAAAAAGGAAGTATAAATACGGCAATGTTTTAATAAAATGCCTCCTCTCTTTTTTGATTTTGCTTTCTGTCTTCTTTTTTTAATATTCATGTCAAAAGAGGGCCATTTCAATCCGAATTAACCGTTATTTCCAAAAACGACTAAATTTTGTAAAAACTGACGTCATTTTAGAAATTTTTCTTTAAAAAAATGATACGGTGGCCGGGTTGGAGAGTTGGGACGCACTGGAAGAAGCAAGAAAAGATGAGTTCATCGGCAGCAGCAGGTAGTGGCCTTCACATGGAGTTTTTGTGGTTAGCACTCTATTAAACCGCATCCCTCAATCTTCCGCTACAATCCTCGACGGAGACGCACTCTCTTTTCTATCGACTCGTCGATCAATTATAGTTGCTGAGTTCATTATTCCTTGCACCGATACATAAAATATACATGCTACTTTTACATTCTCGATTCTTTTTTTGGCAATTGAACAGGCATAGATTTACCATAAAAGGGCGTGTTTATCCCGTTATTCTTCCTATAGAGAACAAAAAAGTTACCAGAAAGGTCTGATTTTATTGTTATTTTTAAATTTTTTCCAATTCTGTAGTCAATGCCCACTTTTCCTTTTCGTAACAAAAAACGGAACTTGAAAGAGATTTTGTATTGAATGAAGCTCTTCTTTCGCATTATGGACATTTTGGATATATTGGAGGACGAGGAATATAAGAGAAGGCCCGTGGATGTTTCTTTGAGGGTGGGTATTCAATTGAATCTTGTCAATGCTTTGAAGGAAGTTGATTTAATAAAAACTGATGGTAGACATTGGGTATATTTATTCTCTGCTGCTGGAAGATCAACAGCGTATACTTTTCAATCTGTCTTGGTCTCTCTCTCTCTGTGTCTTGTGAAAGAGAGAGTGATAACGCAGAAGTTCATTGTTGTACCTTGAATTAGGTGTTGTTGGACCATGAGTTATTGACAAATGACTACTGAAATTTCTTGTTGTTGGATCATGAGTTAGGTGTCAACCAACACTTTGAGCTACCTCCAGTTGACCATTTTGAAAACCAGCAAAACTACCCTAAAAATTCTGGAGAACGTGATTTCAGGAGGTCTGATGGGGGCTTCTTTAGAGACTTGCAGCTAACCCTTCGTAGCCACCCGAATCAAATGGCAAGTGTCGTATGAGCTCTTTGCATGATACGTCACCTTTATCCGTGGAACCCCTTTCATATTTTCAATCTGCCTACTTTCCAGGTTTTGTCAATAATCTGACAGTCCTGTCAGCTTTATCTTTGTCTCAAATGTCCAGAATCACGATGCCAACGACTTCCATAGAATCTCCTTTATAGCAATCGTTACCCCTTTCAAAGATTTCAACACTTGTGTGCACAAACACCTTTTCTAGGAACTATAGATTGCTAGTTTGTCAACAAACACTCGATGCCAGCCTAACACACCTTCCACAAATTTGCAATTCGGAAAGCAACTCCGGCCTCAAGATAGCTAATGCCAAGAATAGAAATATTCTGTTTGACAAGTAGGGCATTACAACATTGAATTTGTACACATTGCCCATGCCACGATACACATTTTAAGGACAATGATGCTTGAAACATGACCTGAAGTCGAGCCCTGCCAAAAAAAAAGATGTTGAGTTCACTCAAATCTTGTCAACTGTGCATCAAATCTAGTGTCATTGACATCAGAGGATGCTTGTCCTTTGGACTAAGGCCCAATAGTGAACCTTCTCTCGATGAAGGAGAAATGACATAGAAAGCCCTTGAAAAGGGTCCTCTTTCCTCTTTCTCCTTTTCATGAAATCAATATAATTGGGACCTTTCCACTTTCCGCAGATGTATTAGTGAAGTATTTCAATCAGGTATAAACTATAAAGTATTGTCGAAAGGACCTTTTAAAGAAAACCTAGAAAAGGCTAAGCCTCAGAGTGACAATCTACCCGCGTCTGGCTGGTCTGTTTAGTCCTCGGACTCGTCAGTCTCTCCGTCTCCCTTTTGTTTGTCTGTACTTTCATTAGCATAGCATTATCAAGATGGTTTGTGCTGGAGCCTGGACCACATGCGTCCCTTACCCTTCTCCGTTTACAAGCAAATAGTTGGACTACCTTGCTCTCTTATATTAATTAACAACTGAATCTTTGAATATTTAAAATTTAATAGACTATGGTCAATGAACCTCATTCATATACTAAGAAATTATAGACCATCAAAATAATTTTAAAAATGGTATTTTCAATCTCGTCTGTCAACCAAGAAGATTATTTCGCATGTAGTAGTCACTAATTAACGCGTAATTCCATTCAAGTAATTAGACAACAATTTATAAACATTTTCCACATTAGTGACGTCAAATTTGTTAATAAATGATGGTTAGTATCTGATTCTGTGGTGGATAACCTGGCTGACTAATCCACAGCGACCTAGGAAGAAGTACAACCTTTGCCAGTGCAGGAGTATACGTAACTCTGAGGATAAATGAAGGTTAAGACTGGCCGAAAGAGAGCACGACAACTAACACTGACGTTAGAGATTATTAGAAATGAGAGACGTGAGGACTAGCCAAAGAGAAAAGAGAAAAGTACACTTACCCAGAAGAGAAAACGATCTTCTTTTTCTTTAATATTTCAGATTCTGACAAATTTTCACTTGTCCACATAGACGCTGAGACTCAGCTTTATTCCCTTTCTTTTAATCTCTTGCTCTATTTCTAATTTGTTTATTTTGTTTTGGGAGTGGAGATTGGAACAAAGTGCAGTCAATAAAATGAAAAAGATCAGTGTGCTCTAAAGATTGTTCCAATAGTCCTCTCCTTTAGTTGTTTCTGGGGTTCTTAACTACTCTATCTATCTCTGTGAAAGCTTGGAGCTTTAGTTCCCTAGCCTCAAGGTATGTTCGTATCTTCGTTGATATATCAGCGTGTTGGGTCTTTTTTGTACAACAATTTAATCTTTCTCAATCTTTACTGCATTGTTGGGGGTTGAATGCAATTGAGATTTTTTCTTTGGGGTTCAAATTATGTTCGAAATTGTTTACATCAGATTTGGGGTTTTGGGTCTTGAGTGGGTGGGGCTCCGAGTAATTACTTATGAGCTTTCTTAGTTTTGTTTTAAGCCACCCATGCTTGATTATTCTCTCTGTATTCGAGATGCCATGTCTTTGCATGGGCTTTTATAATTTTTGCTGGGTTCAATTACTTTGGTTAGTTCTCACTTGTCAGTTATATGGGTCTCCCTCCGTTCACTAGGAGTACATCCCCTTTAACCATTAGTGTCGTTTCTTTTCCCGCAAGGGAATCGTCGCCCTACTCTTTTCACTACTCATTTTGTTGGCAATTACGTATAATCACTGGACTCTGTTGTTGTCTCCTCTTTGTGTTGTTTCTATTACCCTTTAATTTGTGGGGGAAGGTTCCTTCTTGGAGTTATCTTTACCTGTTTAAGATCCATTTGAGTATATGGCTAAAGTTGTCACGTTCACAGCAGAAATGTTTTCTCATTTCGGTATAACTCTTGAATGGTAGGAGTGTATTTGAGTGAATTAATTTCTCCTAGTTCCTTTTTTTCCTGCCTAGAAATTGGCTTTAAATCAGAGAATTGAGCATTCAAAGCCTTGATCACAGGTTATCATGTTGACATGGCATGAATTGGGCGTATCAAATCTTCCTGGAGATTGTATCTAAACTTCATTTCTCGCCAGTTCTGAATACAGAAATTAGCATGGCTAGAAAAGGTAATCAACCGAAGAATAGAGTGAACCGTCAATCATCAAACATCAAGAAAAAAGTACTGGATTCATGTACCCCTCCAGATATGAAAGCAAGAGGAGCAGCATGTGATGGGAAAGTTTGCCCTGGTGAACGACTCCCAGATTGTAGTATACCAGGTAGTCCTTCAGCAGATACTATGAAGAAAACCAGCCATGCTGCTGATGAGAACAGGGTTAAACAGAGTTCTGGAAAATTTCTGAGAAAAGAGAAACAAAGGATAGATGAAGAAACTAACCCAAAGCAATCAGTCTCCTTTATGAACACTACAATTAATTGCAGTGCCAGTAGCCCTTTCACAGACACTTCTGGGATGGAAAAGGAGGCTCTCAGTGGAAGGGGTTCTAAAAATTCAGAGAGTGGATTGGGCTACTTGTTCAGTTGTTCTCACTTGAAAGATATGAAGGAAAATGTAGAAATTTCTGGAAATGTGTTAGTTTCTAACTTGAGGCTATCAGCTACACCCGTATTGAAGGTGGCAGGTGAGTGGCTCAAGAGGCAGAGGCCTTTGTTTGCCACCGTCTCAACTAAGATATGTGATTTTTGTGATTATACTAGAAAGAAGATTAAGCAGGCATCTCCAATTCTTTTGAAGTGGTTTATACATTTTTGGAACATAATGTTTCTTTTATCAACGGTTTGGTTGGACTGTACCCTTAGAGGCATCGATTCCTTTATACGCTTGGGGACAACATCATTTTTCTTAGTTATTTGGTGTAGCATTTTGTCACTAATTGTGATGGTTGGCGTGCCGAAGTTTTTCATTGCTGTGGTAAGTATTGCATCTTATTGTTTAATTCTCTAAGTCTAAACGATTGATGCGAAACAACTAGATATTTACTTTGAGATTTATTTCAATTCATTTTGTTCAAGTATTCTTACGAGCTTGACACCATAGTTGAGGTTATGTTGTCCTCCACAGTATTTTGCATTGTAAACTTGATTTAGTGTTGATTCACTCAGGCTATAGCTGCATTCGTGGGAGTTTTCATAGGCTTCACCCTTGGCTTTTTAGTAAATATAATATGTGGAGCTACTCTTCTATGGCTTTATGGAAGCTTCTGGACGACCGCAATTGTGATTTTGATGGGAGGTAATCCCCTTCTTCATGTCTTCTTGGTATGTATGATCTCTTCGTGCATGTTTTTATTTGAACTTCTAATTTCTGATTTTCCCTATTAACCAGGATTGGCTTTCATGTCAAGCCATGACCGGCTTGCACTATTTGTAATTAAGGCCTACTCCATATATAGTGCTTGGGCATATGTTGGATGGCTGGGCTTAATTTTGGCTTTACATTTGTCCTTTATCTCAAGTGACATTCTGATGCACTGCCTAAAGAATAACATTAATCAACGTAGAAGATCCAATCCAGCCTCTGAGCAATCTGGGGGGATGGAAGGTCAACAAAGCTTCTTTGATGGTGAAGCTTTTCAAGCATCATTTTCTGAAAATTGCCATGGATTATCAACTGATCGTGGCCCTGGAATTCCCTCGACCAGTGGGGCTGAATCTGATGTAACTTCTGAAGATGAAGTTGTTAGGTTGTTAAACTGTTCTGATCACTATTCAGCACTGGGTTTACACCGGTATGAGAATGTGGATGTAAATTTACTGAAGAAAGAGTACAGGAAAAAGGTACTTGGCACCATTCTTTTGCTTGCTTTGTTATAAAATTTTGAGTGCTTTTGTCAAATAAGCCACATGGAGTGTTTTTAAAGCTTTTTACAAACTTGTTTAGATACACTTCTCAGCATTAACTCTAAATTGCTAGAAGATATGCATTGCAGATTCTAATGTTTATGCATGCTTTCAGAGATTGCTTCATTCTCGATGTTGGCAAGTATACTTTGTAAAAAGAAACTGAAAATTACTGGAAATTATTGGTATGGCTTTTTGTTTTGTGATTAGGCTATGTTGGTTCACCCTGACAAAAACATGGGCAATGAGAAGGCTGCAGAAGCTTTTAAGAAACTTCAGAGTGCATATGAGGTGAATTTATTGGGTCATTTTTGGTTCTACTGCGGTTTTTAGTTTTCGTTTTCAAATTTACTTAAAAAAGTTTGTTTAGTTGAGTTTTTGGTATTTTCCAGTTTTCATAACTTATGAAAGCTATAATAGTTGGTTTTGGTTATCCATTTTTTGTTATTATAATCTGATTTACATTAACTAAATGTGTCTTATTGAATTATTTGTATTAATTATTAATAAGAATTCTGACAAATATAATTTAATTGTTCAATTTATAATTAATTTAAATTTTTTTAATGTTTTATGAAATAATTTTTAAAATATTAAATATTTAATTATAAGTAATAATATCAGTTTAATAATTAAAAAATACATTAACAACTAAATATCATTTTATAGAAAAATTTACAATAAATATCAGTTTCTGATTGAAATAAAAGTTTTCCACGACCTTAACTCTAACAATAAAGTTCTGACTTTCTGATGTGTCTTCAGGTTTTATTCGATTCCCTGAAGCGAAAAGCATATGATGATGAGCTAAGGAAGGAACAACTACTGAACTGTTTCCATAGGCTTCAACGTAGTTCTCAGAAGGTTGGAGTGCATGCCTTCTGCTTATTCTTTCCATAGTTCTAATTTTTCTTTATGGTAGAATATTACATTTGAAAGCTAATGGGCAAACAATTACTGGTCTTTGTATTTTGCCTATGGTTATTGCTCTGTGTGATTAGTCTGTATTCAGATGTAAATTCAGTTCTCATATCTAGTTAAATTGGTATTTTTGGCACCTGCATCTTACTAAATTATATTTCATAGCATATTGTCATTCATTTAACACATTTCTGATCATAATGTACCTTCTCATGGTCGTTGATCTGTTTGTGTTGGAAATGTTTGTGGAGTGGATCCTTCAATAGCTTGTGACCGTCATTAGTTTGGCCTCGTTTTCCTTGGTTGTCAACTGTTAACATTTCCATCATGTTCTTTTCTTCCATATTTGCAATGAAACAAAGAGGATCTTCTTGCATTGTTTATTGACATCATATTAACTGACATTTGCCAAACATGAAATGGCTAAGACTATGTACCATTTACTGAAATGCTGTAAAGAAGATAGAAACTACATTATAGTTTTTGAAAAGAAACTACATTATAGTTTTCTAGTTTCAAAACAAGGAATCTGAAGCTTATTCTTTGTTGCAGTGCTATATTATCTCCAACTTTGAGCGCATGATAATCTTCATCTTGTTACTTATTTTGCAGAGTAGAGAGCATGGTTTCTTTGCTTCTGGGTTTGAACATTCACAGGCTGCTGGTAAGGACCCTTCTGGAGATTCAAGGCGAATTGCATGTAAAAAGTGCAGTAATTTCCACTTATGGATACATGTTGAGAGATCAAAATCTCAAGCAAGATGGTGCCAGGTTTCTAACTTTCCTGTTTATGTATCGTTGTGAAACATTCCTGATATTAAAGTGCACATGAGCGTCATCACGATATGTGATACTGCGGTTTAGCCTACTTGGTGAGATATAGTGTTTTAACAACATTCTTAAATTTTAGTTAATTTTTATAAATATGCTTCATAGGATTGCAAGGATTTTCACCAAACTAAAGATGGTGATGGATGGGTTGAGCAATCTTCTCAACCGTTCTTTTTTGGACTATTGCAGAAGGTACATGCTAATTTGTGCTACTAGCTTGCCAACTGTTATTCAGCAGCACAAAAGAAAGAATTCTCTTTGTGTACGATTAATGGGGCATATTATGTAGTATCTATGGAAGCGAGCAATTTCGTTAATGTACTCCAGTATTAGCAATGTGTTGTGTGTACTGTGTAACTTAAAAGTATTTTTTTGTGCAGGTTGATACTCCTTGTGCATATGTATGTGCAGATAGCAAGATCTATGATGCAACCCAATGGTATATGTGCCAGGTACAGCTAGTTATTTCCATAATATCCATAGAGTTGTTACTTTGAAGATTTGTCCTTGTGAACAAATGTGAACGGTGATCATCTCACGGGAGTAATCATTAGGAGATTCTAGTCTGAATGTTCATCTTTTAACTTGTTTCCGTGCATATAAGCATACAAACCTCCCTGGCCTAATTTCAATCTCAGGGAATGAGATGTCCAGCCAACACTCACAAGCCAAGCTTTCACGTGAACACCGGCATTACTTCCAAGCAGACTACCACCAGCAAAGGACCAACAACCTCAGGGAAAAGAAACGGTAGGATGCCGGAGGAATCCATGACAGAAGAAGAGTTCTTCAAGTGGCTGCAGAATGCAGTTGATGCTGGTGTCTTTGACAATTTTGGTGGCAGCACTTCCGCTGAGAGCCCCTCTGCCAAGGCTGGAAATAGTCCCAAGAGCAGTGGTGGTGGGAGTGGGAATGGAGGGAACAAGAAAAAGAAGAGGGGGAAGAAGCAATGGTAAATAAAAATTAAAATGGTGTTTATAGGCTTCATATGGAGGCCTTTTGTCTTCTTTAAAGCCTGAAATTTTAGACTGGCTTGTATAAAATTTGAAGAGATGAGATTGTATAGTATCCTTCTCTTTGCGTGATTTTCCAAGAGAAATTTGAATATCTGCAACATGGTAAAAATGAATGGAGTATATTTGCAAGATAAGCCATTGTTACAATCTAATGACATAAAAGCAGTAAATAAGCAACTACATGAACATTTGTCCAACCACCTTTTTGATTTATGTTGACACAAAGTTCACTGGCATAACCTAACCTAAAAATAAGTGATTCATAGGTTATTGTTAAGTCTTGCCCTTTTCTCTCTACGGGTGCAAGTTTTCGTCATGCCCTTGTGCATGGTTTTGTTCTGGTAACATTATCTCTCTGTTTTTCTTCCGTTTTCTCTGTTTTGTTTCTGCTAGGTATGGAACTTGCTTTTCAACGCTTATCCCTTCGGGACAAAGAAGATGCTGAATTGGTGATTAAGGCTTCTGAGATAGAAGGGAGCCGCCTCGATTACACCTTGTGTCTGTTGGGTAGATTTCTGGGTGAAAGGAATATCAATTTTGAAGCTATGGAAAGGACCCTTCTCAATCTATGGCGTCCCATTAAAGGTTGCTCGATCAAGCCGTTTGGAGGGGAGGGACTTTATCTGTTCCAATTTTTTCACATTGCCGACCTTCGGAAAATGATGGTAGGAGGGCCTTGGAGTTTTAACAACTATATTCTCTTGGTTCATCAGCTGAACGAGGGGGAGAACCCAGAGGATGTGGAGTTTCGGTATGCTGATTTCTGGGTTAGAGTACACGATCTTCCCCCGGGTTTTGCATCGGAATCCTTGACAATTGCTTTGGGCAATATAATGGGCGTTTATCTGGATTACGATATGGGTAACAAACGGCATTCTTTTGTGGACTATATGCGTATTAGAGTCCGATTGAACATCACTGAACCACTTATGAGAACCAAGAAAATCCGCAAGGAGGGGAGTGATTTCTTTGAGGTTGCTTTTAGTTATGAAAGGATCCCCCTCATTTGTTATCTGTGTGGGATCATTGGTCATAGTGAATCTAGCTGTGTAAAACTCACTAAGTTGTCGAAGGAGGAGATCAAAAGGGAATGGTCGGAGGAAATCCGATCGGTGTTTCGAATTCAAAATAAAATCCACCCAAATCAGTGGAGAAGAGATCTCGCTTATCCCGCGTCTTTTGAAGGCAGGTCCAACAGTCAAGGGATTTCTTATATGGGGGCAAACAAAATCAAACAGAATCGGGTCATTAACACGTATGGATCTTTTTCCAGACAATTTACGTTTGCACGGAATGTTGACTTTGCTAGGACTGCACCTGTTGTCTCTATTATGGAAACTTCTGGGACCGCTGCGACGCTAGAGGCTGGTCTTAAGGAAAAGGAAAATACTGATATGATTATTGATGAAGTTAAGAAACGACCCCGGGAAACTCCATGCATTGGTCCCAACTTTAGAGAGATGGACGACAGTAGACCTTCATCTTCATCAGCTTCACTTTCTTACTCTACTGATTTACCAACGGCCGGTCTTGATTGTGAGACCCACCAACACTCATGAATTGTATCGCCTGGAACTGCCGAGGTTTGGGCAACCCGCGTGCAGTCAATGCTCTAAAAGATGTTGTTAGAGTTAATAAGCCTCATTTGCTTTTTCTTAGTGAAACTTTAGTTACGTCTTGTAGGTTGGAGAAACTTCGTTCTTTATTACATTTTGATTGTTGCTTTAGTGTTGATAGGCGTGGCCACAGTGGAGGTATCGCTATGTTTTGGAATAATATTTCTAATGCTTTTGTTTTGGGCTATTCGAATAACCATATTAATATGGAGATTACTCATGTTAATAATGTTAAATGGCCCTTCACCGGTTTCTATGGTTTCCTGGATTCTCATCGTAAACGTCATAGCTGGGAATTGCTCAAAGCTCTCTCCCGACGTTATAGCTTACTGTGGGTTTGCATGGGAGATTTCAACAACATCCTCTCTGTTAATGATAAGTTCGGTGGAAGGGACTACTTTGCTTCCCTTATGGATGGGTTTCGTGCATGCATTGAGGAATGTCGTCTTATTGATGTTCCTCTTGTGGGGTTTGAATACACTTGGGAACGAGGAAGAGGATCAGATTCGTTGGTCATGGAGCGCTAGATAGGGCATTTGTTACGTCAGATTGGATTGATCTTTTTTCTTTCCACAAACTTCATAATTTGATTTGCCCTTATTTGGATCACAGCCCTATTAAGTTGTTTGCTAGCTCTGCATTACCGGTTAAAAAATCCAGGCGCTTCAAATTTGAGAATAAATGGTTGCTTGAGAATGGATTTATGCAGGTTGTGTCTGATGCTTGGTCACGTGGTCGACACATAGATCTTTTAGACAGAATCTCCGCTTGTAGTGCGGCTCTTACTGACTGGCAGAAATCACAGGATCACAATTTCACTCATAGAATTGATTCCCTAAAAAGGCGTATAGATGTTATTCGGAATTCTAGGGTGGATGATGAGGCGCTTTTGCAAGCTAAAACTGAGCTCTCAAATCTTCTTGCGCAGGAGGCAATCTACTGAAAGCAAAGATCTAAAATTTTTTGGCTTAATTTTGGGGAAGCTAACTCCAGATTTTTTCATGCTTAGGCTTCCAAAAGAAAGCGGATTAATCATATTGATTTTTTAGAGGATTTACAGGGCAATGCTGTCTCAGATATTGATCTTATGTGCTCTATTGTTATGACTTACTTTAATGATCTCTTCGCAGCTCCATTGGAAGCTCCGAATACTGAAGACTTTGATTGTATCCACCAGGTGGTGACAGCCAGTGACAACTTGTCCCTTCTCTCACCCTTTAAAATGGAAGAGTTCAAGACTGCAATTTTTGAAATGCATCCTGACAAAGCGCCTGGTCCCGATGGTATGAATCCAGCTTTCTTCCAAAAATGTTGGGACATTGTAGGAGTTGATATTTTCGCTTAGTGTCGTTCCTAGCTTGACAATTGTGAATTCCCCGCCTCTCTTAACAACACTACTATTGTCTTAATTCCAAAAAAAGACAAGCCTAGTAGTATGAATGATTTACGGCCTATTGCCCTCTGTAATGTGATCTATAAAATAATGGCCAAGGTTCTTGCTAATAGACTCAAAGCTATTCTTCCTAGAATTATATCTCCTATGCAGTCAGCGTTTGTTCCTGGAAGATTAATCTCCGATAATATCATGGTTGCTTTTGAGATTATTTCATTATATGAAGAATAAAGGGCGTGGTTCTCAGGGTGATGTAGCTCTTAAGATTGATATTAGCAAAGCATATGACCGAGTTGATTGGAGGTATCTTGAATTTATCCTATTAAAGCTTGGTTTCGATGTTAAATGGGTCAGATGGATTATGTTGTGTGTTATCACAGTTAATTATTCGGTGGTTTTGAATGATCGAACAGTCGGTCCTATTGCCCCTAATCGAGGTCTTAGACAGGGTGATCCACTAAGCCCTTATCTATTCATTCTATGTGCCGAAGGGTTATTCGGCCTTTTACGGAAAGCTGAATCAAGAGGCGATATTCATGGCATTAGAATTTGTCGGGGTGCTCCTACGGTTTCTCACCTATTTTTCGCCGACGATACCTTTTTTTTTTCAAGCCTCTTCAAATGAGTGCCAGCATATCAAGCGGATACTTTCCATTTATGAGACAGCTTCGGGCCAAGCTATAAATTTTCAGAAGTCTAGTGTGATGTTCAGCTCCAATACGACGACCGATGTTAAGTAGGAAGCTATTTCGATTCTGGGGGTCTCTCAACCTATCGACCATGGAAGGTATCTGGGTCTGCCTTCTTTAATCGGGAAAAACAAAAAGTAGGTGTTTGCTTTTTTAAAGGATCGTCTTAGTAAGCGTGTCCATAGCTGGACTAATCGTTTGCTCTCTAAACCTGGCAAAGAAATTGTTCTCAAGACGATTGCTCAGGCTCTCCCTACTTTCTGTATGAGCGTGTTCCTTCTACCTAAAGGTATTTGTGATGATCTGCACAAAATGATGAACGCGTATTGGTGGGGTTCTTCATCAGGTAATCGTTCTAAAATTCATTAGGCCAAATGGGAGCGTCTTTGTGCGCCTAAGAAGATGGGTGGTATGGGTTTCCGAGATTTACACTGCTTTAACCTTGCTATGCTTGGTAAACAGGGGTGGCATTTCCTCACTAGCCCAAATTCGTTGTCCAGTAAATTATTTAAAGCAAGGTATTTCCCCAATTGCAATTTCCTCAACGCCACAGAAGGTCGAAACCCTAGCCTGATTTGGAAAAGCATCTTCTCAGCCAAGCATTTACTGGGCAAAGGGACTCGATGGTGAGTGGGCAACGGCGATTCGATTATGGTGTTTAAGGATCCATGGCTTAATCGTGATGAGGATTTCTTTGTGCGCTCAACTCCATTAAGCGGCATGGAAGATCTGAAGGTTAGTGCTCTGTTTAATTCTGCGAATTCAGATTGGGATTGTTTGTTTGTCAACGGGATTTTAGCTCCAGCAGAAGCCTCTCAAGTTCTCAAAATCCCAATTTCCCCTTTACTGGAGGCCTATCATTTCTGCTGGCAATATACCAAGAATGGAGTGTACAACGTTAAATCAGGTTATAAAATTGCCACCAACCTGTATTCTCAGCTTCCTTCTTATGTGGTTGGAAGGCATTGGAATTCTATTTGGAATGCACAGATCCCCCCAAAGATTAAGGACTTTCACTGGCGACTGATGCGTGATTTTATCCCGTGTAAGCAGAGACTATACGACAGAGGCGTATCTGTAATAGATGTGTCCTGCCAGAGATGTGGTCTGGTGGAAATTGTGGATCATCTGCTGCTCTCCTGCCCGTATGCTACAAGTGTCTGGGCTGCTGCAGGTATTTCGTTACAAGGTGATGATATTAAATCCTGTATATCTTTTGTATTTGTTGGGAATTTGTCTGATGTTGGAAACCGAATTTTGGTTATTTGCTGGAGTATCTGGTTCCACCGAAACCTTTTGTGTTGGGAGCAACAAGATACTTCCCCTAATGCAGTAGTGATTTTTGCGGATGGTTTCCTTAAGGATTGGCAGGAGGCAAAACATGCTTTTGCTCAAATTCAGCCGCGTGGTAACAATCTTTATCGTTCTCACTCTTGGTGCAAACCTGAACTGGGATGGTTGAAGTGCAATGTTGATGCTTCAGTTTTGGGGAGGGATAACAGTTCAGGCTTTGGGGTTGTTCTTCGCGATGACCAGGGGCGCTTTGTGAAAGCTTTTTCGGGTCATATACCTGGTTGTGTTGATGCTTTGATGGCTGAAGCTATCTCTATTAAAGAAGCGTTGACTTGGCTCAAGAGTTTAAACCTGGATAAAATTATTCTGGAGTCAGACTGTTTAGAAGCGATAAACTATCTCCTTAAGCCATCTGGTAATCTGTTAGAGGTTGGTGTAGTGTTTACTGAGTGTTTGACACTTCTAGCTCACTTCCAACATTTGTCCGTTCAATGGATTTCGCGGAGTGCTAATAAAGCTGCTCATACGTTAGCAAGGGTCGCTTTATTAAATGCAAACCGTTTCGTTTGGGATAACATCCCTAGTAGTATTGTTTCTGTGGTTCTTTCTGATTTTTTCGCACTTGTTTTCAATTCTGACGAAGCTTAGGTCCGGGTGTATAGGGTAAAGCCTATTGGCTTGGGTTTAGTTGCTTCCTCAGTTTTGACTTCTCGTTTTGCTTTAATGAAACTTTAATTTCAAAAAAAAAAAGTGATTCATAGGCCAATCCTAGACCGTGACCTACAAGCTACTGTTACTACTAGTGACAATGACCAATGCTGGACCAAATTTAAACCTCAATATTTATGACGAACAGTTGGTTATTAATCTTTTCGTTATTTCGGTAAGAAAGAACGCATTTGGAATTTTTTCAGTTCAGTAAATTCAATCATAAAATTTTTGAACTATCTCATTATTTTAGTTTAATTTTTAATATTTCGATTTGATTTATTTTAATAACTTTTGTCGTTAAAAATTGATTAATTTATTAATTAATCGATCAATTTTTATTAATTAATAAATTTTTATAAACTAAAATATATCAATTATTTTTTAATTAAACTTTATATTATTCTTCGATAGGTTCATTTATATTTTAAATTATTTAATTTTATCCTAATTTTTTAAATTTTAAAATTTTGTATTACCGAATTAACTTCAAAACATTGAATTGCAGGATAATTGAAAAAGAATAACATCCCTACTGGATACTTCCTCTTAGATAAGATTAAATTCCACGTCTACAATGAATTTGTGAGCATGCATTCTATTCATTATCGCCATCTAGCATTTAAGCTTACACTTGTTCGAAGACGCGACATCCTATGATGTTTTATAAACCGAACTGCATGAGAGAATTGTCAACAAGTATTGCAAAAGACAAAAATCCGAAATTATGGCAATTTTTTACACATTTTGTTCCATGGGCAACGTTTTTCCCTCTTTAATCCTTCTCCTACTAGTTCCATATTCTTCCTCGATTGCTGAAGATGGGAGGACAAACACCAGAGTCCCAAGCTCTGACATTGATCTTCTTGAGTTTCCATTGAATTTGGAATACTTTGAAGCTGAGTTCTTCCTGTATGGTTCCTTGGGTTTTGGCTTGGATCATGCTGCCCGGCCCAAAGCTAACTGATGGCGGTCCATCGCCCGTTGGGGCTAAGAAGGCATTGCTTGACCCTTTTGTTAAGGATGTTATCGAGCAATTCGCTTGGCAAGAAGTGGGACACTTGAGGTTCGGTCCTTTAAACATGATATGTGTACACAATAGCTTGTGTTTTTAACTTTTACGGTTGTCATGTGAGTATTTTTATGTATGTATGTATGTATGTATATGTTGCAGGGCAATTAAAAACACCGTAAAGGGATTCCCAAGGCCATTGTTGAACTTGAGTTCAGAATCGTTTGCAACTGCTATAAACAAGGCATTTAGGAAGCCATTGAATCCACCTTTTGATCCTTACGCCTCTGGACTTCGCTACCTCATCGCGTCTTACCTCATCCCGTACGTTGATCTCACAGGTTACGTTGGAGCAAATCCAGAGCTTTCCGGTTCCGTTTCCAAGAGGGTACGTAGAAATCTTGAACATAAGATAATTCGAAACCTTAATATGTTCTGATTTTTGCATGTTATTATGTCTGTGCTGTCGCACTTTTGGCTGTGGAGTCGGGCCAAGACGCAGTGATTAGAGCATTACTGTATGAGAGAGGAAAGAAGAAGGTATACCCTTATGGAATAACAGTGGCAGAGTTCACAAATCGCATATCTGAGCTAAGGAACAAGCTAGGGAAAGCTGGTCTGAAAGATGAAGGGCTTGCGGTTCAATAGGCGCAGAGAGTAGGATAAGTGGTAATATTCTTGCCGAGGACAGTAACTCCGTAGGATATGGAAGAACAGCGGAACAGACACTGAGAATTATATATGGAAGTGGCGATGAACATCTTCCTGGTGGGTTTTATCCAAACGGAGCTAACGGTCGCCTTGCTACTACTTATTATAGATCGTAGTCATCACATAATAATATGCCTCTACTCTAAAGCTCATCACAAACAAAATAATGCATTGTGTTACGTTTTCATGTATCTCCATAAATTTATTTATCAGCTCTCTGCATATTCCTAGTTTTAGCTTTCTATTTCCTTGTTCCTGCTTGAGTACTGTTGGTTTGTTTCAGCTGGTTTTAGTCAGAAGCAATAACATTTAATCTCAACCATCTTTTACAATTAAGACCTGAATGTGATCCCAGAACAAAAATTCCTTTAATAACATAAAAACAATAAGAGGAGAGAATAGATACAGCTCTTCAAGTTGCTGAAAATTATAAAAAAAGAAAAAAGAACAATTAGTTCTGAAACTCCCAGGATGCATGCGAGGCATGTAGCATCATCAATGTCGCATTTCGTCTTAAGTACACGGTTGCAAATAAAGAAAAAAAGGATTGAAAGGGATGCTATTTGAATCAAATAAAATTTGGATTGATTTAAGCCGAAACTTTTGTGGATAAGTTTGAATGATTTCCTTCAATTTATTTAGCCAAAAAATTTATTTTTGCCACACTTTACCTAAGCCAATTTACAACCCTTATAAATTTCCTTTGATTTATGCATTAAGTTGATTTTTGTTTAATAGTAGAGATATGATTTTTGAGCAAGTTTATCAAAATAACTCGCAATGTTTTGATTTAAGAGCTTAATGAACTATAAACATTTTGAGTTTACAGAGTGAATTTCTTGAGAAGGTGCCAAGTCTTGTTTTATTTGATTTTGATAGAATTAATGAGATGCTACATTTAATTTTAACAATTTGTCCTTTGAATGTTTATTCTCTCAATTATTATTTTATCTTAAACCTTTAATGAGAATTAGTTTTTGGATATTTCTGGCTAACATGAAAAGAGAGGTTGTGAGAATGATTGATGTATTGAATTGATGTATGCTTGAGGACAAGCATGTCTGGTGTGGGAGAATTTCATAAGATGTTATCTTGTTAAACGAATTGGTATTATCTCTTTTGTTTTGGATATATTTTGGTGCTTAAATAGGAAAATTAAAGTTTGTTTTGTTCTAGGAGATGCAAAGTAGAGATTGCATCAAATTAGGACATTATTCACTACAATAAAAAATAGGTTTTAATGGCGAAGAATAAAGATTTTCCGTTAGGAAAAAAAATTTGGCGGTGAAAATTATCTACAGAAAAAGTTGTCGGAGAAACGGCCATAGGTAAAATTTAGCAACGGATATAATGAATCTATTGTAAATTTAGCAACAAAATCTTGTATTTCCGTGGGTAAATTTATTGACGAATTAAGAATATTTTGTAGCTAATTTATTGACAGAATCACAATATTCCATTGGTAAATTTACCGACGGTTAGTTGTAGGTTTGTCTCTTCGTCGGTAACTTACCGTCGGATTGATATATTCGATCGCTAAGTTACCGATGAGATAATATATTCTGTCGGTAAATGTTTAGCAACGGATAATAGTTACCAATAGAATATATTACTCCGTCACTAAGTTACCAATGAAATAATATATTCTGTCGGTAAATGTTTAGTAACGGATAATATTTACCGTCAATTATCAATCTGACGGTAAGTTACCGACGGAATATAACACTCTTTTGCTAATTAGCGACGAATTATTTTATTTTTGTTGGAAAATTTAATTATAATAAATTTCAATCGGGCCATTTCTTACTTCCTACCCGAGTTTTCTGTTGATAATCTTATGATTTTTTTGTACGTTTAATTTTGGTAAATAATAGATAACATTGATTGATAAATGTAAAGAAAACATTATCCTGAATGGTATAATAAAAAAAATTATAATGCACACGAATAAGTACCTTGAAAATAACTGTAAATTAAGAATTTATATAAAAACTTAAGAGTAGCAGACTATCAAATACATTCACTTATCCAGAAGCTATGAAGGTGATGAAGACGGATGCTTTGACTGCTGCAATGAGGTCCTATTCCTACCCTTCAACTCATTTACCTCATTACGGAGTTGGGTTATGCCCTCTATCAGCCTCTTTACTGTGCTCTCAAGCTAAAGGACTCTTTCATTTGATGCAGACCACCCACTAGATCCAACTGTAGTAGACGTGGAGGATTGCGAATAACATGTATTTGCAAATAAACCTAAGCTGAAAATCTTTGCACGGTGGTCCCTACCACCTACTACATTAAGATATGTCTGGCTCTCATCAACAATTTCTTAGTTCTAAGATTGTCGTTTAATGCTTTCTTGTATTTGGTCCTATCATTATAATTGTTTATGTCAATAAGTGATACTTTTTAAGAATTAATATTAAAGTATAGATTTTACATACATGAAATTGTCTGCATTGGGTGTTGATGAAGGTCACACCATCATGTTTCTTGGTGTGAGTGTGCAAAAAGAGTTGATGTAGTGTAGGTTTCCTACTCATAGAATTTTTCTGTGTCAGATTAAATTGTTATAAGTGAATTATAATTTACAAAATTTCGGCCAAATGTTCTCTATTTTTATGGTATTTACCCCCTGTTAGACTAAAAAATTTAACTTAAAAACACATCTATGAATGGCATCAGACATTTATAACATTATTATTCTCCATAATGAACATATATTTTTATTTTAAATTTCATACATCAAATTACATTGAAATCAAATTTCATACATCAAAGTACAAAATACAGAATGTAAGTGTAAAGTTTTGATACTTACAAGTTGAAGTGCATGCTCCTAGTGGGTCAAAGATCCTCTACTGTGTATGGGTAGATTCTCTCTATCTGGTCCTTCACATCTATTGACAAAGTTGTGCTCTGAAATGAATATTGCCTCAGGTGATGCCCAATACTGCTATCAATAACTCCATATTTCTTCAAATATATACGGTGATCGTACACCATTCTTGTGTATCAAAGTAAGAACGTCTCTATAACGAGTAGGAGCTCGCCTATGCCATAAATTATAAATTACAACATCAAATTTTGGATCCCAAAAAAATTCTTTCTGAAAAAAAGAAAAACATACTATAAGTACTTATAAATGAAAATATTTATCTAATTAATGTAAACAAATTAGATAAAGTAAAAAAGATTAAAGAATATATTTTGTGAACCTCAAACTCTTAATAATAAAAATCATTTTTTGACTGAGAGACATTCTTCCATATATAACCCTTAAGAACTATTCTCTCCTTGAACTTAGATAAGATATTTGTTAAGTACATTCTAGACGGAACCAACCTAATATATAAGTTCTTTTAGATCATTTTCAAATTAAATCCTATAACTTTAGTACAATTTTTTTTAGGAATTTTACTTACAAGTTATTGACAATTGTGATGTACATTCTTCCATCAACTCCCTTTACTTCAGGCTGGAGGTCGCCTCCTTCATCTACAATGTTTACCCCTGATATCTCTGTCGATATAAAGGTGGTGGATGATATAGGGCTAGTGGATGGTGTAACAGGGTTGTTAGATAGTATAGTAGCAGGTACAGAAGATGATGCCTCATTAGGATGTGCAGTAGTATCTGCAGAATGTGATGCTTCACTTGGAAATGCACTGGCTTCTCCAAATCACGGTAACATGAACTTTGGTCTCATCATATCCTATTTTCTCTTTGGTGACATATTTTTACCCTGAAATTAACATTTTATTGAGTTTTCGAGTAATAGAACAATATAAATTAAATATATAACAATATATTGTTGATGCAAAATAATAGATTTATTCATATAATATTCTATTACAAATAAAAATTAATCGCTATCAACACTTAATTGTAAATCAGAATCATCATCATCTTCTTTTTCCTAAGAATTAGAATCAAACTCAGGCTCTTCTTCAGATCTCTCGCCCTCCTAATCCTTTCCAGATGAAATTTCAAAATATTCATTATTTGGATCGTTCAAAGGTTCATTCTTGTCATATGTTACACATGCATTTTGTAACATCCCACCCCCGATATGAAGGGTAAAATAGTAATTTGAAAAGGACCAAGAGCGATTGAGATTAATTGAAATATTCATGCATATCCTTATATGTGAATAGTGAAAATTTGCACATGAAAAGAACTGTACA
>JAOTAX010000197.1:18513877-18534934 GCA_025629825.1 Erythroxylum guanchezii
CATTAGTGTCATCCTTCTGTTATTTATAAAATTGTATTCCGCAAGCTCTGTAAATTAATACTTTGTATTTATAGCGGACCCAATTTGGTTATGGATTGGTATACATTAAATGGCTATTTTAAATTATTGTTGAATGTTTATAATGATTGGGAATGACTGGAATGGTATACAAATTAACGCGGGCTCAATTGTCTACTGTTTTTCGCGCGTATGAATGTTTACAAAAAAAATTTGATATTGAGTTTACTGAGTGATGTAGCACGCTACTCTCGCAGAGCACGGATTTGGATATCACCATCGATGTCAGGTTCGGGTCACGCGGGAGTAGAGTGTTACAATTATTTCATAAACATCTTCTTGAAATGCTTCACTTTCAGTTCTCTTATTTTCTCCTTTTCTATGTAATTCAAAAACCCCTCTAGGTTTTACTTTGCAAACGGTCAACCAATCTGACTTATCTCATCGTAAACTGGGAAAAGGGACATAATACACTTGGGTTGCTTGCATCGCTAACACAAAGGTTCAATTTGTCTAAATTTTCTTCGCTAGTTGATTTCAACTAGATTGTATCGGCTGTGCACTTTTGTTCCAACATTAGGAGTTGGATCAAACCATTCACAATTAAATATCACACTCTGTTTTATTGGCAATACAAGGTACTCAATTTGAAGTATCTCAATAATTTTACCATAGTAATTCATCAATGCTCACTAGATGCAAACCCCATTACTTACTATTTTCGTGATATGACCATGATATTTTGTATGAAATTTGTATCCATTAATAAAATACATTGAATACGATTTAACAGTTTGCAAAGATCCTTTCGCAAAATTACAAATGAACTTGTTTTCTATTGAATTTTCTGAGGCCTACATAATAAAAAAATTTATCATATTAAATAGTATAAGGTCATCTATTCACTTTGATATGATAATTCAACCATTTCAATTATTACAAGTGTAAACTTACATATTTCTCAAACCATTAAGGAAAGTGTCTTTCAACTTCTTTATTGATATCATCTTGTATTATTTCAGGCATTAGCTCGCATAAATATTTCTCGTATAATCTAAAAGTATTATTATGTATTTTATTTGTGAACAATAGTAACTTCAGAAACTCAAATAATATATTTCAAAATTAACGTAAACTTACTGCACAAAAGGTTAAATCTCTTGACAATTCAATAAAATGTAACTATGAGCAACCTCTATTTCTTCTGCTGTTAGTATTCTTCTTGTTGAATGTCCATATATTCGTCCTGGATATATGAAAATAGATAAGTTACCATCAACATCACCCGTTTCTCGCCCATCGTCGTTACGAGAAACTTTTCTTTCTCTTTTACGCACATGCGATTCAAAATAATGTGAACAAAATGTACTTGCTTTCTCCACTAAATAATCATTGCATATCGAATCTTCAACTCTAGCCTTTTTTTGACATTTTTGTTCAAGTGATGCAAATACCTACATTATAAATAGGGTTATTACAATTCTATGAATAAAATATGCTATAAGTTTTATTTAAATATTAACTATAATAACCTCTCAAATGGATACATCCATCGATATTGAATTGGACCAACAAGTTTAGCCTCGTATGCTAAATATATAGGTAGATGCTTCATACAATCCCTTTGAGGGAAAATCCCTTAAAATTTGCACAAGATAACTAGAATTTTTCTTTCTAGTTTTTCCATTTCAGTCAACTTTATTTCAGATGATGTTAAGCTTTTGAAAAACAAACTTAATTCTGTTATGGCTTCCCAAACCTTATTCGATAACAACTCCTGAAATGCAATTGGAATTAGCCTTTGCATAAACACATGACAATCATGACTTTTCATCCCAAATAATTTGTACTTCCTCATTTCCACACACCTTGCCAAGTTCGAAACATAACCATCGGAAAACTTTAGACTTTTAACCGTTCATACAAAATTTTCTTTTGGTTTTTGTCCAAAGTGTAACATGTTTTTGGATATTTACCGATGTGAAGATCTTTATCTAACTTATTTCTTCTACAAAAAAGTTTCAAATCGGCTCATAATTTTGCATTGTCCTTTGTCCTCCTTTCAATGTTCATTATGATATTGAACAAATTGTCAAAAATATTTTTTTCAATATGTATCACATCTAGATTATGACATATCAAATTACTTTTCCAATTTGGCAAATCCTAAAAAGATTCTTCGTTTTCTCCAACCAAAATTTTTACTAATGGTTCTATTAACTTCTTCAGCTTCACGTTTTATAACTTCCAGCAACCCTAATTCATTAATCTCGTACAATATCTCTTCATTAGCTTTGTGAGAGGGAGGAGGTGTTTATACCATTCTATTCTTAATGAACTTTTGTTTATTGCATCTAAATTGATGATCTGGAGGAAGAAATTTTCTATGGTTGTCAAACTAAGATTTTTTGGCCCCGTTAGGAAGATAAAACGCATCAGAATCATTGTTATAGTAAGGACAAGTCGATTTCCCTGCTATGCTCCATCTAGACAACATAGCATACGCAAGAAAATTACTAATAGTTCACATCAAAGCTGATCTCAACAAAAAATTTTGTTTAAGAGACACATCATATGTCTTCATACCAAATTCCCAAAGATTATACAATTCAAATACCAATGGTGTAAAAATACATCAATTTTATGCTTTGGATTCATAGGCCTTGACACAATTACCGCTAAGAACATATATGCCTCATTCATACATATCCATATAGGCAAATTATAAGGAGTAATTATGATTGTCCATAATGAATATTGTTGGCCAAATTGACCAAAAGGTTGGAATCTGTCTATCGACAATCCTAACCTAACATTTCGACTTTTAGCTGCAAACTCAAAATGTGTGTTATTGAAATGTTTCCATACGACTGCATCCGATGGATGACTCATTATTCCATCTTCTTATTCATGTTCATTATGTCATCTCATGTGAGATGCAGTAACATCAGAGACATATAGTCTTTGAAGTCTCAGAGTTAGCGGGAAATAATACATTCACTTCTAGGTTACTAATTTCTATTTCATAGAATGTTTTTTAGGTTTGAACCTAAATTGACTACAAAATTTGCACTCTTATAATTCCACATTATCTCCCCAAAACAACATACATATAAAATTGCAACAATTAATTTTTTCAACTGGTGAACCAAAACCCCTAATAAGTTTCTTCATATTATAAAAATTATCAACAATTGTATGATCAGTAGGCAATGATTCACTATACCAGGCAAGATTTTTATCCAAAGTTCGATTAGAAATATGCCCTTTAAACTTTATGTTAAATATTCGAGCAATTGAAGATAATTGAGTTATGGTCTCACAATTTCGTCATAATTCTTGATCAGTTGATTTTAATAAGTCAAAAAACATTTTTGTAAGTGAGTTTGGTTCTTCTTCAAGATTATCTATATTTGCCTAAAAGGTATAACTGACTGCATCATAAACCATTTGAGTGTAAGGATTTTCAATTGCACCCACATTATTTGTTATAAATCCAATCCCCCTTCAATCTCATCCATATTTATTGACGAGTTTACTATATTACCTCTTGAGGTGCTACAAATTAATGGCTCCCCATGTTATGTCCACTTAAAATAATTTGAAACAAACCATTTTCTTAACAAATAGACGTTCACTTCATCAATAGGAAGAAAGCGAATATGTTTGCACTTTTTAGATGGACATCTGATTTTTGAACCATCCATATATGCAGGTTGAGAACATCCATAGTGAATAAAAGCTTCAACTTCCTCAACAAACTCAGGATTAATGAAACTATCGGGTGTTAATCGTCTATACATCGAATATCTATCAGCATTACTCATTTATGCAAAACTGTTATTTTAAAAAAGTGATTTCATAATTAGTATCCTACATTTCCCCTAAGTTTACAGAACATTTAATCTTTACTTTATAGAACATCCCCTAAGTTTTTACAGGTCTCTGGCCATTTCCCCTCCAAATTGAAACCAACCTATCCCACCATATGAGTTCATAATTAAAAATCTCAACATATGTGAGTATTAGTTTAAAAAAAAACAATATGCCAACCAAGCACTATAGTATGTGACATTATTTACCCTTATGAATCGAGAAAGGGAATTCTCGTCGTGACTACTAGGCTTGTGAAAATTTTCACTAATAAGTCTCATGGGAGCTGCATCAGGGGTTTCCAGCCTATATACCATCCTGGGGGTTTATTATGCAAAGAATTGTCTTGTCAATTACGTGAATTTCTTATGTTAATACTAGGTTTGAATTAATCATCTACAAGTTGATTTCCAAAGTTTGATTTTAAATGACCACTATAGTGCGTGAGATTATTACACCATATAAATCGAGAAAGCAAGTTTTCATTGTGACTCCTAAGCTCATGAAATTTTTCACCGATAAGCCTTATGGGAGCTGCATCGCGAGTTTCCAGTCTATATACCATCCTAGGGGTTTATTATGCCTCAAATCATCTATAATTATACAAACTCATTTGACATGCAGTAAATACTTATGTAATTCATACATCTAGCCATCAATCATTCTAACAATATTCCAAAAAACAACATACAAAACCAAGATAACTATGTTTGCACTAATCACCTACAAGTTGATTTCCAAAGTTTGATTTTAAACAAACACTATAGTACGTGGCATTATTACACCATATGAATCGAAAAAGCAAGTTCTCGCTGTGGCTCCTAGGCTCGTGAAATTTTTCACCGATAAGCCTAATGAGAGTTGCATCACAAGTTTCCAGCCTATATACTATCTTAGGGGTTTATTATGCAAAGAACCGTCATGTCAATTTTGTGAATTTCTTATGTTAATACTAAGTTTGAATTAATCACCTACAAATTTAAGTCTTTATGTTTCAATTTAAACAATGCCCAAACATAAATACTTAAACTATTAAACCCCAACCTAAAATCTCGTCAATCATTGTTATAGGTAAAATTGCAAAGAACAACACAAAATTGATCACATTGTAGGCATTACTTAGTTAAAAGTCTTACCTTAATACACGAACAATCGCGAACTACAAAGAAGACGAATTAGGTTGGAAAATTATCGAAGCTCTTTAACACAGAACACGGCCTGCAAGAAATACGATAAACAAATTATAAAAATTAAGGACCATACTATTGGAAAAGCTAATCTAATCACTAACCTATGAGATGTAGATGAATGAATTACATGAAAAGGAGCTTCCTTAAACAAGAAGAGGTGATTTTTAAGGTCTCTAAGGAGTAGGAAAATTATATATAAGACCTATATAAGTGAGAGTGATGAGGATGATATAAACATAATCACAAAGAAATTTAAGAAATTATTAAAGATTAAGAGAGAAAAGTAATTAAATAAGAAGAAGAAAGCATTTAAAGGCTTAATAAGATGACACTATTATTTCTTAAAGTCATGAAGCATAAAATATTATACGAAGTTTGTGCTTTATATCCAATAATAATAAGCTAACCCATTGCTAAATCTCTTGTGATGAGAATAATAATTATGATATTAATCTTTCATATGATGAGTTAGTTGAATGCCTAGAGGCTACTAGAATAAAAATGAAGAAAATATCTTCCAAGTATAAAGAAGCTTAAAAACTCTTTGATGTATATTGATTGAGATGAGCAATTGAAATATTATGTGTATGACCTTATACAATCTAAGAGTCTGGTTGTAGCAATGAAAATGAGCATATTTACTGCATGAGAATGAGGTATTGAAAAAGGAGAAATATCCTTAAAGCATCATTTTATAATTTCAATTTAGTAGGTAAAAAACTTTAATGCATCTTGGGTCCCAAAAAACATTAAATGGTAAGCATGTAATTGATTACAGTTATAAAAGTACATCATCTAATGATAAGAAAATTTTTTGTAATAAAAATAATGTGCATATTGTTGAGCCATTGCCTATTTCATCATATGAGCATATAGACTCTAATTATAGGCATAGAAACTTCAATGCTCCTGTATCATCTTCTATATCCAAAGCTAAAAAGAAATTCCATGTATATATGTATGGTTCATAACCTAAACTTAAAAGACATTGTTCCTATGGTAAAAATATGCAAAATTTTCATGTAAGGACACACCAAAAGAGCATGTAACACTTCTGGATTCATATAAGCTTCTTTGTCATCCAATTTGTATAAAAAAAAGCTCACAATTAGCATAGCCTATCTGAACAATTCTTCATAAACTTCAATAGCTCCCATTTCATCTCATAATACTTTAAAAGTAATCTTTAATTAGCAATTAAACATCTAGTTCAATTAAGATACATATCTGTACATAATTCAACTAATAAAACAACCTTCCTATAAACTAATGAAACTATAAAAGAAACATTCTAGATCTGTCATAAGCATATTAATTAACATTTTCGCACGAAATATCCAATACATAGTTCTTTTCAGCACAATACATTAAGCTATGCTATTTTTCAAGTTAAGAAGATATTAAACATACATAATGAAGCATATCTAAAGGAAAATAAAAACTTGGACAACTTAGATGAAATCTCTAATAATGTACAAAATCAACATATACTTGATCATTCATCATTCAACTCTTTATTTTATTGCGAATCAATCATTATGTTAAAATTTAAACCTCAATGAAAGTAATATAAGTTATTATTAAGTTAGATTTACAAGTTTCACTTTAATCAACTATAAGACATATAGAAATGAACATCTACTTCATTATTAAAAGCATAACTCCAATTCACAACATAAGATTAATAATCCTATTTTGACTATGTTAAATATAACATTTGTAAGCATGCCTTAAAGAAATAAAATGTCAAACTAATATAATATTCACAAATGAACAAGCATGTTTCAAATTTTAGTTTAGTCACATAATAACTTAGTTTAGTCATCTTTTATTTCATTTTATTTCTTAAGCCTTATAATAACTTAGCTCTAGATATATCAATTTCATTTCAAATCCTGTGGAATCACTCTTAGCATTTTTTCCATTTCAAAGCTGTAATATTCATTTTACTTATTTTATCTTATTTTTAAGCGTTTCATTTTTATTTCAAGTCCTATGATACAACTTTAAACATTTTCTCCATTTTAAAGTCCTAATATTCATTCTAGAGATTCCATTGCATTTTAGTTTAGTTTCTGCATAGGACACAGTATTAGGACATCTAGGAGGTAATATTCATTCTAGGCATTCCTTTTTTTTTTTTTTAAGCCCTAAGATATAACTTCGGCATTTCAATTTAATTTTAAGACCTAATATCTACTATAGGTATTAGTTTAGTTTCTGCATAGGACATCTATAAGAAACTCACTTTCAAATTAGGTGGAGCTTTAATAATATATGATTTTTCATGATAGAAGAAGAATGGTTTATTAAAAAAAAAAAGGTTTGTGTCTTCACCCAAAATATCGGTACATTAAATTATAAAAACATTTTTATATATAAATCATCTTTAATTCTTATTAAAAAAATCTAATATATCTAATAACATAAATTAAATCATACAAATAAAGCCTATAAGTGATCTTAAAATGGTATTGTATCAATATTAGATAATTGTCGCAAAAATCATTTGAAAACCACAACATCGTACAACAGTCAACATTAGAATGTGGAAGTTACGACCTTACGACATTAATTGCAGCTACAATTATCATCTGGCAACACAGTTTAAATCCATTTGCCAATTCAAGATTCGCGCATTTATATCTTTGAAGTTGATTTGCTTCTTTGTGTTTTCCACATGGGATTTCATTTTTCTACGTACGCCTTTTCACTTATTACAGTTTATAAATGTAACCACCACTCATATTAACTGACCATACTAAAACAAAACAAATATATCCTTCTTTAAGACTTTCATCAAACACTTTACAGGCATAACAAATTCATTCCTAACTATTAACAAAAATACTAATACCTTACATTCTTCACCAACAGGAACACATTCAGGCGCACAATGAACCACTAACACCTGAAATAGACGCAGACAATACAAACGACATCAACCAAAACTAACTCAAACAAAACCTTCCCTAACAACAACAACCAGAAAATGAAAAATCAAGTGAAAAAGAGGAATAACTATCCACGATAGACGATTAACTAAAGACAACAACGACGACGATGGTGTATAACTGAAGAATACATAAAGACGATGACGACAAGATTGGTGGGAACAAAAAAACCAATTTTTTCACAAACCTTTGATAGACGGGAGAAGGGTTTGAGCTGCGTTAAAACGTGATAAGAAAACGACATCATTTTCTTCAAATTAAAACAACAACCCGACGTCGTTGAATTTACTGACATAATTTTTTTTGTCAATAAATTTCGTTTACTTTTCTTGCCAGGAATCATTGGCGCATATTTTTACGATGACTTTCACTAATTCGTCGCTAAATTCCGTAGGCAAAGTTTCATCTTCTCCTTTACTGACGAAGTTTTTTTTCGTCGCAAATTACCTTTTTTCCCAACCACTATACCTATAGAAAGCAATTTTCATCGCTAAAGTACTACAGAATGTTTTCATCCAGTAATTTACAATTTTCTTATAGTGATTAGTGATAATCACGAATTTTGGATAAAGTGAAAAAATGACTGTAATAGATAAGGGATGTTAAAGCTTAATGTTATATTTACTTGAAGAGTTGAACTTTAAGTAGGAGATTCTTTCTATCACTATCATGAAGAGGTTGAGATTTGTTTTAGGTAAGCATTTTTGCAAGATAGGATAAGATTAGATTTAGAGTAGGAAAACATTATAAAAAGGACGTTTCCCACCTCTTCAAAGAATCAATCGTTCTTCTTCTTACTTTTCTCTCAATATTTCATCTTTCTTATATTTTGTGTTGAAACTTAAGTCATGTGTGGCTAAGCTCAATTATTTTGATTTAAGAGGATTTAAAACTCTAGTTGTAACCTTGTGAGGTTTTGTTCTAAACTTTTATTCATGTTTTAATTCAAGTGTTTATTGTTTTGAGTACTTATATTTGATGAATAATTAATATTGATTGATCTAACAAATTAATTTAATGTTAATTATTTTATAGCTATTCATGAATTTAATGATTTGTCATTGTCATGAAGGATTGATACAAGTAATAAATAGGTTATTAGTGAATTTGGGTATTTAACTTATAATAAACAAGAAAACTAAGTTGAATAATTGCAACTATTGATTATTTAATTTAGGGTTTAGTCTTATCATTTAATTGATATAAAATGCTATCACACCCAATTAATTGATGATAAGTTTTGATTTAGATGCTGGATTTAAACAAATTAATTTAGGAAATTTGAGACTTATTATAGCAATCATAATATGTTTCAGACGAATTGCTTGAATTGTAACACTTATTCTTTTTATACGAATGATCAATGTTATAATTAGATAAGATTTTTCTTGAATCGAAGTTAAGTATTCTTAAATTTCTCACTTTTTATATTCAGATGATTTATTTTGATTTCTTGTTAATTTTAATTAATTAGTTAACTAATTGAAAACCCCTCACTTTATTTTATTATTTGAAATTAAGAAACTGGTGTTTAGTACTTTTGGGATTCAAGTTAGTTCCATGACTGCTACAACAAGTTAAAGAATTAAAATTAATTTTGAGAGTTTTGACAACTTGACCACACATGACTTGAACTATCTATGCTACGAATCCATACTTGATCTATGTTGTTAATTATATTGATGTATGTGACTATTGTTTAGTCTAGTCTTAATAATTGGGACACAGATTTCTTTGATCCTATATTAATATGGTTGATGGACCAGGTTGTTTAAAGATGACTTTATAATAATAGCAATTTTGAGCACATAAGTTTCAATATGACATATAATTATAAGGAATTATATACCTATGTAAGTCCATTAATATATATATATATATAATCATATGTCATGAGTTATTATAAGGTTTGGCTTAAGATTAAAAGTTATGTATTGAGGTTTTGGGTTAATAGATCTAAATCATCTTATTAAGTATGGGTATTATATGTGTTGAAACTCTAGTATTATATTCCTAACATATGATAGAAAATTAAGAATAAGCACTATATATATGAATAAGTAGTGATGATCCCAAGAAAACTAATTAGGGTTACTTTTTTGATATTCTATCGTTAGAAAAGACACATAACCTTTAGGTATCTCTTTGAAGGTCAAAAGATAAAAGTGTCACAGCAACTCAATCAAATCTAATCCAGAAAATCCAGTTATGGTTTTAAAATTAAGTTTACCCTTATTAATGATTTGAGATCCTATTATAAATTTTATATTAAAATTAACAAATTACTCGAGCTACTAATTATTAAGAAACTTATCAAAGCTCTCGGAGATAGACTTGACTTTTTTCATTTTATTTGAAATTAATATATTCTTTAATTTCAAAAAGAAAAACATCCTATTCCCAATTACGAGTTCTCTACTCGCGTGAATTCTAAAGATCGAAGAGCAATAGAAATATTCTTCGTACGGCGTCGCAGCGCACATCTGCAGCGAAGGGGTCGATATATGTATATTCGAAATAGCACGAGGGACATAGAACTTGTGGGCGTCAAAGATATTCATATAAAGGTTAATCATCGAGAGACAAGGCCCCAGCTTTGCACTTACAAGGTAGCGGCAAATTAAGGTATGTGTTCTTCAGTTTTTCTTTTTATCGTTTACGTCCTTTTAATTTTTGAATCCCAACTTTCCTTGCCTTTGTCTAGCTTTTTGGGCTTATCATTGAGTTTTAGATACACTTGTGGATGCAGTAATCAAGATGACGTCTTGTTAGTTCTAGGATGCTGTGATTGAATCAATTTGCTATTGACTTCTGTGTATCTGGTTTCTTCATTACTTTCAATTTTTCCCAACTCAAAATTATACTTCGAGTTTCACTGTAATGAATCGGATTAGAGCGAACCCACATTGCAATTTTCTTTGTGCTCTTCTTTTGTTAAATTCTCAATCTAATTTGTCCTGTTGTCTAGTTTGTTAGAAATCTTTTTTTTTCTTTATACTGTGCCTCAATGAGGAATCCACCTGCGCATGCTAATTGATTCTGCACATTTTAAAGTTATCTTCTGATTTTAAAATATCAACGTTTTTAGGGTTATGATCACTGTTGAGGATAAGCTAATGACCGTCTTTTTGTTTTTGATTGTTGTGGTCTAGTATTTCAGTATATTATAAGGTATGGTCGGGCATACGGAATCTGGTGCTTATGATAAGAGCACCAATGACCTGCAAACAACCAATGCTGAAAATCTGCAAAGCAACATGAAAGTTATCTATTACAGGTTTGTTTGAACAGAAGAGAAGTCTTTGCTTGTAGAATCATTTTGGTTTGCATGGTAGATATGTATGAGATCAGCCCTAATATTGATGACAGACACCTCTGAAGATCTGTTCCCCAATAAATCTAAATCTAGATTTGAAAATTTTTATAGGGAATATGATTCTGGATTAGCTGTTAATTTATTAGGCATCTAATACTCTCTTCCTTCGAGCTGTTTGTAGTTTTATATTTTGAAATTTATCAAAATTTTCCTGGATTTGACGAAGAAATCTAATGATAGTCATTCATTGTTGAGACTTGAGATGGGATGAGTTAGTTTCAAATTTTCTTTAGAACAAGATGAAAGTAGTTATTATTGATTGGTTAAAAATCACCCTAGTCATGGGGATTGAATAGATTATGAGCTACATTTGCTTTCTAAATGGACTGAGCTCTGTTTTTTGTGCAGCCGAACATTCTTATCCATCATTGCTGGAGTAACTGCTGGAATTTTCGGATTCACAAGCGTGACTGGTTTTATCTTTTATTTCCTAATCATGACAATCACATCAATAGGACTCCTATCCAAGACCAAGTTCACTGTCTACTCATATTTTGAATCCTGGAACCAACTTTTACTTGATGGGTTTTTGGGTGGGCTTATGGTATGCTTTTTCTTTTTTTGTCCTTTCTTTTTAGATGTTCATGTGTTCAGAAATGAAGTTCCATATTTTACTTAAATTATGCTCCAGATAATTTCGGGAATTGAAACTTTTGAAGCATAGTAGTAGTATGGCAAAAGATAAATGTCGTCGTCTTGAGCGACATCAAGTAGAGGCACTTTGAATTATTTGGATGGGGTTACTATTGATTCAATGTCTTGTGTGGTGATGTTTATGATTCATACACATGTTTGTGGTTATACCAACCTAAAGGATATTTTGATATTGTTGCAAGCCTAGGTAATGTGTCTTCCCATCTGGCTATATATATGTATATATATATACATGATTGTGATTTTAGGTTGATAGATGGAAGGCCATAGCTTACTTTATTTTTTTTAATAGAATTTGCCTCATCTTTCTTGTGGTAGACTGACATTTTGTTTGTTTTTGCAGTCTTTCGTGCTGTTCTGGACGTATCCTTTTCAATAATAGAGATATTTCATGCATGAAGAGCTATAATTTGAAACATTTGCTAGATTAATAGTCATCTAATCATTTAAAATCTAGTGATTCTCCTCAATACGGTATGGGCATTTTAAGTTCACCAGTGCTGCATTGCATCTGGAAACAGTCTAATATATGAAGAAGTAATTTGCATGCACTTTCACTTCTGTAATTACGTGCACAATTCTTCATCCATGTATTGCACGGGAATGGTAGGATGTGGAAGCCTGTTCCTAGGCAGGCTACCTATATTCCATCAAAGCATCACTGCCAAGAACTTTTTATGCTACATTTTTTCTTCCTTTCCATTTCCTTGACGGAAATAGATTTGCATACGACATTGTGCACATTTTCTGAGGAGGTACCTGGTACATTTGGAATGAAGTGAAGGTTGTCTCTGCAATGAAGTTGCATGCCTCTGCTAATTTGCGTTTAGAGGAGTTTATATCCTTATGAAGTTATTCCTTGTCTTCCTGCCATTACTTTGGAGCTTTTTTCAATGTGGGGTTGATTATAAGTGGAAGACCTTTATTCATCAATGCTGTTAGTGTTTGGTGACTTTTTCCTGATAACAGTTTACTTTGTCATATAAGTCCATATTGATGTTTAATCAAGAACAATTTGAAGGCAGCAATTTTTAGAAACAGAAAATTCAACAAAGGTCATCGTTCTTGGCAAGGTTAATATCACTGAGCAGACAATCGTGTGAACTAAAATAATTTACTCTCTTGTGACCTGTACAAGATTGAAGTTCGATTCACTGCAGAATACAGTCGATAAGCCTGGCACACGGAAAGTAGGCGATCACCTTTCATGCAAAATTTATGGCTCGTGCCAAACCTGTCTTAACATTTTTGCATTTCTTTTCCAGATATTTAATCATAATCCCAGTTTATCGGCTTAAGCAGAATGACTCGCGAATCGGACTTATTTGCCAAATTACCTTGCCATTATTAAATAGCAGACTGTTAGATATTGAATACCACGTAAAATTTGTTTATTTCATTCACCAACTCTTTTGCGGCAGGTACTGATTTGAGAGTGGGTGTTTCTGTTTCATGTAGGGCTGTTAGAAAGGTTTCCCTTCGGCACTGAACTTACTCGCAATATGTGCCTACTTCTGTGCACGACAATCTTACTTATGTCCTAAGCAAGGCTTAGTCTTTTTACGTGATCATTGACTAACTATCGAGTTTTCGAACGCCTCACAACCTTCACGATGTTTAACTCTCATACTTGCAAGAAAATTACAGAAACACTAGAATAGTAAAGGCAACAACAAGAACAAGAAAAAGATATAGCTTAAAAGTCAATCTTCATTACATCCCTCAAAGTACACAAAGAATACTCTCAACTTTCTTGTGTCTCACAACACTCTCTTCTTAATTATGAGAACAAGGTTTAAATAAGCTATTTATAGGATTTCTAGAAGACTAAGTTAGAATCCTAATAGAACTCTACTAACTAAGATCACGATTTTATCCTATCTTATCTTTATCAGATTATTTCAGACTAACCAATATATGACATCTCCATCCAATTAGGATTCTATCTAATAAGATTAAGCTATATCATAATAATAAGATAAAAGATTACAGTATCTAGGAATGATTATCTATATCACGAAGATCTCCTCTATCTTCAAATAATCCTTTTATATGATCTTTATCTCTTAAACTTGATGTACATCCACTGTGATCTTATCTGTCACATCATCCAAGATTTCCTCATCACTATCCGTTGATGATGAGTCATCCAAGCCAATAGCACATTAGTCCTATCCAATGCTTACCTATGCCAACTCCATTAGCCATGGTCTGTCCACTTGAGCACACACTAAGTCCTTAGTCCATCAAAAACTTAGCCTGAGTCAAGTCAGCTCGTACATAGTTCGAAACTCACCAAAAACTCACACCATGCTTGATCTACTTGCTAAGCAACCTTGGAATTCTCACATATTTCTGTCATGCGTGTGATTCAGCTAACCTTTCATTTGAAATTTGTCTCAAGCTTTTTTTGGTCTTGTATTAGAATCTTGCATCTCGTCGAAGATTTCTGCCAATACACACCAACGCCTGCCAACACTCGACATTGTCCCTTCTCGTTTTTACCTCTTTGCAAGTCTTTTGCCTTATTCCGTTGTTTCGCGTGTCAAACATTAGTAAAGACTCGCTAATGCTCGCACAACCCCACTATCACGAGTTGGTGGTCTAACAGATGGCAATTGATCAGGTGAATCGAGATATTGGATGAAAGCTAAAATTAGTTTATTTCATCCATCAACTTTTTTTTTGTTTCTTTAGAAGTTAAAAATTTAAAATTTTCATCAATATAAGAATGGGATAACGAAGCATACAATAATAGAGGGTCGCACTACTGATTAGAAACTTGGAATTTGCCCCGTGTAAACATTCATATTAATGTTTTAAAAACCGAAACAAGCTCGAACCAGTTAAAGAAAATATTTAAGGCTTAGAGATTTAACCGGTATTAAACCACTATGCAATTGGTATATAATAAATAAGAATAAAACTTATAAGAATAAGTAAAAATATAGTATAAAATAAAATACTTTATTAAAAAATACTAATAATGCCTATTAATATATAATAAACTAATAATAAATTTAATAATTTAAACTAAGATTAACTCTATCATAAAATTTAAAATAAAAACAAAAATAAAAACTATATTTCTATATTATCATTTATTTAAAGACTAATAAAAATTGAAATATGTTTAAAGAAAGTCAATAGGAATGACTCTAACTTGATTTTAACTTGTTTTTAAATGTCATTTAAATATACTCTTTATAGTTTAAATATTATTTTTAACACATTCTTAAATTATTTTAAGAAAATTTACTTATATACTAATTAATAATTTAGTTTATTAAACAAATTTATGATAAAATAATAATTTTAAAAATTCAATTAGAATATAAGAAGACAAATAAAGAACTTATATTTTCAAAAATATGATTTATTATTGAGATTAAATAAACTTAGTATTTTTAAGGATAAAAACAGTAATTCATTTTTAAAAAAATAATTTAAAACAAAAATTTAATGAAAATATAAGGAGATAAATAAATAATATAAAATTTAAAAATTATAATTTTTTAATTAAAATGCGTGAAAGACGTAAAAAAGAAAAAAATCATTGAAAATTCTCTACTTTCCTATATTGTAATGAAATGTCAAAATATTGACACAGATAACGGTGAACATGGGTTGGTGTGTGTGGAGAGAAGAGGGAGAAATTTGTTGTTTGAGGTAGGTCTCACATAAAAATTGGTAGGTCCCATATTTTCTAAAAGGTGGCTAGGTGAGTTATTAACCGGTTTTTAAAGAAAATTGGGCAATTTTTAAGAAACCAAACGATTTATTACTTAACCGGCTAGTTTTTGCTCTGAAAGGTTATAAATACAAATTAGATCAGAAACTTGGGTGGTTCGTATTTATTTCAGTTGAACCGGCTTCTCCAGTCTGATTTTTAAATCATTGATTTAGAGATATAATACAAGAACCCAAGTGGAGATATACTAACCATTAAACCTCGAGAAATTCTTGGAGCTTTCTGATCCTAACCCATTAGAGAACTATCATATGCTAGCTCTCTTCTAGTTAGGTCATGAAGGTTGATAGGGTCTTCTCCTTGCTGCAATAACCCTTTGAGTCAAACGTTAGGGATGACAATCATGCGACAAGGACTACTTCTTTCGGGTGAGAATCTTATCTCTCATTTGATGTTACTTTCCTAATTTAAGCCCTAAACTCCCTTCTGACTGTTGCAGTTAACAGAGCTTTCTAAAGAGCACCAGGGGCGAAAAGGATCTCCCTGAGAGACCCTATTAGAGACAAGATGCATTTTCAAATGATCTGCTCCTTTTTTCCTTTCTAAATATGTTTTTCCTTATAACTGCATGCGTAGTAAAGAAAACCCTAGATTGTCATATTAGTTTCTATGAGATTGCTAAGCTATGAACTGCTCCTTAATTTTCATCATTAATACATGCATGACTTCTTGTTGACTGTGTGTTTGATTCTTGAATTTTCTGTTATTCCTCTCCCACCATATTTCCTTAACACGCGCAACAAAGCAAATTAGGCAAACCATAGAGTTTGCCTTGCTTATATTCGAGTGGTGGACCAACCAAGATAAGATAATTGGGAGATTGCCGCCATGTAAAATCTAGTGACAACTGCCCTTAGTCCAAGGCCATAATATTATGTATAAATAAAACAATAACAACAACGACAATAACCCAATAAAATTTTCTCTAATAGGCGGAGTTTGGAGAGATCCAATAATACATAATCTTACTCCTAAATAGTAGGGATGTTTTTGAATGACCTACACAAAAAAAGAGAATACCTTGGAGAAATTACATTTAAAAAAAAATGGTCCTTTGATTCCAGTTCAAAGTCATATAGAATACATCTTAGGTTAGAATCTACAAAAGGAAGCTTGTCCATAATACTTAATATTTATAATACTATAAGCTAAAGAAGAAAAGAATTACTTGGTATTAAGGATTTATGTCAAATCATTTTATGATAGCTATTTGGCCTCCTTGTGTTAACCAATTCTTACAAAATTTGATGTTGAATTTACCAATAGGCTGGTTATACTATGAATAGGAGTCTTATAAAGAAGAGTTAGGCTAGTAATTAGGTAGTACATGTTGCAATTCTGAAGGGAAAAAGGATTCATGGATTCTTAGCTATTATAAAGCATACTAGCATTATGAGGGAAGTTGTTCCAACACCTTATTGCCTCAGGTATTCTAATAATAGGGCTTTGACTACTACAATTATCAAACCACAGTGAAGCTTTTTTTTCATTTCCAATGTGACAAAGGGTTCTAGGTTCCAAAACTTCTCTCAACCTTAAAAGTTGGGAGAGGTACCATAAGTGAGAGTCTTTTAGGATAATACACCAAATGCAACACCTTTTTAACTTATATGAATGGATCCATTTAATCTATAAAGTTTCCTTGTCCTGAAGTATCATTCACAACTTCTTTGACGTAAGAACTTTATTGGATATCTTGATAGTGATAATCCCAAGGCCTCTTTTAGTTTTAGGTTTACAAATAGTCTCTAGTGCTTTGTTATCTAGCTTAAAGACTAGTATATATACATTAACTTTAGGTTAGAAATAATCAACTATAGCATTCCTACAAAAGATAGGAATTTGCTGGTCCAGGAATTGAGCCTCTTTTGAACTCTTTCAATTAGAGGGTAGCATTCATTAAACATGATCCTTCTTATAGTAATAGGTAGGCCCAGGTAACAAATAGGGAATGGCTTTTTGCTTATCTTGGTTATGGTTGAGATTCTATTCTCCAAATACTCAACATTAACAGATAGCAGGAAGTGACTTTTATTGTGATTGACTTTAAGCCTAGATAATTCCTTAAAATGATTCAAGGTGGACATTAGGATTTCAATTGACTTGCAATGAGCTTTATAGAAAAGAAAGAGGTCATCTGCAAATCATAAATTAACCAAGGATACCTTCTTACATTTAGTGTGATATTTGAAATCCTCTAACTCCTTTGAAGATTTTTGTAGGAGTATCATTAAAGAGAACAGAAAAGGAGGCAGTAGTTATACAAGTCTTTCTCCATATAATGAACTGTCTAGGAAAGTCCATAGCTTCTAGGGTTAAGAAAACAAGGTCCTATTCAACAAAATCAAATGCTTTGCTAATATCAACTTTAATTGAGCAATTAGGAGGTGATCTCTTCCTGCAGTAGCCTTTTAGGATCTCCTAGACTATTCAAATGTTATCACCGATTAGCCTACCTAGTATAAATGCACTTTGGTTATCATTGACAAGAGTCCCTAAAACAACCTTAAGTCTGTTGGCAATAATCTTTGAGATAATCTTATAAAGAAAATTTGTACAAGCAATAGGTTATAAACCATCCAAAGAAGCGAAACCGCTCTTTTAGGCATTAAGCATATAAAAGTCTTGCTGATGTCCCTTAGAAGTGTTCCTTAGGAAAAGAATTCTCCCACTGTTACTTTCACTATTGGGCCAATTATCAACCGAGATTTCTGAAAGTAGAAACCATTGAAACCAACAGGATCTAGAGCTTTATTAGGTTTCATTTGAAAAACTACTCTTTCAATTTCATTTTCCTTTACTTGTTTGATTAGGGAACCAATCTCAATATTAGCCAGCCTTTTATTAATGAAGCAGCACAAAAATAGAGGAGAGGCAATGGTACTTTGAGAGGAACCATAGAAGGAGCTAAAGTGCTTTTCAGCTTCTTTTAGGAGGTCCTTTTGTTGATAAAGGGTATTACCATCAAGGGAATTTAAAGCAAAAACCTTATTAGGACTCCTCTTTACCAAGATCGACCTAAAAACGAACTTAGTGCATCTTTCCCCTTACTTCAACCAATTCTTCCTTGCTCTTTGCTCAAGAAGGCTAATGTGATTGTTCAGTGCTTGCAAATACGTATTCAAGAGAATTTTCTCATTGTTCAATGGGGAGTTACATCCTGTTAAGTCAAAATGACTTTACGATTAATAATTTTGATAAAGATGAAATAATGAGGCAAAAGAAAATGAGACGGAAGAAAATGAGACGGAAGCAACATGAGACGGAAACAAAATGAGACGGAAGCCAAAATGAGACAGAAGGAAATGGGACGAAAGCCAAAATGAGACGGAAGCAAAATGGGACAGAAGACAAAATGAGATGGAAGAAAATGAGACAGAAGCCAAAATGAGACGGAAGCAAAATGAGACGGAAGTAACATGAGACGGAAGAAAATGAGATGGAAAAAAATGAGACGTAAGCAGATACAAAATGAGACGGAAGAAAATGAGATAGAAGCAGATACAAAAATGAGACAGAAGAAACTAAGACGAAGACCCGATACCACGTCGGATGATTAGTCAGTTTGAGTTAGTTACAGAACTCAACTGAATAACTGATTCTTCAAAGATCAAGAAATAAGAAGAAAGAAGCAGTTATCAAGAAGCGGTTGAAGAAGAAGGCTATAAATACAAGTCGGAGTCGAAGACTGCAGAAGTTAGTACATTTTACAAGAGCTAGAAATATTATTCATTGTGCTAAACTCTAGAGCTACTACTGTCTATAACAAAGCTCAAAACAACTTTCAGTAGAAAGAAGTAAAGTAGATAGCCTAAAGAGGCTAAGTGTGAAAAGAATACTTGCTGTAAGAGACCTGAAGAGGATCGGCAAAAAGAATACTTATAATTTTGAGAAGTTTAGTGAAATCTCATAAAAGATTCTGAGGACTGGACGTAGTCCACGGTTTGGGGTGAACCAGTATAAATCTGCTGTGTCGATCCTTACTCTCAACTTTCATCTCTAAACTTTTACTCTTATTGTGTTATATAAGTTCTTAGAAGCGAATTGCAATATTTTGTGATACGTTTACTCAATAGTTCTGAAAAAGCAAGTTCTTTTTAAAAGGGGATTATTTTTAAAAGAAAGGGAATATACAATTCAACCCCCCTTCTTGTGTGTTTTGTATATCAAATATAAAGGCTATGCTAACGTGTGATTTACTTCAAATTGTATCAAAGCTCGGTGTCCAAGAATCATCGTCACAAAGTGTGGATAAAGATCTATGACAGAATTGCACATATATATAGTTGAGGGTGCCTCCGTTACTAGACCTCTTGCGTTCAATGGAGAAGACTATCATTACTGGAAAGATAGGATGTGGCTCTTCATTGAATCTACTCATATCGACCTTTGGGATATAATAGAAAATAGACCTTATCCATCGATAGATGGAGAAGGAATTGCTATTCCACGAGTTAGATGGTTTGTAGATCAAAAAGCGAGATTCAACTAAATTCGAAGGCCAAGTTCTTTTTAAGCTGTGCCTTAAGCAGAAGTGAGTACGATAAAGTTCACGGATGCGACACTGCGAAGGAGATGTGGGATACGCTATCCATCGCACATGAAGGCACGAATCAAGTAAAGGAATCCAAGATAAGCATTCTTGTACGCTAGTACGAGTTGTTCAAGATGAAAGACAAAGAGTTTATCGATCAGAAGTTTGGAAGATTTCAAACCATCATCAATGGACTTAAAGCTCTCAGCAGAACTTACGACAATTAAGATCACGTTCGAAAGATCCTAAGAAGTCTACCTGTTGGGACCCGATCTCGGAACCGGACCCCAACAGGAAAAAAAACGAAAAACGGAAAACGAAAATAAAGACAAAGTGCGGACCAAATCGAACGGATTTCAAAACCAAACGAAAGCAACAGACAAAGCGAAAATATTGAATCACAACGAATTGAATCGGAATGAAATCGGAAACCGAAACAAAGCGGACGAAAGCGAAAGAAACGAAATCGAATCGAATACAAAGTCGAATCGAATTGGCTCGGAAGCAACCTAAATAAACGATGCAATTAAACTGAAAAACAAATTCCGACATTCGATAACATACACTTATAGAAAAATTATCGCGTTGGAAACTTATCAGATAAAAACCAAATCCAAAAACCCGGTATATATTTTTTTTCTCTTTCTTTTTCTTTCTTTTTCATATTATTCATTCCTTTTCTCTTTATTCAATCTTATACAAATCAA
>JAOTAX010000197.1:18539658-18572494 GCA_025629825.1 Erythroxylum guanchezii
ACACAAACCCTCCTCCAAAGCCTCTTCCAAAGTCTCACACCCATTCTACCAACATACTATGCTCTTTGAGCTCACTCCTACCACATTTTAGGATTTCAACCCTTCCCATGGGAACGGGATGTTACAAATAAGGTCTACATCAACTAGCTCATGATCATACACAATTATTATTCTACCCGAAATTGGAATAGATGGTTAGTGAGAGCACTCTCCATTTAGAGCCAAAATGATAAGATTCTTGAGGTTCTATTGTTGGATTTTAGTTTTCAGAATAGCAAAAAATACGTGGATTCATATCCCCTAATGTTCTATGTGAAGAAGGCCATTTATTCAAAGGCTTTTCCTTGGAGTTTTTCCCTTTGTTGCTCATACTAGCCTTTTTTCTTATTACATTATGAAATTGCTCTTCAGATTCATTACTTGACCCATTATTAGTAGTATCAACAAAGGACTAAGGGAGAGTTTTTGTTTCTCTTTTTTTTTTTAAAGATATTATCCGAGATACTAGTCTCCTTAATAGTCACTACATCACACTCTTCATTTCTTCTTGTCTATGGAAGATCATATGGATGGGAATCTTAGGATGAACCTAGATTTTTTTATGGCACATCATCAATTCCTTGGGTTTTGCTAATATTTCCAGCAGAATTAATAGGGCCAGATTCAACCTCTATCCCTTCCTTTTCCTTAACTAGGCCCATTAATTCAAAATAGTCTCCTCTTTTTATGGTTTTCCCTGTAGGCTTTTAGACCTTACCTTTTAGCTTTAATAAGGGCTTCCAATGATAGTTAATAGATACACAATCTTTATAGAGTTTCCCATTAGGCCCTAGCCTCATTAAAGGTATTTGATCTGGCAACTGCTTTAAGATGTCTATGTTAATACAAAGATGAGAATATTTAATTCTCTTTCTTCTAGTAGTTTATCATCCTTACATTCCAAAAAAAATAACAATCAAGCTTACCTTTTTATTGCTCAATATTCCAATAGAACATTATATAAATTGACCCATAATGGAATTACGTGAAAGCTAATTGAATTTGTTTGTAATCCAAGTTCCTGAAGTTGAAGAAAAAGAGAAAAGTTCATCACATGTCGAGGTCTTTCTTCCATTACCTTGAGAGCCCGAGATTTGGATATAAAGGTGAAGAGAATAGAGTTATTATCAACTATGAGCACATCAAAAAGGTCTTTGTTCTTCCACATAATGAATACCTATTTCTGGAGGAGAGGAAATAGAGGTATCTTCTAAATGAAGAAGCATATTAAAGAAACTTCCTAAGACTTCACTTTAGCTTGCTGGATGTCCATCTCAGGAGCTACAATGAATTTACCTCCATCTTTTCTTGGAGGGGAGTAGTGAAGGGAGAGGTCTTCATCCTTACCAACAACCTACTTCCATCTTTTCCTTGTTACTAAGGAAGAAGATGATTATTTTTCTGCTAGAGGGGATATAATATTAAGGGTTGTAGATGACTGAGGGTGAGTAGTAAGGAGGGAGATGTTTTGGGGGGCAGGGGAGGGAATTCATAAGAGTTGTTAGGCTGCTTTACAGTGGAAGAAAAAACCATCCTAATGAAAGTTGGGAAAAGACTAAGGGCAGAAAAAAGTTGTTTAAAAGTTTGTTTATAAAAACAAGAAGCTATTTAGAGGTTGGGAAAAAGGTAAGACTGGTGGACAGAAACGTCATTAGAGGAAAAGCCAACAATATAAAGAGACTAGTGGTGCCCGTGAAAAAGTCAACAACACTAAGAGCGGTAGAGAAGGTTTGGAGGGAGCAAAGGAGTGAAGAGAAAGAGGACAAAGGAGAGGATACAAATAGGGACAAATAAAATACAAAAAGATTAGGGTTCAAGTAAAAACAACAAGGGTTTGGGTAAAAGACTAGCTTGAAACTAGGAATAGAGAGAGGGAAGAGCTTCATCTTTCTATTCTTGCTATCAACTTTTTTGTTGGTATTACATATTTGATAGTGAGTGTTTTATGTAGATGGTAATAGGCCCTATCCAACTCCTTCCAAGTGAATTGAGTCACTGGAGCTATCCCGAAACGACATTGTGGTGTAATCAATCAAAATAATATTACTTTGGCCTTGATTTTTTAAACTTGTAAATTAAAACAATATTATTTTGAGACGTTAAGTAAAATGACGTCAATTTAGGAGTGGAGGTTCAAATCGTCATGTTTTTCGAGCCAATCTTTTAGTCCTAAGGTTGACTCAAAATTTAGTTAATTTAGACTTAACTCGTTGTGTTTTGGTCAATTTAAATTTAACTCGTTGACCTCACTATGTTATTTATGTCAATCCTAATTCTAAATTAATCTTGAAGTAGAAGACAACCGTTATGTTTAAAGAATAATAAGCAATTCCCACATATTGTATTATTCTTATACTTAATCATAAATATCCACTTAATATACATGTCATTATCTTAATAGCCATTGGGAGGATCGATATTCATTTGTCATTAAGTTGATATATCAATTATAACAATTAAAAAATTTATCTTTCTGTGTTAAGCTTCACTCTTCTTCTCATTTCTTTTGTATGTTACTTTAGCAATAATAATTTGATATCAGAGTAAGATTGTGGAACTTGTTTTGTGATGAAAGTGGTTCATCATAATTCTAAAAGAATAATGGGGGGAAATCGCAAGCACGAAATACAATAAATGGAGGGATTTGTCAAATGCAAGAAAAGCACAAAGCTTAAATGAAACTATAAGAAATGCAACTGAAATGCAGTCAAGAGATGAGAGAGCTTCGTGAATTGCTCCATTAATAAGTTCCAGTACCAAAAAATTATTAACAATCTCATTCGTTACTGAGGGAAATGGAGTCTTGGGCTATCCAACAGTGCAACCACTCTCATCAGCTAGGGCCTTATCTGTATATGGCATCTGTGCGTTTTAGTAAGGTCAAATTTCTACTTTTTGATGATTCAAATGTTAATAGTTAGATTTTAAGCTAAGCATTTCTTTTCTTGCCAAGAACATTGGGAAAATGTTAGCCAAACCACAAGCATATAGTCAACAATTTAGTGCTTTAGCTACAATATTCCCTCAGTTAACAACTACAGGAGTTAAATACTGGTAATGCTTTTGGACTCATTAATGCTCCATCAACATTATAAATTAACATTTAACAAATTTTATTTTACTTTTCTTTGATAACATCCTCATTTATAGCAAATATTTTGATGATCATGTTAAAGATTTAAAGATTTCATTGGAAGTATTGCACAAACATTAGTTTTATGTGAAGGAGACTAAATGCAAATTTGGAGTCACTATAGTAGAGTATTTAAGTCACGTGATGTTAGCCTTGGGTATTGATATTGACCAAAAGAATGTGGAGACAATGATGCGTTGGCCAACACCAAAAACAATGAAAGAGATAAGAGTTATTGGAGTTAGTGAGGTATTATAGGAGGCTCATTAGTCAATTTGGTGATATAAGTAAAACATTCACTAAAGCACTAAAGAAAGGAGCATTTAACTAGAATGAAGAGGCACAAACAACTTTTGAGCACTTGAATAAAGCACTTTCCTCAACTCTTGTATTGGCATTGCCACACTACTCTCAACCCTTCACCATTGAAATAAATAATTATAGAGTGGGGTTAGGGGCAATGTTGATGAAAAAAAACCACCTTTTAACATATGTCTGCAAGTCCTTATTTCTATGACATTTTGCATTATGAGAAAGAATCATTAGCCATAGTCATATCTATTAAATACCAGCATCACTACTTGATAGGGAAACCATTCATCATAAATATAGACTGTAAGAGTTCGAAACACATATTGGATCAAATAATGATCTATTCTAATAAGTGGCTTCCTAAAACTTTAGGGTATGATTTTAAAGTCAAATACAAGAACAATAAGAAAAACACATTAACAGATGCTTTATTCAGAAGAGTTTTGAGTGTAGAGCTATTTATGATTATGTTAACCTCTAGCTTGGGAGATTTCAATTTGCAATAATAGTCCCCATAGCTATCGAATAAGGTTTTGTAAGGAGGGACAATGCTAATAAAAAATAACATAACATTCTCTTTAATCACTTTAGGATGATAAATCATATATTGATTACTCAACTATCTCCATATAGTTTATAATATATTTGGTTATATCGATTATGTCAGTTATATCGATTTGTCAGTTATGTTAGTTGTAAGTTAAGTGTCCTAACCTAAATGTTTGGAAGGGTCATATTGTTTCAAAAATCTGTAGATTTGAAATTAGGATAAGTTTAGCATGAAAAGATATGGTGGTTGGTGAAAAGACTACTGGAACTTATCTAAAATTGATGTCTATATATATGTATGTAAGCTATAAATGTGTGGGTTTTGCCACTTTCTAGACCTCATTTCATGTAACCTTTGTTATAAGATATCAGTAAACGTTTATTACACATAATATGATCTGATTCTTTGTTATTTACTACCCAAAATATCATAAAAATCGAATTCAGATTAAGGAAATGTCTTAAACAATGAAGTAAGACTTCTATATACTCTTTTATCCAGATTTGGTTGTTTGATTATTTAGGAGTATATAGTAGGTATTATGGTGTTTCTAACCTATCAAATAGAGTTATATCAGCCCTTAAAGTGTAGAAACCAAAGGGCCTAATACCTATTTGACAAAATGCTTCGATGGAGTGCCTAGAAGATGTTTGATGAATTGCCTAAGTGAAGTGCACATAAGTTATTTGTTGAAATATACCTTAACTAGTATTTACTTCTAAAGTTAATATCTATATAACCTTGGAGTCAAATATCAACTCATGTTAGAGTAATGAATATCTTCAATATTTCACAAGTATTAGATATCTCAAATGTTAAACACTTTAGGACATTATCTTTGTTCTTGGACTTAGAACAGTTAAGAAAATTTCCATATATTTCTTTGTTAATCTAACTCCCATCATTAAATTGTTACCTTTTCATATTCAACAAGAATCGCTCTTGGACTATCATATTTTCAAAATTTTAAAATACGAATTATTATTCTTAATGAGTGATATCTTTATATACTCTCGTTAAAGAAGAAAATTATACTCCCACTAACCTTCTTGAAGACATGATAAATTCATAATCATATAAAAATAAACTCTTTAAATTCATCATAAAATTGAATCTTTCATTGTTTCATCGTAACTTTTCAAATTTCATCTTACTCCCACTACTAATCTTGAGAACCATTATCCTATAAGTATACATTGAAACGAACACTTTATTCAATAAGGTTTATAAGATTATATCTAACCTTTTGGATATCTCATAACTTTTTTCTATCCAATTTATTCTAAGCTTATTAGATAATATATGCTTCAACTAAGCTTGACATCTCAAAAATATTAATTTTGAATCTTTCCCAGTTATACCATTCCATATCTTATATGAAAATATTTTAATTGATTTAGTTAGAACTATCAAAGGTACTTTTGTACAATGCCCAGTTATAGAAGAAATAAATATTACATCATACTATATATCATATTGCATTCCTCCCTTCATAGAACCATATTATTATAGAATTTAGCTATGAAGTTATTTACTAGAAAATCTCATTCCATATAGAGAATCAATTTAAATCTCACATTAATCTCGTCGAAGTGTTTCAGTATTCTCCCTGTTTAATTTATACTTTGATTTAAAAACTTTAAAATTTTAAGTTAATACATATAACTATATCATATAAAGTCATTAATAATAATAATGAAATACAAGTATTCATCCTTTCATGAATTGTTATTATATCTAACAAATCATATGTATAAAATTTAATAATTCAAAACTATTACCATCATTTCTGTAAAGTTTGATTTGGTTATTCTTCAATCTAATAAGTCACTCAAGTTCCATGTTATTCATAATTGATAAACGTTTAATAGACTATGTTTTTATGCCTATATTTGGATATTTTTGCTTGTTATTTGAGAGTTTTATGTTATTTTGAGTACTTATTTTGTTTATAGTGTATTTTCAAGTCTCAATTGCCTTTCATCAAATTTTTCAAGAGGATTACTCTCAATTGCCTTTCATCAAAATTTTCAAGAAGATTACTTTCAATTGCCTTTCATCAAAATTTTCAAGAGGATTACATTAGAAAAAAGGATATATATCATGGATTCTTTTCCTTTTAGTGCTTATTTTGAGCTTTTGATGTTTATTTCATTTTCTATATTTAGGAACTAAGTTGATTTAGTGCCTAAGTATAATGAACCCTAAGTAGGGATGGATACTATGATTTGATCTTTTATTTAATAAAATTTAATCGATTGATTTATTGTAATTCAATTATGTGCTCTTATCCTTGAATTAATATGTTTGGAATTTTAGTTTAATGTTTGATTTCATATGAATGAGATTGAGAAATTCATTTGTATGAATAGATATACCTGTAAGGTTCTGATCATGCATCTCATAAATAATATATATCAAATATACGCAGTAGAAAATAAAATGAAACCTAAAAAAATAGCTCTACTTATGCATAGAGATATAGAAAACAAAAACATGAAGTGTAAGATATTTACATTCTTTTCCGATGATCTCCTTCGTTCTTTAATTTTCTCCTCATTAGATTGTCGTAAATCACAACGGTCAATGTAGACTGTGTCTAATGAAAGTCCATATAAGGATAGAAGGATGAAACCTCACTATGAGATGACTAGAATTCTTTCTTTGTGCTAGCAAAGATAAGAACTTTTGTGAGAGTTAGAGAGAAAAAGAGTGTGTGTATAAGAAAGAACCTTTCTTTTTCCCTTGTGTCCTACATAAGATGCACGAAAATGATGATTATTTCTGCCCTGTTTGACCTCCCATAACCCCATCACTAATAGGAAGTTATGGGAAGTTAATGGTTATGAATAGCATGCATTAATGGAAGTTATGGGAAGTTAATGACTATGAATAACATGCATTAATGAAAGTTTTGGGAAGTTAATGACTAAATTGGTAGCTAATAACACTTGTTTCTAATCCATTCCATGCAACATTTTCTACTATGATCACATCACGATACAATCCCAAAACGCTCTCTCATATCTTGAATCACCATTTAAGATTATTTTACTCATCCTTCAGATCTCCTATGTGTGTGACCCATTAGGTTCCTGATTATGTTGTCCATTTGAATTAACACTTTGTTCAAGTAAGTCAAGAGCGGTATCTAGCAATACGTCATGACCCCCAATTGACTGGAAAGTCAGTGATTTGACTACGACCCTTCCATATGCAATGTTGTTATATAATTCGTCCTTTTACCATTTATACCCCACTTGGTTTAGATTATGGTCAAATTGTCAACTCCTACTAGACTTACTACGTGACATCTAGTCCAAGTGATATTAGATCTTGTCCTAAGGATCTCATTACTCTATGTATCATTGAAGACTCTCTTCATGACGCATATCTGCTCTGACCAGAGACTTCCAAGTAATGACCCCAATAAGAGGTCGTGGGTATCATCTCCTTCTATCAGGAGTGGTAAATCCTTTATTGGCTACTCAATTACCTCCAAATACCTTAAGCTATACCCAATCATCACCCTATGAGTAACCCTTGAAAGGTACCGATGACTGGAGTCAAAGCACAAGATCAGTATCTGAGAATATCCTTGAGCACCTCAAGTCAAAGGATACTTGCACCATTACTATGATGAGACTATCATTGACATTGGAATAGAATATCCATATGATTATCTCTTAGTAGGTCAATCTAATGTACTTACTACCCTTAATAAGCATCCATATGTTAACTCTAAACAACTCATGTCTATAGTTAATGAGATCTACTACTTGATCCAATCAAGGAGTATAACATGTGCTAATCTATCCGGATTAATGATATCCCATCTCATTAATCCTATGACTAGGGAAAGTTTAGATACTAACATAATTTCACATGATAGGAATATCATTATCATGATCTCATCATGATTTCCTCGATGCTATGTTTTGTATGAAGGAATTCATTAAATCAATTTAAGATCAATATTAAATCCATAAATGTATGAACATCGAAATAATGAAAAATGTCTTTATTAATCATAAAATGATTTGTATAATAAGTGATAAATGTGATTGCCTTTAATTCACTTCTCTAACAATCTCCTACTTGTATTAAAGCCAATCGCCTTAATATCTAATACCATAGGCATGTACATATAAAACTCTTTTGGAAATAGGCCTAGTCAATGGATCAGCTATATTCTGATTAGTGGGAACTGTCTCTATCTTGACATCATTTCTACCAATGATTTCTTTAATCAAATGGTAGCACTTGAGTACATGTTTGGACTTTTGATGAAACATCGGTTCCTTCGCCTACGCTATAGCCCCGTTGTTTTCACATAACAACTGCACTAGGTTAACAATACTTGGAACCATATCAAGTTTTATGATGAACTTCTTGATCCAAACTGCTTCCTTTACCGCTTCTGAAGTTGCAATGTACTCTGCCTCTATCGTTGAATCTGTAGTTGTCTTTTATTTAGAACTTTTCCAACTAACTGCACCACCATTCAGTGTGAATACGTATCCGGACTGGGATTTGGAGTCATCCCTATCGGATTGGAAATTGGCATCAGTATACCCGCTTTCCACAAGATCACCTTCTCTATATACCAAGAATACATCCTTAGTTCTTCTCAACTACTTAAGGATATTCTTGACAGCCACCCAATGATCCTCATCAGGGTCCATCTGGTATCTATTCGTAACACTTAGAGTATATGATACATTAGGTTTAGTACATAACTTAATGTACATGATTGATCCTATAGTGGAAGCATAAGGAATCAAACTCATGCGAGTCCTCTCATCTTGTGTCTTTGGACACATAGATTTAAAGAGTGTATTCCTATATACCATGGGAAGATAACCTCTCTTGGACTGCTCCATGCTGAACCTCTTTAGCATTTTGTCTACGTATGTAGACTGAGAAAGACCAAGCAACCTCTTAGATCTATCTCTATAGATCCTTATCCCCAAAATATAAGTTTCTTCTTCAAGTTCTTTCATAGAGAAGTTCTTAGCTAACCAAATTTTGACTAATTGCAAAGCTAAGACATCATTTCCTATTAGCAATATGTCATCTACATACAGTACAAGGAACACAATTGCACTCCCACTAACCTTCTTATACACACATGGATCATCTAGATTTTGTGAGAAACCAAACTCTTTGATTGTCTCATCAAATCTGATATTGCAACTCTTGGATGCTTGCTTCAATCCATAAATGGATTTCTAAAGCTTGCATACCTTTTCTCCATTTATGGATATGAAAACATCAGGTTGTGTCATATACACATCCTCAGTTAGGTTTTCATTAAGGAAAGTTATCTTCACATCCATTTCATATCTTATAATAATAATGAGCGAAAATGGCTAGGAGTATCCTAATGGATTTAAGCATAGCTACTGGGATAAATGTTTCGTCATAGTCAACACTTTACCTTTGATGATAACCTTTAGCTACAAGCCTAACTATATGGGTAACTACATTACCGTCCATGTCAGTTTTCTTCTTGAAAACCCATTTGTACCCTATGGGTTTAACGCTTCGGGTGGGTAAACCAAAGTCCATACTTAGTTTTCATACATGGAATCCATTTTGAATTTCATAGCTTGAAGCCATTTGTCAGATTCTGAACTCTTCAGAACCTCTTCATAGGTAGTAGGCTCATCATCTTCTATGAGTAATACGTCGTTAAGTTCACTTATAAGAAATCCGTATCTCTTGAGAACATGACTTATCCTACCTGACTTACGAACTTCTTGTGTGTCAGAAGGTTGAACTATTGTTTCATCTTCATGAACAATAGTCTCGGGTCCAGGTAGATGATATGCGTCTGTTTGAGCATCTTGAACTTCCACAAGTTCAATTTTGCTCCCACAATCTTCTCTTAGAAGAAACTCTTTCTCTAAAAAGACAATATGTTTTGAAACAAACACCTTTTGTTCTGAAACATGGTAGAATTGATATCCTATATTTTCCTTAGGATATCCTACAAACATACACTTGTTAAATTTAGCTTCAAGCTTATTTGACTAAATTCGCTTCACATAAGTAGGACAACCCCAAACTTTCATATGAGAAAGATAGGGTTTCTTTTTAGTCCATATCTCATATGGAGTAACATCAACTGAATTGGATGAGACTTTGTTTAATACATAAACAGATGTTTTGAGTGCATACCCCCAAAAGGATTTTGGTAAATTCCCTAAACCCTCATATACCTCACCATGTCTAACAAGGTTCGGTTTTTTCTCCTAGCCACACTATTGTATTGTGGCGTGTAAGGTGGAGTCCATTGGTACAATATTCCATTATCCTTGAGATAATACAAAAACTGTTGGCTTAGGTATTTACCACCTCGATTTGATTGAAGTGATTTAATGCTTCTCCCAAGTTGCTTCTCAACTTCAATTTTGAATTCTTTGAACCTTTCAAAGGCTTTAGACTTGTATCTCATAAGATACACATACCCATATCGAGAAATGATCATCAATAAAGGTAATGAAGTATACAAAACCACCTTTGGCATGTATGGACATCGTACTATATACATTAGTATGCATTAGGTCTAAAAGTCATCAGATGCCTTCTTCTACTTCAAGGACTCCAGATAGGCCTTGCAATTTCTCTTCCAGTGGCCATTCTTACCACAGTGGAAGCAAGTTCCCTTCGAGGCAGTCTTCTTTGCTTTCTTGACACCTCCCTTATGCCCTACGAATTTCTTCTTCTTTTGGTTCTTTTTCTTTGAACCAGAAGAGTCCATCAGCATTATAACCTTGTCTTTGCGGACAGAAGGCTCAATTACCTTGAACATGTTGACTAGCTCGAGAATTGTGTTGGATATATTGTTCATCCAATAGTTAAGCACAAATTTTGAGTAACTATCGGTTTAACTCATCAGAATTAAGTCAACACTTAATTCATGATACCAAAGAATCAGAAACTATAGCAGGCCAATCAAGGACTATATTCGATTACCCTAAACTGGACTTACAGGAATGAAGTCCAGTATTATGAGACCTACTATCACCACTAATAATTTCGAGATTGAACCTAGTTTCATTCAGATGGTGCAACTCCAATTTGATGGGCCACGAGATAAGGACCTTAAGGCACTTATAGCAAAATTTATGGATATTTGTGATAAGCTTTAATGTTAATGCTGTCAATGATGATGTGATAAGATTGAGACTATCTCCATTCTCATTGATAGGCACGACGAAGCAATGGTTAAATTATCCACCTAGGTCAACCCTTACCACTTGGAACTAAGTAGTAGATAAGTTTCTTCTGAAGTACTTCTCGTTAGTTAAGACTACCAAAATAAAGAATGACATTTCCTCTTATAATCAAATTGACTCATAGACATTATATAATACATAGAAGATATTCAAAGAGATGATAGGAAGTGCCCACATTATGGTCTACCATTATGGATGCAAATTTAGACCTTTTACAATGGTCTCCATCAAACCATAAAAGGCAAATGATAGAAGTAGCACCTAGGGGTATTCTAAACAATAAAACATTAAAAGCAGCTTAGGACCTCATTGAAGACATGACAATCAATAACTATTGGTGGTGCTTTTCTTTTCTTAAGCAAAACTTAGCAACCCAGTGAGATTAAATGATGTAGATTCAGTTATGCCATTGGCAAACTAGGTTGAAGGTTTAAGCAAAAAGATTGATGGATTGGCAATGAATCCTTATATATTCCAAGCGATGTAATATAGGAAGTAAATCACTTGTTAATATAGAAATCACGTATAACATGTAAAATATACAAGAAGGGGGGTTGAATTGTGTTAAATAGTCTAAGATATGAACCTTTAAAATCTTCTTAATTTTCTTGACAAATTCAGACGATTACAAAACAATGCACTTAATTTGATGAGTAATGTAATAGTGGAAATTAGTATCTATTCTTTTAACAATAAGAAAATTAAAGAGGCAAGAGTTAGAGAATATGACACCACGATTTATACTGGTTCAACCTTAACCTTAGGCTATGTCCAATACTTAAAGTTCATATGAGATTTCACTATCTCCTTTAATGTTACAAGTATTATTTCTACACTTGCAGAGCCTCTTCAGGTCTCTTTCACAAAGTATTCTTTATCTGCTTTCTTAGCCTCTTTAGGCTCTAGTCTTTCTTTCACTTGAAAAGATATTGATTGAGCTTCAAGTTACAGATGTATTTGCTCTCTTTATTTCTTTCTTTTCTCTCAAAATATTTTTCATAGCTTGAGCACTTGAGCACAGAATTTCTTTAAGTATGTTTTGTACATTCAGAGTTCTCCCTTTTTTTTTCAAGTTTACGACTATAACTAATATTTATAACCTAAATCTCCAACGGTCTTCTTTGAGAAATCTACGTGTAGAGTCTTCTAAAGTCTATTATTAGTTGAGTCCTGTAACCAACTCCAACTAACTGACGTTCTAATACATTCTTCAATTACATCGTCTTGCATAGATTCGTATGCTTCGTCTGGTGTCTTAGACTTAATCACTTCGTCTGATCCATCTTAGTCGCTTTGTCTTATTCAGCTTTTGCTTAAGTATCGTCTTGATTTGATGATTTGTGCCACTTGCATTTATCTACGCACTTAACAAATTCATCAAAACAGTTCACACTTTTATTATTATTATTATTATTATTATTATTATTATTATTATTATTATTATTATTATTATTATTATTATTATTATTATTTGACTTTCAACAAAATCAATAGAAGAAGTGAAGTCTTCTTGACTTAATAATCCCCCCCTTTCTGATGATAACAAATAATCATAATATTAGAAGATAAAAATAATATTCAGACGAATAAAGCAAGATATATAATGATAAACAAAAAAATTTCTAATTCTAATTCTCCTTTATACTATTCTCCCTCTATTTGTTATTAATAAAAATGATAGTTCATTTTAGATGCTTCAAAATTTTAGAATAAATTTGTTGAATATCAGTGCTGATCGTCTTGAGGTTTTCTTCTATAGAAACACGTAGAAGTGCTATTTTCTAATGAAGATCACCCACTGCATCACCTAGTTCATCAACCTTAGTATTAATTTCCTCAATGTTTTTAGCTTAGGCTTCCTGAACTTCTGTTTGCTTGTGATTAGCTTCAGTCCATTTGATGAAATTCTTCAAGAGCTCCGAATTAACAGTGGCATCTTATAGTATTTCACTAAGTGGATGAATGTGTTCAAAGACAGATGGTTTTCTAGGTGAATTGTCTAATTCTATAATTTTAATTGAGGGTAATTTGTAAATCGGTTGCTCTAGAAGGTGTAAAATAGTTTTAACTGAAGGAATGAAACCTAAGCGTTTGAAATGAACAAGAAAATGCACAAAGGTTTCTAAGTTAAAATCGATACCTTCAATTGTGATACTTTTGTACCTTCCTTCTGATATTGTGCCAACTACCTTGAAACTTTCGTTTTTGGTAGAAGCTCCAAAATTACTTCTTGATTCCCTTGATATATAATGTGATACATAGACGTCTACAGGTTGAGCTGCATGACATACATCATCTATGTTCTTCACTGCCATTTGAATCTCTTCTTCTGTGAGATCATCTTCTCGTCTTTCAGGAAACTTCTTCTTCTTTCCTTTTTCTTTGCTGACTACTGGTGTTGGGCGTCTAGGTTGTACATCTGGTACAATCTTGGTTGTCGTTCTGCTTGTCACTAGATAGATTGTAAAAGGATCTTTTGTAATCTTCAATGTATATGGTTCTGCCTTTTCATCTCACAAAATACTATATAGTCTTCATTCTTCAGGGCTTAGAAGATGGATTGTCTGATCATTTACTGTTATAGGTTCAACTTGAACCTTAACTTTCTGTTTAGAAGGTTCTTTGATGATAATTGAACCTCTGTTACGATCAGATGTTGATTCTTCTATGACCTTTATCTTTAAATCTTGTTTATTTATCGGTTGAGGAGGGTTATAAGTTACTATCTGTTGTTCAGACGATGTCTTCGTCTTCTTTTCAACAATCTGTGTCTTTTGTGATTAGAGTGTCTCGGCTTTCCTCTTTAAAGACACGTGGTGAGTTGGTTGTTGAACCTTGCTTTCCTTTTTTTTTGGAAACATCTTAGCTTGTATTGGCTCATCAGATGATTGTTCAACCTTTAACTTTACTGATATTCTTCCGAAAGATCAAGGTTTTGCTTGTATTTCAGACGGAACATTTTCTTTCCTGCTTTATCATACTGAAAGCTCCCCCTTAGACTGTGCTTTCGATGTGAAAATCTACATCCGCTTCGACTTCAATCTTGATCCCTATTTTGTGAATATTAGAGGCATTGATAACACTTTTAACATTCAACTTTTCTCTGTTTCCTCTATCAAGTAGGATTCCAAATTCTTTGAAGAATGTTGTTAACAGCATACCATAAGGTAAAGAACCACTCTTCAGATGATAATCCTCCCTAGCCTTTATCATGTACTTTAGAATCAAGAACATAAGATTAACAAGTTGGTGAGTGAGTAGATGAAACAGACAATGTTCATCATTCATTGTCTCCACGTCCTTTGATTCTGCTCTTGGTAGCATACAATGGAGAAGAAGTGAGTGAAGAACCCTAGCCTTCGCAATAAGGGTTGAAGACTTCTTGACTCCTGGATTACTGGATCCATATAGTTGTTGATTGATGTTGGCTTCGTCTATATAACTTTGAGCGATCCAATTTGTATTGTTGAACAATTCTACTCCTTCATTTGGATACTCAATAGCCTTCACAACAGAATCTTGTGTGATTATTACTAATAACCCATCTACCATCAATACCAAGGTGTTATCTACCACCTTCACATTCTTCCAGAACTCATATATTTCATTCAGATACACCGTCTCTTGGATGTTGAAATTCTTCCATCCAACTGCTTCAATCTCAGGTTCGATATTCATCCAATCATTCTTCAGGGATGTGAAATTGTTGAGTCTTCCATAGACAAGAGATTTCGGTATTTTTAATCTGTAAAAGATAAACACTAAACACATAAATGTATTTCGCTTAAAGAAGCGAGGTTAGTATATAGAAAAAATTGAGAGAAAGATATAAAATGAAATGAGAAGGATTTGATGTTTAGAACGGAGGGTTGGATCGTCTTTGTTGAGAGCATTTTGAACAAGTCGGTTTTGAAGTTTTTCAAGAATATTCTAGAGTGTAAGGTGATGCAGATTTTGAGATGATTTCTTTTTATATACACTTTTGAAAAGTTACCGTTACTATTTAATCTAAAAACTTACGACTTTTCAGCTTCTTCAGGACAAATCATCTGGATCATGGAGTTTCAGACGAATGATCATTTAACATCACCATATTTAGGTTTTTTTTTCTAATTTCCTTAAATCTGTCTTCACTTAAGGGTTTGGTGAAGATATCAGCCCATTGTTGATTCGTCTCAACAAATTGTAGATTGATGATTCCTCTCTGTACATAGTCTCTTATAAAATGATGTCTAACTTCAATATACTTTGCCCTTGAGTGTTGTATTGGATTCTTTGAGAGATTATTAGCACTTATGTTGTCATAGAAGATTGGAATCTGATCTTCTTGGATAGAATAATCCTCTAGCAGATACTTTATCCATAACATTTGTGAACAATAGCTTGCAACTGACATGTATTCAGCTTTTGTAGTAGATAGAGCAATTAAACTTTGCTTCTTACTTGACCAATAAATTAGATTATGACCAAGAAAGTGACAACCTCCACTTGTTCTCTTTCTATCAATCCTGTCTCCAGCATAATCAGCATCACAGTAGCCAATTAACCTGAAATCTTTTCCTTTGTCATGCATTAAGCAAAGATCAGTAGAACCTGCCAAGTATCTCAGTATTCTTTTAACAACAATATAATGAGATTCTCTAGGATCTACTTGAAATCTTGCACACAAATAAACACTAAACATTATATCAGGTCTGCTTGCAGTTAGGTAAAGCAAGGAACCAATAATTCCTCTGAAAATAGTTTGATCAATCTTCTTACCAACTTCATCCTTAGTTAAGATGATTGAAGGATGCATAGGAGTTGACATTGGTTTAACATTTTCCATTTTATATTTGACTAAAAGTTCTTTGATATACTTTTTTTGATGAACCAAAATCTTTTCTTCAGTTTGTTTAATTTGTAAACCAAGAAAAAACTTTAATTCACCCATCATACTCATTTCAAATTCACTTTTCATAAGATTTTCAAAATTTGAACATAATTTTTAGAAGATGCACTAAAAATGATATTGTCTACATATATTTGTACAACAATAAAATCATTTTAAATATTTTTCCTAAATAATGTTTTATCTACTTAACCTCTAATAAAGTCATTTTAAATAAAAAACGAACTCAGACAATTATACCAAGCACGAGGTGCTTGTTTTAATCCATACAAAGCTTTATGAAGTTTATACACATAATCTAGTTTATCAATGTCTTCAAAACTTGGGGGTTGTTTACATAGACTTCTTCGTCTATAAAACCATTTAAAAATGCACTTTTCACATCCATTTGAAACAGTTTTATATTATGAAAAACATCATATGCAAGCAAAATCCTAATAGCTTCTAGTCTAACTACAGGAGCATATGTTTCATTACAGTCTATTCTTTCTTATTGATTATATCCTTGAACTACTAATCTAGCTTTGTTAAGGGTTGCTTTTCCTGATTCATCCAGTTTATTTTTGAATACCCATCTAGTTCCTATAATAGATTTATTGGATGGTTTAAGGATTATAGACCAAACTTTATTCCTTGTAAATTGATTTAATTCTTCTTACATAGCTAAAATCCAAGCTTCATCTTGAAGGGCTTCATCAATTTTCTTAGCTTCTAATTTAGAAATAAATGCTACATTGGCTTCTCTTCTAAATTTAGATCTAGTTCTCACTCCTTCTGATGTTTCTCCTATAATCAAGTCTTCTGGGTGAGAAGATTTATATTTCCAGTCTTTTCTTAAGTTAATATTTTCAGAAATATCTACTACTGTATCAGATGGATCATCTGGTGGTGAATCGTCTAGGTTATTAACTAAAGGAGTAGATAGAGTTTCATCATCAGAATCATCTCTTTTATCTAGATGAGAATCAACATCAAATTTTACATGCATAGACTCTTCAACAGATTTAGAAACAAGATTATAAACTCTATAAGCTTTAGAAGTAATTGCATAACCTAGAAAAATTGCTGAATTGATCTTAGAATCAAATGTATCCAAATTTTCTTTTGTATTCAAAATAGTGTATTTGCAACCAAAAGGATGAAAGTAAGAAATATTTGGCTTTCTTCCCTTCCGTAATTCATGTGAAGTTTTATTTAAAATAGATCGTAAAAATACTCTATTTTGAATATAACAAGCTGTATTTTCAGCTTCTGCCCAGAAGTACTTAGGAAGATTCATTTCACATAGTATATTCCTTGCCATTTCCTGAATCATCTTGTTCTTTCTCTCTACAACTCCATTTTGTTGAGGAGTTCTAGGACCAGAGAAATTATGAAAAAATCCATTCTCTTCACAAAGCATTTTGAATTTTTCATTTTTAAATTCTCCACCATGATCACTCCTAATTCCAGCAATAGAAATTCCTTTTTCATTTTGTAACTTTTTGGATAAAACTTTAAAGAATTTAAGAGATTCATCTTTACGTGATAAAAACAATATCCAACAAAATCTAGTAAAGTCATCAACAATTACGAGATCATACTTCTTTCCACCTAGACTTGGTGTTCTGGTTAGACCAAACAAATCTATATGTAACAGCTCTAGAGGTCTAGACGAAGTTACAATATTCTTAGACGAGAAAAGATGCTTTAACTTGTTTTCCTTTCTGACAACTTCTCACAAAAGAAATCTTTGTTAAAACTTATCTTTGGTAAACCTCTTATCAAATCATATCTAACTAACTTGGAAGTATGTTTAAAGCTAACATGACCTAGATTTTTGTGCCAAATCAGTTTTTCATCATCTTTTGATATAAGGCATGAAATATTTTGACTTTTCAAATCGTCTAAGTTAATTTTATAGAGGTTATTTCGTCTCTTGGCAGAAAAGAATATGGAACTGTCCTTGTTTTTGACTATACAAGAATTTTGATTAAAGGATACTTCAAAACTAGAATCACATAATTGACTTATACTGATTAGATTATGCTTTAAGCTATCAACTAGCAGAACATTATCAATAAATGAAAAGGGATCTTTACCAATTTTGTCGATCCCAACTATTTTGCCCTGCCGGTTGTCTCCAAAAGTTACTAATCCTTCTTGCTTATATTGGAGGTTTAGGAACATAGACCTTCTGCCCGTCATGTGTCGCGAGCAGCCACTATCAAAGTACCAATGGTGGTGGTTGCTTCTTTCAAGTAAGGAGATTTGCAGTATATATTATATCCTTCTTAGGTACCCATATTTTTGTGGGTCCTTTGGGGTTAGTGTTATAATTTTTCTTTGAATAATAATAAGAATACTATTTCTTTTTCTTTCTATTAGGAACAAAATTCCTATTATGAAGAGCATTACTATTATGAATAGTATTTCTATCATTAAAGCCTAAACCATTTTTATCATTTCAATCATATCATTCATCCTTTTTGTACTTTCTATAAATTTTGATAAATCTGCTGAAAGACTATTAATCCTTTGTTTTAGTTGATTAATTTCCTCAGATCTATCTATAGTTACTTTATTTTTCATATTGTCTACTTGTTTCTTAAGGCAAACGTTTTCTTCTTCTAGGAGTTTTATGTTCGTTAAATTTTCAACAAATTTCTTTTTCAATAACTTATATTGTTTTAAGATAACATGTGAATCGTCTAACAATTCTAAATAAGCATCCTGAAGATCATCAAAGTTAGAAATTACCTCATCATTGCTTTCCCTTTCAGCTACCAAGCATATATTTGCTTGTTTTGATGTTTCTGATTCGTATTCATATTCAGGTGAATCTAGATCTTCCCATGTTGCCATCACTCTCTTTTTGTTTTCTTGAATTTTCTTTTGTTTTCTTTTGAGCAACGGACGTTCATAATTGTAATGTCCTAGTTTATTACACTCATAGCAGACGATAAAACGTTTCTTATTCTTCGAATCGTCTTTGCTATGCTTTTTAAAAGAGAAGTCTTTATTTCCCCTTGATTTCTTTTTCCATATCCTTCTAATCTTTCTTGAAATGAAGGACAACTCGTCTTCATCTTCAATTGAATCTTGATCAAATTAACTAGCATCATCATTCTTGATTTCTTCAATCTTTAATGCTTTTGAATATGTGCTTCTATTTTTCTGCATCTTCTGATTCTTCTGACCAGCCTTTAATGTAATAGATTTATCCCTTCTGGGTTTATCTTCTGCATCAAGCTCTACTTCATGGATTTTCAGTGAATCAAGCAATTCATCTAGCTTCAACTTGCTTAAATCCTTGGCCTCTTGTATTGCTGGTACTTTGGGTCTCCATATTTTTGAAAGACTTTTGAGAATCTTTTTGACATGATCTTGCCTGTCGTAGATTCTCCCTCGAGCTTTAAGTCCATTAATAATTGTTTGGAATCGTCTAAACATTTGATCAATAGTCTCATCATCTTTCATCTTGAACATCTCATACTGATGAACAAGAATACCAATCTTGGATTCTTTCACCTAGTTTGTGCCTTCATGTGCAATGGCTAATGTGTCCCACAATTCCTTTGCAGATTCGCATCCATGAACCTTATCGTATTCACTTCTGCTAAGAGCATAACTTAAAAAGAACTTGGCCTTTGAGTTTAATTGAAAGTGAGCTTTCTGATCAACCGACCATTGCTCACGAGAGATGCTTTTCCCTTCATTGTTTATTAAGATATATGGACCATTTTCAATGATATCCCAAAGATCAATGTGTGTGGATTCTATGAAGAGCCGCATCCTGTCCTTCCAATAATGATAGTCTTCACCATTGAATGTAGGGGGTCTTGAGACTGAGTCACCTTCTGCTATAAAAACATGTGATTTAGCCATGGATCTTTGTCCTTACTTTGTAATAGTGTTTCTTGGAAACTTGCTCTGATACCAACTGAAGTAAATCACTTGTTAATATAGAAATCACATATAATATGTAAAATACACAAGAAGGGGGGTTGAATTCTATTAAATCGTCTAAGATATGAATCTTTAAATCTTCTTGATTTTCTTGACAAATTCAAATGATTACAAAACAACGCACTTAATTTGATAAGTAATGCAAGAGCAGAAATTAGTATCTATTCTTCTAACAACAAGAAAATTAAAGAGGCAAGAGTTAGAGAATATGACACCGCGATTTATACTGCTTCACCCTTAACCTTGGGCTACGTCCAGTCCTCAGAGTTTATTTGAGATTTCACTATCTCCTTCAACGTTACAAGTATTATTTCTACACTTGTAGAGCCTCTTCAGGTCTCTTTCACAAAGTATTCTTTATCTGCTTCCTTAGCCTCTTCAGGCTCTAGCCTTTCTTTCACTCAAAAAGATATTGTTTGAGCTTCACGTTATAGATGTATTTGCTCTCTTTCTTTCTTTCTTTTCTCTCAGAATATTTTTCATAGCGTGAGCACTTGGGCACAGAATTTCTCTAAGTACTTTTGTACATTAAGAGTTCTCCCTTTTTTCTTTTTAAGTTTATGACTATAACTAATATTTATAACCTAAATCTCCAACGGTCTTCTTTAAGAAATCTGATTGTAAAGTCTTCTAAAGTCTATTATTAGTTTAGTCCTGTAACCAACTCCAACTAACTGACGTTGTTGGCACATGAATTTTTTCTTTTAATTAAGCATGATTTAAATGAATTATAGGTAATGGTGGATTAATTTTGGAGTTAATTACTATGTCATGGTTAGTAGGATTTTATTTCATGGGTTAATGAAATTAAAATGCTAAGGTAATAAGAATATTCAAGGGTAGTTTTGGGAGATCACTTAAGTTTAGAAAGACATAAGCTTATAAGGAAGGGAAAATTGGGAAGAAGGAATTGTTGTCTTGCACTTGAGAAGAGAAAAACGTGAGTGAGGGGAGGGGTGAAAGAAGAAAGAAGAAGAAAAGAGAATAAGAAAGGAAGAGGAAGTGAGTTTTCGGTGGTTGAGAGAAGAAGAAAGTTGAACTAGGGTTTCATTTTATCTTAGTTTTCTAGAGATATTTTGAGGTTATGTGAAAAGGGAAAAAGGTAGAGGAAGATAAGAGTTTCCATTTGAACCAATAATCTCTTCATTTGATGAAGATTTAAGGTAAGTTTGATTTTTAATCCTTTGGATTTATGAAAGGGTTTTGGTTCATAAAACTTAGGAAAATGCATAGGTTTAAGTTTTCTGGAAACAATTTTATTGAATATGCATTGTGGGTTTTCAATTTTGTAACCCTATTAAAGTTGGGATTTTTGCCTATGAAAAGGGAATCAAGAAAGACAAGAGGAGTACGAGGAGAGACACATTTGAGCAAGTTATAAGAAAGGAAATCAAGGTGGGTTACATTTTTATAATTAAGTAATAAGCCATTAACGTATCTTTCAAGAAATGGAAATAAATGATTTCAGTTATTTTTTAAATGTGCATTTATTGCTCTTTGAATGCTTTGAGAATGTGCTACATGTTTAGTATATGAATTGTGTTTTGAATTATGAAATGAAAAATGAAAATGATTGTTGGGCCCCGAACTTTTCGTGAAAGATTAGAACTATTGAATAAGAAATTTTGGTGATTAATTATGAGTAAAGAACCAATGAATGAAAGTCCTTGAACCAAGATTTTATAGACAAGAGTAAAGTAAAGAATGATAAAAGTGGATAGATTCATGATTTGCTATGGTGTTTTGGTGGATAAGAGATTTTTGAAATAGAAAGAATTAAAGTGAAAGTTATGCCCTTTTTATTGTTCTGTCTCAGTTTTGCTTCCGTCTCAAAATGACATCATCATTGTTTTAGTATGACGTCAGCATCGTCTTAGTTTTGTTCCGTCTCAGTTTTGCTTCCATCTCAAAATGACGTCATCATTGTCTTAGTATGATGTCAGCATCATCTTAGTTTTGTTCCATCTCAGTTTTGCTTCCATCTCAAAATGACGTCATCATTGTCTTAGTATGATGTCAGCATCATCTTAGTTTTGTTCCATCTCAGTTTTGCTTCCATCTCAAAATGACGTCATCATTATCTTAGTATGACGTCAGCATCATCTTAGTTTTGTTCCGTCTTAGTTTTGCTTTCGTCTTAAAATTACGTCATCATCGTCTTAGTATGACGTCAGCATCGTCTTAGTTTTGTTCCATCTCAATTTTGCTTTCATCTCAAAATGACATCATCATCATCTTAGTATGACATCAGCATCGTCTCAGTTTTGTTCCGTCTCAGTTTTGCTTCCATCTCAAAATGACATCATCATCGTATTAATATGACGTCATCTTTGTCTTAGTTTGGCCTTCTGCTTCTTCTATTCGATTTTAACCCCTTTTAGAGACAGAATCTCACTTTGAGGTCTTCATGAGAGTTGTAGCTATTGAAGTCTTCTTTCGAACCATACAAAGAACACCTCCATTAGAAATCTCTACAAAAAGTTATGGCTGTTTCCCCGAAACAAGTTCAGTAAGATTGAGGACAAAAACATGTTTGATTCTTTTGTCCATAACTTCTTCTCTAAACACCCAATTGACTTCATTCTTGAACCATTGGATTCGTAAGACTTTTCTCTACATCTTCAACAAAAATCAAAGCTATCCGAAATGAAGTAACAAAGATTGAGTGAAAAAGGTGGGATGGGTATAGTGTACAGTCTCGGTTTAGTAACAGTCCGAAAGTGTTTGGGCCATAACGTTTAGATTTTTGAGCCAAATTGAATGATTTTGGTGTCATTAGAAACATAAGACAATGAGGAACATTTTTCTAGAAGGAAGTGTTACCAAATTCCTTCAATTGCATGATTAGAATAAGGTCTTGATTTTTTGGAAGGAGTTAAGCATGATTTTAAATAATTTTGAGGTTTTGCAAGATTAATTATTTTATTTCGAGTTAATTATTGTGTTAATGTTGGTTGTATTTTAAGACATGGTTTGGTTGAATTAAGTAGCAAGAGTGTTTATGTATGAGGACATTTTGGGAAGAACACTAAGCCATTTAAGTTACAAGGCTTACATGTAAGGGTAAAGTAGTCATTGTTAATTTTAATGGCATAATTGTAATAAGACATGTGGGTTGGCTTTTAAGGAGGGAGCATGAACGAAAATTAGAAGAAAAGAATAAGAAAAGAGAGAAGAGAGGAGAGAGTTCAGTGGAGAGAGGAGAGAAAGAAGAAGGAAAACAAAAGTTAGGTCTTGATTTTTCTAAGCTTTCAAGAGGGATTTTGAAGTTACTCAAGAAGGGAAAAAGGAAGAGGATAATGAGAGCTTCCATATGAGCCAAGAAACTCCTCATTTGGTGAAGGAGCAAGGTAAGAGTGTGTTTGATTTGTTGGAGTTTTAGAGAGATTTTGGTTTATACAGGTTAAGAAATGTATGGGTTTAAGTTTTCTAAGATCCATTTTGTAATTATGTGTTATGGGTTTCTCAATTAGAATGTCCATTGATTTGGAAATTTGCCATTGTTCAAGGAAATTAAGAAAGACAAGAAAAGGCAAGACTAGAGGCTTTGGACAAGTATTAAGCAAGGAATTAAGGTGGGTTTCATGTTTATAATTTGAATAATGAGCCATTAGTATGTTTTCAAAAATCAAGAAGATAAAATGATTTCAAATTCATTGTTTTTGAATGATTTGAGAAATTGCTATGTGAATTTGGTTGACGAGTTGTGAAATGCATGTTATGTGGGTTTGGTTAAGTCCCTTAAGTATGTCAGTGCACTTGTCTAAAGGATCCTCCTGCCTGTCCGCTAGTGGCATGGAGCTCCTTCAAGGACTCCCCTAAGTTCACGGCTACACAAGATCGCTATACGGAAATGTGTGGTACGTTCTGTTTTTGGACCAACCCAAACCATTCTGATGTGTTATGTGTTCAGGGTATGTTGACAAGATTGATGCATGCATGATTTGCTATTATGAATTTGGTTGAAAACTTTAAGAACCATGTGTTTTATGATTCAATAAGAATTTTTCTATGTCAATGATCATTTTTAAACGATTTTTGCTTGTTATTTGTTATAAACTTGTTACCCACAAGCGTAAAGCTCACCCCTTTTTCATTCCCATCTCTAGGTGATGAGAAAGAGATCGGATGAAAGAAAGTCAAGGAATCCGTTTGATTATGCATGTGTTGTATTTTCAGTTAGATTGATGTAAATAAGACTTTAGACATATGTTGCGAATTATGAGATTTTACATCTTTTGTTGCATTTTGGATTTGAGATTAATGATGTAATGTGGCTTGGAATGCCATTAAAGTTTGTCAACATTTGTCTTAGGTTGTTAATGAAATAGGAATTATGTATGGATATGACATATGAATTATGTATGGATGATATGAGTTGAGTTGATGAACTATTGTTGTATATATAAGTGAAATATTATAGAAAGGAAAGATAGGATTTTCGGTGAATGTTAAGATGTTATTGAATATAGGGAGTCATATGAATTGAGGTTGAGTGTTGAATGAATTCCAATTGGAAGTTGAATTGTTTTGAATGATGTTGTAATAGAGGAAGTGAAGTTGGGATAATTTCCAAGTTTTGCATGAGGGTGAAATGTGTGTGCTGTTTTCCAAGGGAAAACTGCATCGATCTAGGTAGAATTAGCCAAAGTTTCCTTCATGAAAGTTGTAGTTCGTCTTTATGGCTTTCCAACGCTATAAAGTATGCTATTTTTTGGATGTCGGAGTAGAGAGATATGGTTGTTTTAGTAGGCGATGTTGCTTAGCAACTTTCACCCGAAGGTTACACAGCCTGCCCGTGTTTGGTTACACGGTCTTTATTTTGTGACCCTCCTAAGGACAAAATTTCAATTTTTGGCCTTTATGAAATTGTAGCCCTAGATGTCTACTTTCTAACCGTCTAAAAATGAAGTCAATTTGACATCTATAGTGAGAGTTATGGCGATTGCACCAAGGTATGTTCAATACAAGGAAGGTCATGAACGTGTTGGATTAGTTTAGACATAACTTCTTTGTCCGACCTCCGATTAAGGTGATTCTTAAAGCGATAGATTCCTAAGATGTTTTTCTACCTTCCCATAAAAATTGGTAGCCTTTGGAATTGAATTGAAAAAGATTGATCGAAAGAAATTAAGGGGTCAGTTGGAAGAACATGTGTGGGCCATGAACATACTTTGAGTTTTTAAGCATATCTTGAGCTATAGAGCTCCAAACGAGGTGGTTTTTTTTGTTTCTAAATAAACTAGAGACTAATAGCTACATGTTTGAAGAAGTCAATTATGATTTTTGTGAGTTCATTATGTGGCTCGCCTTTGTGGCTTAAGATGTTATGAGAACGATGTGGAACGGATGATGGCTCATGAGGGTTAAATGAATTAACCCTACAGGGTAACACACACATGTCTCATAATTCCGAAGAGTATTTGGAATCCAAAAATAAGGAGTAATGAAGAAGATCACATTTTATGATTCAGCAAGAGTTGGATTCCGAAATCAAGTGGGAGCCAACATTTGTGGTATCAAAGCAAGAAGATAGATCTATGGTGGTTAAAGAGATTACAAGGAACCAAGAAGTTCGGTTCCAACATCAAGCGGTGCCCAACAATGATTTTTGAAAGGATAGCAATTTTATGAAATCAAGTTTCCAAAATGTGCCATTTGGGCAAACTGTTTTCAATTTATGAATTACATTTTATGTGAGTTTGGTGTAGTTCATTCAAGTATGTCACGTGCACGTTGACCAAGTTAAAGGCTTCTCTTGCCTGCCTGCTAGTGGCACAGATCTCTTTCATGGACTCCCTCAAGTTTACGATTACATAGGACCATTATGTGGAATTGTGTAGTTCGTTATGTTTATGGATCTACCCAAACCATTTTGATGTGATTATGTGCTCATAATATGTTGACAAGAGTGATATATGCATGATTTGCATTAATGTGATTTTTTACAACGGAAATGATTATTTCAATGGTTTTGCTTGTTATCGATTATAAAACTGTTATCCACGAGCTTCAAGCTCACCCCTCTAATTTTGTCCCATCTTTAGGTGAGGAGCAAGGGATCGAGTAGTCAAAGGTTACGACTTCACTCCACTTTTGAAATGTTTAGTATTTTTAAGCTAGTTTTGTAAAACAAGGTTTTAATCGCATTTTGAGCAAATTCTAGTTTATGTAAAATTTGTTATTTTTGGATTATGGTTGTATTTGTGGCTCGAAATGCCCATTAAAGCTTTGTAAAATTCTTATATTTTTTATTTTAAGGAAATATGTTAGCGTTTTGTCCATGACTATCCCAGTCTTTTCATTGCATGTTCAAGTTTTTCATAGGTGTAGAAATTGTGTTCTGACTTCGGGGGTGATACTGCATAGGAGGTATGTATATATATATATACAAAATAGCTATAGTAAGGATGAGTCATTTGAGTTGAGAATTGGGAGTTTAATACATCCAAATTGGTAACTGAATGTTTAAGGAATGATATCGCATTAGAAGAAGTGAATTTGGAAAGAGTATGAGTGAAAGGGATGTTAGAATGGATGTAGGAACCATTGGAAACGGTTTGGAGATTGTAGTTAGTGATTTAGAACTTTAGGTGATGTGAGGACGACCCTGTAGGAATCCCTCCATCTGAGTCAAAGCTCAGATTTGACTACATCCATCGTCTAATTCAGCTTTAGTTGAATCCATCGTCTGATTCAGCTTGACTGAATCCCACCATCTGAGTCAAAGCTTAGCTTTGAATAAATCAATCATCTGATTCAACTTTGGCCGAATCCATCGTTTGATTCAGCTTGATTGAATCCCTCAGTCTGAGTCAAAGCTTAACTTTGACTAAATCCATCGTCTAATTCGGCTTTGACTGAATCCATCGTCTGATTCAGCTTTGGCTGAATCCATCGTCTGATTCAGCTTGACTGAATCCCTCCGTCTGAGTCAAAGCTCTACTTTGACTAAATCCATCATCTGATGTAGCTTGACTGAATCCCTCCGTCTGAGTCAAAGCTCAGCTTTGACTAAATCCATCATCTAATTCAGATTTGACTGAATCCATCATCTGATTCAGCTTTTACTAAATCCATCGTCTATTTTAGCTGGACTAAATCCCTCCGTCTGAGTCAAAGCTTTGCTTTGACTAAATCCATCGTCTGATTTAGCTTTGACTAAATCCTTCGTAGACTCGTGTACTTCGTCTGCATCTTTCTCAGATGCATGTACTTCATCTGCATCTTGTTTAGACGCATTTACTTCATCTACGTCTTACTTAGATTTATCTAATCTATTTGATTAGTCTGATCCGTTTGATCCATCTGATCCATCTGTGACATAAGCACAGAGGATGAAGACGATAGTTATAGAAGTTAGTATTGGTTTGAACAACCGAGAGAAATTGCAAACTGAACGGTGTTATTTCTTTTAACCATAACTTCTTCTCTAGACATCCAAATGAGATGATTTTTTATTTAGAGTAAATGAGAGACATAGGGTTACAAATTATATGAAAAGTCAAATTGTAATTCCGGTTCATGATTCTAAATATTGGGCTCCAGAAATAGGGTCCAACATCTTATGGTATCAGAGTCACTAGGTTTAGGTCCAAGTTTAGGACTAGGTTTAGGAGTATCCTAGGTATGAAATGGGAAGTTTAAGACATGAAAAGAATATGCATTGTTTTAAATGAATAACTTGCATTGTTTTAAATTGTTTCATATGATTTGAAATTATTTTATACGATTTGAACTGTTTTGCCTACTTTGAAAGTTGTTTTGCATGAACTAAAGGTTTTCAATGGTTTTATATTGGAGGAGTGAAAATGCTAGCTCTAAAGAGAACTCGAGGAGCTGTGACTCGATCTATCTCTCGCCAAGGGAGTACGGATGAATCCTATGTCCCATAAGATACAGGCACATACTTTACTCCTGATTTTGAGGCACCTAGTATGTAGCATGAAGTGCTACTGCCTCCTCCTCCCATGCCTACCACGGACCTGCCATTCTTTGGAGCCTTTGCTTAGGCTTTCACTTATGCCATGGGACAAGGGTCACAAGTTTCAATGCCAGCTCCAGTGGAGAGGAGTGGGCAGTATGATAAGCTCCAAAAGTATGAGGCTGTGGATTTCAATAGGACTACAAATCCGAAAGAGGCTGAAGCATGGTTGAAGAGGACCGAGAGAGTCTTGCTTCAGATGAAGTGCTCCGATGAAGAGAAGCTGGATTATGCAGTTAGCTTGCTGCAAGAGGATGCGCTTTATTGGTGGGAATCAGTGCCCCACAGTTAGGTCATGCCTCCGGTGTTATCATGGAGAGATTTTGTGGAAGTGTTCAGGAAGAAGTATCTCTCCAGGGTTTATGTACAAGAGAAGGCCAGGGAGTTTCTAAATCTCACACAGAGGGACATGAGTGAGAGTGAGTATGAGTTGAAGTTCAACCAGCTATCATGGTATGTGGCTAACATTATTGCTAATGAGGAAGATAAGTGCCGTAAGATTGAGGGAGGTATTCATTTGGGGATCAAGGAGAAAGTCTTGATCCGCATCTTCTATGCCTACTAGCAGTTGGTAGATGTTGCACTCCAGACTGAAAAACTAGAGAATATAAAGAATAAAGTGAACAGGAAGAGGAAGAATAGGGAGCAGTTTTCTAAGAAGGGAATAAGTGCTCCAATGCCTAAAAGGAGTACAAGGAGTTACCATACTCAGAGTGAAGTGGGAAGCAGTGGCCTTGCCATGAACAAGCAGGCAAGGGCAGTTTGAGGGCAAGCCTCAAATGTGGGAGGCACTGGAAGGACGGGGAGGAGTAGATACATAAACCCCCAATGTGAGCACTGTGGGAAACTTCACAAAGGAGAGTGCTTCAGGTTACTTGGAGTATTCAATGCGGGGAGAAGGGACACATGATCAGGAACTGTCCCCATGCGCCGAGGCAAGAGGGGTAGCAGTTGCACGCCTCGAGGAGAGCAAAAATAGTGGGAAACAGGCTAGTCACTGCGGTGGGTAGTTCTGCAGCGACGAGGAAGGCTATTCCTCCAGGAAGGCCAAGGGGTCAGGCACAAGCTAGGGTATTTGCTATGACCAGATAGGAAGCTGCAACCATACTTGAAGTTGTCATAGGTATGGCTCAATTATTTAACTCTGTAGTGTATTATTGATTCTGGCTGCACCCATTCATTTGTTTTTGCAAGCATGATTTTACATGATGTTGATTTGATGCCAATGGATAGTCCCTTGATTATTAGTACCCCCTTAAGTAGGAAGGCGATAATAAATCAAGTGTATAGGGATTGTGAGCTCTTCATTGAGGGTGCTCAGCTGGTAGAGGACTTACTACCCCTAGACCTAAAGGGGCTAGATGTCATACTAGGAATGGATGTTATGGAGAAATATCATGCGAAGCTGGATTGTGGCCTTAAGGAGGTGGAATTTGATCTAGGCAATGGTGAGAAAGTGATTTTTAGAGGGGACAAGAAAACACCATCATCAAGAATTATTTCGGCTTTGCTGGCTGATAGGATGATGGGAAAGGAGTGTGAAGCCTTCTTGGCATATATTGGGGACACTGATGCGAATGAATGGAGGTTAGAGGATTTTCCAGTTGTGAGGGAATTTCCAGACGTGTTTCTAGAGGAATTACCTGGTTTGCCACCGGTGAGGGCAATTGAGTTTTCCATTGATCTAATTCGAGGTACCGCACCTATTTTCATACCACCATATAGAATGGCTCCAACTGAGCTGAAGGAGCTTAAGGAATAGTTGGAGGAACTAATAGAGAAGGGGTACACAAGGCCAAGTTCATCGCTATGGGGAGCACCTGTACTGTTTGTTAAGAAGAAGGATGGGACATAGCAAATGTGTATTGACTATCGGGGACTCAACAGGGTGACTATTAAGAATAAGTATCCTATGCCCTGGATTGATGATCTGTTTGACCAGCTATAGGGAGCAAGGGTCTTTTCTGAGATTGATCTCAGATCGGCCTATCATCAACTCAGAATCAAGGAGTCTGATGTGAGCAAGACAACCTTTAGGACTCGTTATGGGCATTATGATTTCCTAGTCATTCCATTTGGTTTAATCTATGCTCCAGTTGCTTTCATGGATCATGTGAATAGGGTCTTCAGGGAGTATCTGGATCAATTTTTCATAGTGTTTATCGATGACATTCTGGTGTATTCCAAGAGTGAAGGGGAGCATGAGGAACATCTCATAATAGTGTTGTAGGCACTGAGGGAGAAGAAGCTTTATGCTAAGTTCAGCAAGTGTGAGTTTTGGCTTCATGAGGTGATATTTCTTGGACATGTGATTTCTAAAGATGGGGTACATGTTGATCCGAGGAAGGTTAAAGCAGTGGTGAATTGGCATGCACCAAAGATAGTGATAAAAGTGAGGAGTTTTTTGGGTCTGGTAGGTTATTATAGGATGTTTGTGGAAGGATTCTCCATGATAGCTGCTCCACTTACCAAGTTATTGAGGAAAAATCATAAGTTTATCTGAAGTGATGACTATCAAAAGAGCTTTGAGGAGCTCAAGCACAGGTTGACAAGTGCTCCAATTCTGACTTTGCCTATGGGAGACAAGGGTTATACATTCTACAATGATGCTTAAAGAAAGGGTTTGGGTTATGTGTTGATGCAGGAAGACAAAGTGATAGCTTATGCCTCATGACAATTGAAACCATATAAGTTGAATTACCCGAGTCATGATTTGGAGTTAGCAGCAGTAATTTTTACCTTGAAGATTTGGAGACATTATCTGTATGGAGTTCAGAGAAAGATTTTTACAGATCATAAAAGTCTCAAGTACTTACTAAGCCAGAAAGAGTTTAATTTGAGATAGAGAAGATGGTTAGAGTTGCTTAAGGATTATGATCTGTTTATCGAATATGATCCAGGGAAGGTGAATGTGGTAGCAGATGCCTTGAGTAGGAAATCTTCTATAGCTCATGTTCAAACAGTTTATCTGCCATTATTGGAAGAAATGGCTAAGCTTAGGATAAACTTGAAACAAGAGGCACCTGATTGTATTGTTGCTACTTTTAGAGTGAGACCGATACTCGGAGAGAAGGTTAGGGAGTTACAAGCACAAGATGCAAAATTAAGTAAGCTCTTAGGAGAAATTCAGAATGGCAAGAAATTTGAAGTGGTAGTGAGGGATGATGGGCTTATGGTTGTAGGAAACGGACTTTGTATTCTAGATGCTAAGGAGGTGAAGGATGAAATACTGGATGAGGCACACAATGTGCCCTATGCTATGCACCCAAGTAGCACTAGGATATACAGAGATTTGAAAGAGCAATTTTGGTGGAAAAGTATGAAGAAGGATGTAGCAGAGTATGCAAGTAAGTGTCTAATGTGTTAGTAAGTCAAAGCTGAACAACAGGAACCTTCAGGCAAGTTAAGGCCATTATCCATTCTTCAGTAGAAGTGGAAAAGGGTGACTATGGACTTTCTGATGGGTTTGGCCAAGACCAGTAGGAAGCATGATGCCATATGGGTTATTGTTGATTATCTGATGAAGTCAACCTATTTTCTGGCAATTAAACAAACTGATTCTCTGCATGTGCTAGCAAAGAAGTATATTCATGAGATAGTGAGATTACTTGGGATTCTAGATTCCATAGTTTCCGATAGAGACCCTCAGTTCACTTCGAGATTTTAGGAAAGTTTACAAGAAGCTTTAGGGACCAAGTTATACTTTAGTACTGCTTTTCATTCCCAGACTTATAGTCAACCTGAAAGAACCATTCGGACCCTTGAGGGAATGCTCAGGGCATGTGAGATGGATTTCAAAGGTGCTTGGGATGAGCATTTTTCATTGATCGAATTCACTTACAATAATTCGCACCATTCGAGCATTTAGATGGTTCCTTATGAAGCACTATATGGAAGGAGATGTAGAACTCCAAAATGCTTGGATAAAGAAGGAGAAAGGAAACTAATAGGGCCAGAGTTACTTCAGATGACAGTGGATAAGGTCAACTTTGTTAAGCAATGGCTTAAAGCGACTCAGGATAGAATGAAAAGCTATACTGATGCACATCGAAAGGAAATGGAGTATGAAGTCAGTGAGAAAGTCTTCCTTAAGACATCTCCTTGGAAAGGAGTCATAAGATTTGGCAAGAAGGGCAAGTTGAGCCTAAGATATATGGGTCCTTATGAAGTTTTTGAGAGGATTGGGCTGCTAGTCTATAAATTGGCATTGTCATAAGAATTATCACAGATTCATAATGACTTTTATGTTTCCATGTTGAGGAGATATAGATCGGGTCCCTCCCACATCATTTAGTGTAGCGCTTCCTTACCGCAGAGTACACACCGGGACGCCCGAAGGTCATTCCGGTTCATATACTACAGTAAAGGCGCACTACGGTCGATCACTACTCTAACTCCACATGGCATCATCTCAATATTCATTATCAAGCATCAATAGAAAATCCGCAATATTTTGAAACCAATTGTTTCTTCATTTCATTACTCAAAATCAATAAGTTACAGGGCGACGTTAAATCCTTACTTCATGTACAACTACAAAGTCTAGTACAAAGGTACTACAAAACTGAGGAAAGTATGTATACAAGCTCACTAGGTCATCCAAAAAGATTCCAACTGATCGACCTTTGCGCCATGACTTCACTTCAACCACACTCTATACGGTAGTGGAGCCACTCAAATGCTATAGTCGTCTATCGGTCCTGAAAAACAATGATGCAATTTTGCTGAGTTTTGC
>JAOTAX010000197.1:18582308-18594784 GCA_025629825.1 Erythroxylum guanchezii
CAGTTACTTTTCATGTGCAAAATCGACTGTTCACCAGTACCAGTATACATGTACAATCCTAATTAGTCCCAATCACTATCACCCCTTGCCAATTTACTATTTTACCCTTCCCGTCGGGGGTGGGATGTTACACAATTTGCGTAACTTTTGCTATAGATATCGGATCAAGATAATTCTTAGACGTTTTGAAAGAGGACTTATAGATCTACAACGTTCATGAAGACCTTGAAGATAGATTCTATCATCTAGAGGGTCACAATTGAAATAGAAGATAGGGTAGACAATCCCAGACGAAAGGTCAGATGTTGGGACAATTGGTATAACTTTCTCTAGAGATATCAGATCAAGGTAATTCTTAGACGGTTTGAAAGAGGACTCATCGATCTACAACTTTCAAGAAGACCTTAAAGATAGATTCCATCATCTAGAGGTCAAAATTGGACCAGATGATTCAGTCTACAGTGGATAAGAAGGAAGGTTTTAGTCTACAATGCACCAGACGATTCCGTCTATAGTGCACAAGAAGGAAGGTTTCTATAGGGTCTTCCTCACATCACAAAGAGTTCTGAATCACTAACTACACTCTCTAGAGCGTCTCTACTTATAAAGATCATAACTTTCGGCTCAAATGCTCAAAATTTTCATACTATATACTATTGGAAAGCTGGAAAGATAAGCTACAACTTTTTAGAAGAAACTTTGTCTAATTTAGCCTAGATCAATACAGTTTTTCTCCTAAAGTCAGAACACAAATTTTACATTCATCCACCAATGTACTGCACCCAGTTCTCAACTTCATGAGAATTTTGAGACTCTTAGAGACAGAGTTTAAATTTGATGTCTTCATAAGAAATGTAGCCATATGTCTCTAGTTTAATCCAAATCAAGAATCATCTCATTTGGATAACTAGAGAAAACGTTATGGCTAATAGACCGAAGCATACTCAATGAATATTTTCCAGCCAATCATCTTCAAACTTTCCAAATTTTACACCATCCACGTCACACACAAATAACTCACATAATCAAGTCATCAATCCTACATTTCTCATCATTCTAGTTTCATTTAACAATACCCATGACATTTAAAGCATAACTTACTTGGTTTTACCTCAGATTCTTCAAAAACAACATTAGCCCTAGCTCCCAAGCATCACACGTTCATCATCTTCTAAAGGTGGTGGAGATAGGTTTTTAGTGACAATGAGGAAGAAAGATAGCAAAATGCTAGTAGCAAATATAGGAAAGTGTGATCTTCAAAGTTGATGTGGTAGTGATTGAAAAAAATGAAAATGATGAAGAAGAAGAAGAGAAGAAGCTACGACAGAGATGAAGACTAGAACAATAACTTGTCTTTCAAGGTTCAGAAAATTGAACTTTAAGTAGGATACTTGTCCACTTCTTACACTCTTAGCTAATTTTCCCAAACTAACTAATTCTTTTTGAACTAGTTCCATTAACTACCTCTTACATTCCAATTATCTCCAATATCAGTTGATTTCCTATTTCTATTTTCCATACATCAATTTACTTGTCAAATGGCATTTTTCCTAGTACAATAATAATCCACATTTTCAAGAATAAATCCTAAATTTCACCAAAACTAAAAAATTAACAATCACCAGTAAAATTTCCAATAAAATAAGTTCAAAATTCCCCATACATCACAACTCAATTCAATTATACCCGGAATTATTCATGAATACATGTACAATTATTTGCATGTGCAAGAATTCACTATTTACGTGTATATGTATGACATATTATGCATGAGCATGAAATATATTTCTAATCTCAATTAATAACTCATTTTTACTATTCTGGCCTCCCCGTTAATAATAGGATGTTACAATTAGACTAGATTGGTATGGCCCAGTAGGTCTGGGAGTTAATCAGTATTAGAGTGTCGTCTCAATTCTTCAAGATTATTGATCTCATATATTGGGACCTATACTTAAGGTATACTCCACGTTCTTCATGGAAAAGAATCATTATGATTGGGATAAGAAAAGTACAATATAGTTTAGGATGCTAGAAGATATGATGACGATAAGATACACAAACTTCTCCTAATAGTGGGGCTTTACTATCAAAACTTCATGGGGATGCAGGAGTATAGACGCCTTCAGATGGATTTTTCATATAGGATGGATGCTTAACTCTTCGATCGTAACATTAGTAAGGAATCATAGTATAACTCGAGCAAATTCAAAATGTCTACCCTATGACATCTTGTACTCAAGTACCTATATGGGATTCTAAGTCATAAACTTAGTGGGTGAGGTGATAGCTTCAGTGCAGTTAAGAACTTGGAAATGTTATATTTGTAGAGTATGAGCGAGAGGATACCGTAGGGCATGCCCTAGCCTAAGCTTATTTGTTTTAGATTAAAGAGAAGAAGGTAGGGACAATGTGCATCGGGCCTATATGACACAAATAGCAAGGAGGATGGGAGTCTTCAGGAGGCTGCCATGGATGAGGCTGCTTAACATCATGGTAGCCCTCAATTTAGATGTTATGATGAAAATGCATACGCCGAAAACGAGGACTGACAGGAGACATCTATTGACTAATCGGGTTTCTAAGTAAGCAGGCATTTACAGATGGGGATTGCCCCAATATACAAGAACAACTATCGACAAAGAGACATGACTCACTACTGTCACAAATAGGAGAAGATAAGCATTAAAAGAATATAAATTTGTCGGATAGTGTAGGATCACCCAGGACGTCGACACTACCTAGACACCAGGATGACCTAAAGATGTCTCAGATGGAGAAGTATATAGGGTATATCTTGGAAATCCAACACAGCATCTGACTGAACCAACTAGCCTTGACAAAACAGGTAAAGAGACCCGAGGCCCATGACAAATAGATGTGGGAGGTTGTGATGCAGGTAGTAGGACACTTCGGGTTTTTCATACCAGCTCTAACATCTAAAGTGAACGCATCATCTTCAACTCCATAACCATATGATTCTCAAAGATCGAGGATCCTTTAATGACTAACGTACCAGACTCATTGACAAATTGACTACTATAGAGGTAGTTTCGATGCTATAATAGGGTTTTTCTTTTATTATTTGTATATTTTTCTTATTTTCATTTATTTTATTTTTGTTTTGTTTTGTTTAAAATTTATTATTGCAATGTTAATTTTATTTTATCCTTTTTATTTCTATTTTACGAGGATGACTATACATAATATCAGATAGAATCCTTATTGAATTCAAAATGTGTAATTTTTATAATTCAAAAAGGTACCAAAATATAACTTTCTCATGTTTTATGTTTTTATTGAGGCAAAAGGGGCATATTTAACCCTAAAGCTTACATCCTCTGTCAAATTTGACCTTAACGTTTAAGAGAGTACAAATTAACCCTATCATTTGGTAAACATTAAAATTCAACTATAAATTAACTGAGAAACTAATAACACAATGTGACGTTAGTTTTCTACCAGTTTTGCAATAACTAAGTATATATTTATAATATTTTATGTTTAAGTAGGTCGCACGATGTTAAGTGGATCAGACGTGGCAGTGTGGGACCATGTAATTACATTATAGATTTTAAAACATCACAAAGACTTCTTCACCAATGATGGCGCCCCCGGTGTCTCTTCAATGCGCAGACAACACTGTCATATTTTCTCCCACCTATAGGTCTCTGGTCACCAACGAACTCTTTAACTCTTCCTATCTTTCCCATGGCTTTGAAAATGCATCTTTTTCTTCTTTGAAAATAGATAAGTTCAATGTTTTATGACTCCCAAGCCCCTGACTTCTTCCACCAATGTGTACTGTCGTAAAAAAAACAAGCCACATAATTTTGGTGAAAGGAATAGGAACAAAAATTACCCATTATTCGAAAGTAGAAGGACCTCTAATGTCAATGTAAATGTTGATTTGATGAGTTTATGCAAGGAAGGGAGGGTTAAGGAAGTTACTGAATATATGGTCAAGGTGTTTTCGCAAATTGTAAGGTTTTTGTTACTCTATTGAATTCTTGTGGTAGTTTAAAGTCACTTGAAATGGGGAAAAAAAAAAAGGCGGATGAGTTTTTTAGACATTCTCCATTTGCAAGTGATGTTGAATTAAATAATTAGTTGATTGATATGTATGGAAAATGTGCACATATAATGGATGCACGTCAACTATTTGATAAAATGCCTGAAAAATATGAATTCTTTGCATTTACTGATAAATGGGTACATAGCGAATGGGGAGGGCGATAATAGGTTGTTATTGTTTGAAGGAATGAAAAGACAAGGATTGCAACCCAACGAGGAGACATTTTGCTGCATGTGCTAATGTTAGAGTAGTGAAAGAAGGATTGTTATACTTTGAATCTATGCCAGATGAATATGGTATTGTTCTTAGGTTTAATCATTATTTAAGTATTACTTATGTTCTTGGCACAACTAGTTATTTGTACAAAGTTGAGAAGTTTGTTGGCAGAATGTTATCTGAGTTTACCCATCAATATTAATTATAATTTATAATTTATAATTTAAGTACACAGGACCCACGCTGCCACGTGGGACATCATAAGACTCACTTAAAAATTAAAACATTATAAATATATGTATAGTCATCACTGACTTGGTAGAAAACAAACGGTGTCATATTGCTGTCAATTTCTTGATTAATTTAGGCTTGAATTTTAACATTTTTCAAATGATGGGGTTTAATTTTTACTCTTTGAAACATTAAGGTTAAATTTGTCAGAGGATGTAAACCTTAGGGTTAAATATGCCCCTTTTGCGTTTTTATTGATATTATATTTTTATGTGCTTTTATTGTGTACATTAAGGACAATGTATAACTTAAGGGTGGAGAAGGAGTTAACGAAAATTTTGAAAAATTTTCAAATTTCTTAAGCTTATTATAATCTTTATTATCCATTCTTATTATCTGGCATCTCGATCTAGATAAAACATATCCAAAACACTTTAGGCTAATATTGATTATTAAATTAGTATGCAAAATAATGAAAGTTAGAATAGGTAAGCCATATTTTTAGTAACCACTGAGATAATTAACTTGGATGAAAATTGCTTATTATTTACATACATGAAACTTATTTGTGAGCTTTTAAGCCTAAGAGCAAATGTCTCAATATTTGATGCTTTTTTATTCTTTGTTGTGTGTTATCATACAGTTGGACGATTCTAGAACTTACTTTTATTATTCATATTGAGACCAAAATTTTCAAACCAAAGATATTAAAATGTTTAAGGCACTTAAATTCAATCCTGTTTTTAGCCTATTTGCTTTAATAATTATCCATCTTATTTTTATCCCTTAGGAGTAACTACTTTTTAGACTTAGCCTTTTTTATTGATATAACCACATTGATAGCCTTTACCCTATATCTTTAAAACTTTTCATTATTTTTGAATCTTGAAGGATTTGTATTTAGTTGATTACTTGAAACTTGGATTATGTTGGAGAATTTCAAAGAAAAAAGGTCCAATATTTATATGATTATTGGTATATAGTGAATGTTAATTTGTTTCTTCTCGAGTGTTTCTTTGTTATAATTTTACATTTCTCTCCAAAGTTGCTCAAAGAGGCTCAAAAGTTTAAAATTATTTGTTACGAGTATATTGAAAAAAAAGGAAGAAAAAAAGTTGTCATATTTGTTAGAGAGTAAGAAGAATTATTATTATACCAATGAACTTCTTGTTTGAAGGACCTATGTCATCAAGAACCAAGTTTTATTTAATCTTGTTTATGTAAATTTCCTTCAATATTATGGCCTTTTTTAATTATCCCTGCCGTACCTTTACCTAAGCATCATTACACCATATTTAAAAGACCTTATGACTTTTGTTTTTAGTTTACTTATAAGTGGTGGAGATGTGATTTTATTGTAAGCCTATGGTTTGAAAAATCTCAATAAAAAATCCTCCTATGTATTGATATGAGATTTTTTTATATTTTTCAACCTAAAAATTTTGAGTGCATCGAGTGAAACATTTGTGAGGGTTAAGAATTCATGTTTTTGATTTCAAAAAATTACCAAGGTGATTATTATTGATACTAAATTATGAAAGTTAGTTTTAAGATAACTTAAGTTTAATTGTATTTTAATTTGATTGATATGATATGATGATTTAGGGTGATGATGGGTAATTTGAGATTAATAAAGGATGGATGTTTTTAAGTTTGATGATTTAGATTATAATTTGCTTGAGGAAAAATAAAAGCTTAAGTATATGGATGTTTGATAAATGCTTAATAGACTACGTTTTATGTCCACATTTAGTGTGTTTTGGTTATTATTTGAGATTTTTATATTAGTACTTATTTTGTTTCTAGTGTATTATCAGGTCTCAATTTCCTTCATGGATCAAAAGGAAAATAATTAAGGTAAAACTGGGACATAAAATGGAAGAGTGAAATTCACGAATTGAGTAATGTGATTGTAGCGGTTTTAACTAAAAGAGGTTTTAGTTAATCAACCGAGTAATTGTTAATAGTCTTAAGAAAAATACTAACTTAAGATATTAAGATATGAATTTCTATGGTCTAATGATCAAGAATTGAATTGTATGATAAAGGGTTAATATTTAAGAGACCTTAGTAGGGTTCATTGCCTAGATACTAGTTGTTTTATATTAAATAATCATTGTGTTATATGTGTTCTGATTCATTATTGTGTTGAATTTTAGTTTAGTTTAGTTTTAATTGAATCATCATCTTATTCGTTGGTTAGATAATAGAAAAGATGTTACCACTTATCTTAAGCATAAGTCTCCCTTGATCTAACAAATACAAACTATTTGTATAAACTTTGAATAACTACTTTTACTCAATAAAAAATTTCTTATTATGTTTTGGACATTGTAATAATATTGAATCTGAATTCGATATCAAATATTCAAAAGCTTGAAGTAGAAATATATATGATATATATCATATCACATATAGGTAAGAAAAGTCATGTAATCATTTGCTTTTAATGATAGTTATTATCATTCTATAGGAAACTCTATCAATTGCGGTCCATGTTTATGCTTTTAATATGCTAAACTAAGTGGAACAATCTATCAAGGCACTATACCTTTTAATTGTATTTCATGTAACCTCTCGCATTATAATATTTTGGTGTTGACATACATCTTACATGTTGTCATTAAAGTTTAAGATATATTTATTAACTCAAAACGTAATTACACTTTGTCATCAAATCCTCAATAGAGATTAACGGAAATGTTGCATAATAGACAAATAACTTTTTTTTCTAATTTTGAGAGCTTTTCTCAAACCTAACATATGTCTAAAAAAATTGATTCACTAACTTAGTATCAAAGATACTATTCAAAAGTAATTTCTACTCAAAAAATTATAAATATAAGAAAGCAAGTAATAAGTTATATGATATGATAATCAAATAAGACAAAAACTTTAATCATTTATTTGGTTATTCCCACCATTTTATTTTAAATAACAGCTCTCACTACCTATTGAAAAGATTATTTTAATTTCTGTAGTAGGCTATGATCCCATTCAAATTGAATTGCTCTTGAGTTTGCTTAACAATCAAACTAAACTAAAATTAAATAGATAACAACTTTATTAATCACATCTCATGTGACTCATAGATCTGTTAGGTGATAACTCTTGTTATAACATATCTTACATACTATTTCTAACCTAGCCTCTAAATTTATATGACAATGAGATTACTCATCAAAATCACACAATTTTAGTTAAGTAAGACTCATCTTTTTAAGACTAAAAATATTATAGATAAAGCAGCATTGAATTTGTTCAACAAGTTTAATAATAAATAAAACTATAGTTTGTTCTTATAGTAATGGAAGACAACAATCATATTCTCAACATATACTTAATATTTTAATGAGATATTTATTTTTATTTATCTCATCAAACTTAAAAATGCTTTTAACAATATTATAGATATAAAACACGCAATTTACAAATAATATATCAAACATATATTAAAACATGTAATTTATGCACATATAATGAAATTAAATGGATAGAAAATCAAAATATGTTTGATTTTAGTTGTTGATCTTCTTAATCTAAAATAGTTTTTCTTTAATTCTAGTTATTGATCTTCTTAATCTAAAATAATATTTCCAACACCTTAGAAAATTAAATTAGATTAATCACGTTAATTTCTAAATGAATTAAATTCCTATCACTACAAGAAAATGGGGTTTAGTGACGGAAATTATCGACGGAATGTGAAGGTTTTCCATCAGCAAGCTAAGTTAGCGATGGAATTTACCAACAGAATGAATCGTCGGAGAAACGGTCATAGGTAATAATTAGCGACGGAGTACAAATTTTTCGTCGCTAATTTACTGACGGATATTTTTTGTTTCATAGCTTAGCAATGGAAGGTTTGTTTTGGTTGGTAAATTCACAACTAATTTTACCAATGCATCTTGGTGGTCCGTCAATAAATCCACTGTATTTTACCAACATATTTTGGTGGTCTGTTGGTAAATTCACTACATTTTACATACAGATTTTGTTTTACCATCAGTAAATTTACTGATATTATTTTTTTAATTTTCCTTGCATTTAATTTTATTAGATAATCTTATGATTGATGTATAATTTATATAGTTATTTGTTATCTGTTGATAATATTTTAATTTGTTTCAACATTTAATTTGTTAAAACAGAAAGTTGATTGATGATATAAAGTAAAAATTATCTTAATTGATAATAAAAAATTATTATCTACAATAATAAGTATTTAGTTCATACAAAATGACTACAACTACGTTATTCAATTGGTGAATATGGATGCTTTGGATGTTACGATGAGATGATGCACTTCCCCTTCAACTCATCCATCTCCTTACAGAGTTGGACTATGTACTCCATCAACTATTGCAATTGAGTTGCCAGTGCCCATACTACGCTCCGAAGCTCATGGACTTCATTGGATGTGAACTGCCTACTAGATGTTGCTATACTGGATGTGGAGGATTGCGAATAACATGTGTTCACAAATTTACCTAAGTCGAAGATCCTTCCACAACGGTCCCTACTACCCATTACATGAAGATATGTTTGACTTTCATCAACATTTTCAAATTGTTAAGGTTGTCGTTGAATGTTTTCTTATATTTGGTCCTATCAGAAGGCAATGTTTATGTTAATAAGTGATAATTATTAAGCATTAATATTAAAGCACAAATTTCATATGCATTTAGTTCTTTACATCTGGTGTTGACAAAGGTCATACTTTCATGCTTCTTAGTGTGAGTGTGCAAAAAGAGTTGACGGAATGTAGGCTTCCTACCTATAGAATTTTCCTGTATCAGAATAAAATGTTATAAGTGAACTACAATTTACAAAACTTTTGACAGAATTTTCTCTATTTTTATTATATTTATCCCCTATTGAGTAAAGAAAGTAAATCAATAACATAGCCATATATGGCACCAGACATTTATAACATTATCATTATCCATAATACAGTTATTTTCATTCCAAAATTCACACATCAAATTAAATTGAAATACATCAAAGTAAAAAATATAAGTGTAAAGTGTAGATATTTACAAGTTTCTCTGCATGCTCGTGGTGGGGTAATAGATCCTCCAGTGTGTACGGGAAGACTCTTTCCCCCCAGTCCTCCACATCTATTCGCAGAATTATGCTCTAAAATGAACATTGCCTCAGGTGATGCCTAATACTACTGCCAATGACTCCATATTTCTTTAGAAATATAAGGAGGTCGTACACCAATCTTGTGTATCACACCAACAAAGTCTCTATAAAGTGTATGAGCTCGCCGCCTCTCCCATACTTTATAAATAAATGTGTCAAATTCATAATCCCAAAAAGATTCTTTATAAAAAAAAGGAAAAACATATGATAAGTAATTATAACCTACATTATTTATCTAATTAATGTATAAAAATTAATTACAAAAATATATATTTTTTGTACCTCAAACTCTTGATAATAAAAATCCTTTATCGCCTGAGAGATATTCTGCCATATATAACTCTCAAGATCAATCTTCTCCTTGAACTTGGATGTCATGTTTTTTTAGTATAGTCTAGATGGAATCAACCTAATATAAAAACAATTTTATATCATTTTTAAATTTAAATCAATAACTTAATTATAAACATATGGTGTTTTATGTATTTTCACTTATAGATTATTGACAATTGTGATGTAAGTTCTTCCATTAACTCCCTCTGTTCCAGGCTGGAGGCCACCTGATTGATTTACAATGTTTACCCCTGATATCTCTATCGATATAAGGGCAGTGGATAGTGTAAAGCTATTGGATGGTATAGCAGCAGGTAAGGAAGGTGGTGCCTCATCTGCATGTGTAGTAGCTAGAGGTACAACATCTTATTCTATTGCAGTTGTAGAATATGATGCTTCACCTGAAAAATTAACTGGCTCCAAATTGTGATATAAACCTTGGTTGCATCATATCATGTTTTCTCTTTGGTGGCATATTTTAACCTGAAATTCATATTTTAATGAATATTCCAGAAATATGACAATTTCAAGTTAATATATAGCAATATATTGTCGATTCAATAATTGATTTATTGAATATAATATTCTATTACAAACAAAAATTAATCATTATCAGCACTTAATTGTAAATCAAAATCAAAATCATCATCATCTTCTTTTTTTTGAAGAATTAGAATCAAACTTAGGCTCCACTTCAAATCTCTTGCCCTCCTCATCCTCTGCAAATAAAATTTCAACATATTTATTATTTGGATCATTCAAAGGTTCATTCTTGTCATATGTAACAGATGCATTTATTTCATAAACTTCTTCTTGAAACACTTCGCTTTCAATTCTTTGTTCTCCTTTTTCATGTGATTCAAAAACACCTATAGATTTAACTTTGCAAACAACCAACTAATCTGACTTATCTCATCGTAAGTTGGGAAAAGAGGCATAATACACTTGGATCGCTTGCATCACCAACATTAACGGTGCAAATTGTCTAAATCTTCTTTATTGGTTGATTTCAACTAGAATGTATCGACTATGCATTTTTGTACCAACATTAGGAGTTGGATCAAACCAATCATACTTAAATATCACACTCCGCTTTATTGGCAATGTAGGGTACTCAATTACTGTCTACATCTAATTCCTATAACTAGATAGAGTGTAATTACATTCCTTCATTTTTTTTGACTCTTCATACCTAATTAATTAGTTAATATGTATAACATTAGTTACAAAATAACTCTAGATATAGAATTTTTAACTAGTATTGATTAAATATGTATAATTTTTTATAAGCTAAAAAGTTTTACTTAATTGCCTTGTTTTTAGGAAATAATAATAATGAATTAGGCCGTGAATGGCAAGCAAAGGTTACAAAGCATCTACAAAGAGCTATACGTATTGAAAGCCAAGCATTAGAAGCTTATAAGCCTAAAGACAAAATACTATAGAAATAATAGGCTTATACATTCTACATCATATTGCAATAGTCTTCATTAAGGAATTTGGACTTGTTTAAGCTCATGTATTCTCTGATTTGCATGATGATTTTGCCGCTGAGATCCTATCAAGCGCTTTTTTTTCTTTGATATATGAGAAATGTATATAACTAGACTAGGTAAATTTAGTCTTGATGCACTTTTAGTATTCTTTCATAATTATTTAATTACAAAACTAGTTAGAAAATTCTATGTAGCTCATATTCTTTGGGCATAAATAAATATTTTTAATACACAAAAATGTGTATATATTATATGGATCAAAATTTTAACATCAACTTCTTGATTATGTTTACAGATGTAACCAATAAATCATGTATAATTAATTCTCTTAACATATTTGGCAAATCATCAAATGCAAGGCTTAATCATTTAATATCAAAAATAAGGACATATCGGAATTTAGGAGGTAATTATTTTACATGCATAAGTATGGTTATATAGTTGGATTTGTTAGTTAATATTAATTATGATAACTATGTAAACCACTATAATAACAATTGTTATATTTTCTCCTATTATAAATAATTTGATATCATAATAATAGAATATATTTTGTCATTATAAGATTGGATACTAAAATTTTTAAACTAAACAAAAATAAAAGCTTAATGTTAAAAATTGAAAATGTTATATGAATAATTTTACAAACAGTTACACTAATAACTATTTTTCTTTAAAATTTATTTTTAAATTTTACAAATAGTTAGAATAATAATTCTTTTTCTTCTAAAATTTATTTTTTGGGATAAGAAAGTTATATAACCCTCTAATACTTACATTGTATCGAAAATAAAATTAAATCAAAATTTAAATATGAAGATAAAAATAAAATTTATCATAAAATTATGCAAATTTTTATTATGATATAACTTTTATTAACTGAAAAATACATGGTATATGTCATTCAATAGATAAGAGCAATCTTGTATTTCGTTTTTAGGAAAAATTTCTAATAAGTTATAATAATGCGTCAATTA
>JAOTAX010000197.1:18594884-18611538 GCA_025629825.1 Erythroxylum guanchezii
CGCCATAATCTTTGATCCACACTTCGTTACAGTGATCCTTGGACACCAAGCTCTGATACCAATTGAAGTGAATCACATGTTAATATACAACTTAATAATGATATTTAGATACATAAAAAGGGGGGTTGAATTGTGTATCCCTTTTTCGGTTAATCCCCTTCGTAAACGAATTAGTTCAAAGAAACTTTTTTTTTTACAAGAACTACTAAAAATCAAAGTTGTAAAGTATTTTCGAAAACTTTGCTAATAACAGTAAGACTGAAACTTGAAAGATAAGAGAGATTGAGAGTTGAGAGATTTCGACACTTCAATTTTTATACTGGTTCACCCCAAACCATGGGCTACGTCCAGTCCTCAGATGTCTTTCTGAGATTCCACAATCTCTCAAAACGTTTCAAGTATTCTTTGTTTCCGAGCCTCTTCAGGTCTCTTATAATCAGTATTCTTTCACACTTAGCCTCTTCAGGCTATTTGCACTACTTTCAACTGAAAGGTGTTTAGAGCTTTGTTACAGAAAAATAGCTCTAGATTTTTCGTACAGTAATTTTCTTTCAAGAATAGTTAAGCTCTCTGATTTTTCTAACTGCGTAACTTGTCTAACTTTTCGTAACTTTTCTTAATCTTCGACTCTGACTCATATTTATAGTCATCGTCTTCAACTGCTTCTTGATTCTTTAAAGAAACGGTTATTCAGTTGAGTTCTATAACTAACTCAGACTGATCCGTGACTTGCTTCTTTCGTCTACTTTTCCTTCACTTTCGTCTGCTTTTTCATTTCCGCTTCCGTCTGCTTTTCATTTTAGCTTTCGTCTGCTTTTCAATTTTGCTTCCGTTTGCTTTTCATTTTCTGCTTCCGTCTGCTTTTCAATTTCGCTTCCGTCTGCTTTTCAATTTTGCTTCCGTCTGCTTTTCATTTTCGCTTCCGTCTGCTTTTTCATTTTGCTTCCGTCTGCTTTTCAATTTCACTTCTGTTTGCTTTTTCATTTTGCTTCCGTCTGCTTTTTCATTTTGCTTCCGTCTGTTTTTCAATTTCGCTTCCGTCTGCTTTTTTCATTTTGCTTCCGTCTGCTTTTCAATTTCTCTTTCGTCTGCTTTTTCATTTATTATTTGTACTTCATCAAAATCATTTGTGTAAAGTCATTTTGACTTAACAGTATACTCCTTTACTTGTGTCTAATCAACCTTGTATTAACATATTTATTAATTTTGTATTGAATTTACCTAGATCTCACAATGGTAAGGACCATATATTTGTTATTGATGATAGGTTCAATAAGATGGAACATTTTGTTACATTTTCTAAAATCAATAATGTCACTTGTATTGCTAATTTGTTTTTCATGAGATAGTGCATTTGTATGGTTTACCTAGAATAATTGTGAGTGGAAGAGATGTTAAATTCTTGAGTTATTTTTTGGCACACTTTGTGGAGTAAATTAGACTTTAAATTTTTATTTTCCACCATTGTACATCCTCAAATGAATGGACAAACTGAGGTGGTTAATAGGATCTTTACTACATTATTGCATACCATTATTCAAAAGAACTTGAAATAATGGGAAAAGTGTTTAGCACATGTTAAGTTTGCATATAATAGGGTTGATCACTCTACTACATTGTATTCACTTTTTGAAATGTATATGACTTTAATCCTTTGACTCTTTTAGATGTTTTGCCTTTAGCTAGTAATGAATCTGCTAATTTTGAGGGAAAGAGAAAGGTAAATTTTTATTAGGGATTTACATGTCAAGATTTAAGCTAATATAGATAAAAAGAATGACCAATATACAAGGCAAGCCAACAAGGGTCGCACGAAAGTTACCTTTAAACTTGGAGATTAGTTGTAGGTTCATATGTGTAAAAAAAGTTTTAATGCCCAAAGGAAATCAAAATTGCAACCTAAAGGAGATAGACCTTTCCAAGTGTTGGAACGAATTAATAACAATGCCTATAAGCTCAATTTACCAAGTCATAATAATAATGTTAGTGCTACTTTTAATGTTGTCAACTTATCTTTATTTGAAATAGGTAATTCAAGGACGAATCTTTTCGAGGAAGGAGAAAATTATAGAGATCAGCTTACATCAATACTCATCAATCCATTTTGAGGCATTGGAGATCCTATGTCAAGAGCAAGAACTAAGTGCATAAAGGAGGCTTTGCAAAGGTTAATCATGGACATTCAAAACAATGTGGTTGTTCTCGAAGATTCTAAGATATTACCAAGATTAATTACTTATCTTTAAGCCCAATATAATGAATAAAGCTCAACCCATAAAAAATAATGTTTGGAGCCTAATATGTAAGAATGACTCGCTTGCTTATTTTTAATAAAACCTAATCTATATATTTACCTTTTGAAAAGGTTAAATATATGGCATTAGATGGAAATTTCATGTTTTAGACTTTCTTTCATTAATTATTATTAGTTGTTAAGTTATTTTTGGAAAGATTTCAAATTTAAGGCTGATATGTATCCATTAGTTAAGGGAATTCTTCCTGGTCAAGTTTTTCCTATTTAGTTATGTTTAGGAATAGTCAAGAAGACATTTCTTTATAAGATTTTCATCATTTGATGCCTATTTAAAGAGGGAATCTAGTGTATTACGAAAATTATCTTATTATCAATAAAATTTGAGTGTTTCTCTATTATGAGAGCTTTCTCTTGGTTCTTTGGTCAAGAAATAAAATTGCTCTCTTCATGGTAACTTATAGTGATTAACTTATAGCTTTGGTTCCAATTAACAAGTTGAGTTTAGGTTGGACTCTTTGCTTGATTCAAGAAGGATTTTGGTTTGCTTTTCCTTGTTGATTTCGAGTCTTAGGTGTTCCTTCGTTAAGATTCATACGAGGAGGAGATGATGATTGCATAATAGCTTTTTCATTCTCTCGTGGACTCTAAAAATGAAAACATAGATGTCAACTGCATCAACTTATAATCCATATTGCTCAAACATAAAAAGAAAATAATACAGCATGTAAATAAGTCCACCAAACCATCCAAAAAGGAATTAATAGAAACTCAATACCATAAAAATAAAAAGACATCATCCAATACATATATTTATCCCTTACTCTAATCCTTGGCCAAAGGGCAAGCCTTTGATCAACCGGTAATGTTACTCTTTTATGATGTCCCTCTCCTATACCCTTGCAAAATAGAGAGCCTTGTGTACTAGATTTGAAAAAAAAAATCCAATCCTTGGCCACTAAGTCAATTTGAAAATAACGAAGCCCAAGACACCATTATTCATTAACAAAATGAATAAAAATATATATTAAATATTATTATACTTTTTAGTATAAATAACGATATGTGAATATTATAAATCAATAAATTAACTTATTTGATATATACCATCCTTATAGTAATCACCTACTTGTGATATGATAAAAGTTTCTTATATGTCCGTTAATATTTTTAGTAGATAAAATTATCTCTAATAACTACTAGTTTATATTTTAAAATAATAATAAAAAGTGAAAACAAGAAAATAAAAAATGTGTATTTTTTCTTAATATATTATTTATTATATAAAAATTATAAATATATGATAACCAAAAAATACATTCATCATGAAATAATATGATAATATAAATAATATTTTAAAAATATTCCTTGTATTAAAAAGTTATTTATTTAAATAATTATTTAGAAAGACTGTCAATTATGGTTATACGAAACTGCTAAGATAAAATAGGCAATTTAAACATTAACATTTGCATAAAAATTTAATTTAAATTTAAATATTTTAAAATGTTTAAAATAAATCTTACTGTTTCTAAAACTTTTAATTTTAACTTCAAATTAATAGAAACCTAACTTTTTATTGAAGTTATATCAAGTTTAAAGTGTGTAATTATTTATTATTTATTATTACCCTTCTATGATAAAATTAACTAATTAAAAATCTTAGTCAATATTTTGAAAGGTATTAATGATGAAAATTTTATTGGCATATTTTAAATATCAGCAACACCAATAAAATTGCCTATTGTTACGATTTACATGTATCTAGTTCTACTAATTTTCATTGTTCCAGACATGCCTAATCTTATGATTAACATGCAATATTTCGCATTAGAGTTGCTTTTGTTGTTGAACCACTAATATAGATGCTTTGATGTAAATATCCTATAAACAAGCAGGTCTCCAATTGGGCCTAATTCTGGGTAATCCATCCAATCTGTTGGACGTTCTAATTGAGCGCACTTCTCTCCATGCCTCCTTCCAAGAATGAAAAGGCTATAATTTTGTACCATAGAATGGATTGTCAGTGCGGTGTGAGGTCCATCAATCACTTCATGCTCTATGTAGAATACATATTCATCACAAACTACGTCCCGCTTCATATCTTTCAACTCTTCCTCGTCTAGAATTATGTCCTTCGTAATTATTGCTTGCTTGTGCTTCCCCTCTTCCAGCTCCATCACAGTCAATATAGGGAATGAACCGCACCATTGTCAGGCTCGTACGTGTTCCAGTTCTTGGTTATTCGTTTAGCTAAAAATAAGGCCGATCGATCATCTGTACCTCCAAAGAACAGCATACAAGCAGAAATGGACGAGTTAAATGATAGCCGTCAGTGTGGATGAGCAAGTTTTCCTCGATTGAAGTAGATACCAACCGAGCATGAAGCTTTTTGAAGGACCTTGGCATTCAAAGCCCTCAGCTTTTCATCTTCTGACTCAATCTTCCCGCAAAATGGACCACTTGGTATAGAAGGGAAGTAGGATAAAGGATGTGAGCTTATCAAGTGCAAGAGTGCATATATCCTAATACATTAGGCTATTGAAAGATTGTATCTTTTCTTGCATATTAGATTTGCTAAGCTGTCAATTATGTAGTCTGTTACGTTTTTAGATTTCTGCTGTAAGATTTGATTTTTCGTTTTAAGATTTGATTTGTCTATAATTTTAAGAACTATTTTTTTTTATTTTTCTGCTTGTATAAATTTTAGTTCCAATAAATAAGAAATCGGACTAGTTTAGTCTCACTTCTCTCTTTTTCAAACTTTTCTTTTCAAAAACTAACAAATTGATATCAGAAATCACAGTGTTAAAAGAACCAAAAAGTACAAGGCAAAAACTTGTATTCATTCAGCGGTTACGAAATCAATTTTCACAAGAATAATAGCTTGTGAGACACCAAAGTAGGCTTAGGATGCACTCAAGGAGACATTTCAAGGTAACGACCGAACCAGACATGCAAATTCTGAATTTTAGACATGGGTATGAGGTTTTGAGCATGAAGGAGACTGAAACAATAAAAGAATATTCTGATAGCCTTCCGTCCATTATGAACAAGATCAAGTTGACGGGTAAGGAATTTCCAGACAAGTGGAGAAAGTGCTGGTGAGCTTGCCTGAAAGTTTTGAAGAAAAGATCTCATCTCTTGAAGACTCCAGAGACATTACACAAATTTCTTTGATTGAGCTTGTTAATGCTTTGCAAGCTCAAAAGCAAAAATGGGCCAAGAGAAAAGAAAATGTGACCGAAGTAGCATTCCAAGCCAAAGGAAAGGAGTAGATTCAGCAAGGTGGAAGAAGCAAAAGGCAGCATTGGAACAAGAAAATAAGAAGGAAGGTGATAGCAGCAGAGATGGGAAAAAAGAATGGCAAATATCCTCAACTAATCGACAGTGATTATACTCATTTTATGACATTTGATGAGTCCATTTTAAAGATCTTGATAGAACAAAATTTACGAAGGTCAAAATTGAAAATGGAGAACTTATTGAAGTCAAAGGTCGAGGGAATGTGGCAATTGAGACTCCTTCAGATATAAAACTTATCTTAGATGTATTGTTTGTGCCTGATTGATCAAAATTTGTCGAGTTTTGGGCAGTTACTTGAAAAGAATTATCCTGTGGTATTTAAAGATAAAAACTTACGTGATATCAATGAATTATTCTCTGTGAAAATGAAAGAAAATAGTTTTTCACTTGAATTGGTCCTGGCTAATACCTGAGCTCATTTGACCAATCAAAGCTTTGGCATAAGAAGTTGAGACACTTTTATCATGCTGCATTTAATTATATGCATAAGAATAAGCTTATGCAGGATTTCCCTATTGTTAAAGGAAGTCTCGGCCCTGAGTCAGGCCAGACGAGGCACCTATCCAAAACCCACCCTCCTTAGGGGCCTGCAAGAGTGTATTAGATCCAAAAATCGTGTATATTCTATTTTTTAAAATATTAGTCTACCGGTTATACTCTCTTGCATGAGTCCCACATTGGCAATTATTTCTCTTTTACCCTGGGCCCCACTCTCAACTCTCATTACGTTGTTTTATAGATTTTCATTAAAGGATATGAATTCTCATTCCAACATTTTTATTAAGTCTCATTTAGAGCTTGTTAAAGAGAAATGGAAGAGAAAATGTTTTCTACTCAATTTTTTTTCCTATCAACATATAAATTTAAAATACTTAACTAAAAAATTAGTAGGAAAAGAATTTCACGATTTTGACTTCTAAATTTTGAGTGATAATTTAAAGATAAAATCTCTTATTTTTATTTATTTTAGCTTATTAAATATTTAAATATCAGAGCGATAATTCATTGCAACAGTTGTAGTCCATCTACTTGCAGCCCTTTTTTATTATAAATCCCTAAATTTATTATATTCTAAAAAGATATTATTTATTTATATTATTATTTAAGGGTCACAAAATTTATTCTTTTTTATTTTATTTATATTTATTTAAACTAACATAATATTAAATTTACTTTGAATGTTAATAAAATATAATAAAAATTATTTGACTATTAAATAATACCGTAAATAGTTGATATGATTTACTACATTTATCTAGTTGCTTGACAAAATAATATTCAATTATTTTCACACTTACAGAATAGGATAATATTTGGCTTGACGAACTTAGAATATAATTTAATATATTTTTTCCTAAGTATGTTAATTTCTTGTATTTTTATAAATTAATTTCTTGTATTGAGTCACTTATGTATGGATATTAAAATTTAATAATAAAAATATACTTTTAAATTTTACATATTTATATGTTGTCGATTTATCAAGGCCTTTTTTTTCCTTCGCTCAGGGCTTATAAAATGTTAGGAACAACCCTGGTTAAAAAAGATGGAGCCTGTGAAGTTGTGAAATGCGAAAATAATCCAGATTGTGATTTTCGCATAACTAGGCTTGGAGAACAACAGAAAAGCTCCAACTTATTCACACAGATGTGTGTGGTCCAATGAAAACCTTATCCCAGAATGGAAGCAAGTATTATATAGCCTTTATTGATGATTTCAATCGATTTTGTTAGGTTTACTTCATAAAGCACAAATCTAAAGTTGTTGAGGTATTTTGGAAGTTTAAGAATTAAGTCGAAAATCAGAGTGATCACAAAATCAAATTGATTAGGTCTAATAAAGGAACTTAATATAATTTTGACAAGTTTAACAAGTTTTGTGAAGAGGTAGGCATTGAACATCAACTGACAGTCACTTACATACTACAACAAAATGGTGTGAGCGAGAGAAAAAACAGGACAATGATTGAGATGGCGAGGTGCCTGTTGTTCGAGAAGAAGATGGCTAAATGTTTTTCGGTAGAGGTTGTCAACACTGCAGTCCACTTGCTTAATAGACTGCCTACAAAGGCGTTGAAAGAAAAAACTCAATTTGAAGAATGGTTTGGCTATAAACCTTCTTTTGAGAATATGAAGGTGCTTGGGTGCATTTGTTACACACATGTTCCTGACATGAAAAGAGACAAGCTGGATTAAAAAACTATAGTAGCATCACCAAAGGGTATAAGGTCTACCAACCCTTAACTAAGGAGAAGTTGATCATTCTATTGATGATGTTCCAATTAGAGGTACAAGATTGCTCTCTAATATTTATCAAAGATGTAATGTTGTTGTACTTGAGCCTGCAGGTTACAAAGAAGTAGCATAGGATAAAAAATGGATTGTTGCAATAGAGGAAGAGTTGAGAATAATTGAAAAATTAGACTTGGGTTTTGGTAGACAGACCAGGTCATAAGAAGCCAATTGGAGTAAAATAGGTATTCAGAACCAAGCTAAATTCTGATGGTTCCATCAACAAATATAAAGCAAGATTGATGATTAAAAGGTATGCTCAACAACTTGGAGTGGATTTCTAAAAAACAATTGCACCAGTAGCAAGACTTGACACCATAAGGATGCGTTTGGCCATTGCAACTCAAAAGGAGTGGAGAATTTATCAGCTTCATGTCAAATCAACCTTTCTAAATGGCTACTTGGAGGAGGAGATTTATGTCGAGCAACCAAAAGATTTTATAGTTAATGAAGAAGCAAAAAAGGTGTATTTGCTAAAAAAGGCTTTATATGGCCTAAAATAAGCTCCAAGAGCCTGGTACAGTAGGATAGATAATTATTTAATGTATATTGGCTTTAAAAAGAGTCTAAGTGAATCTACTCTATATGTGAAGGTTGTAGATAATGATCTAATTGTTGTTTCTTTATATGTTGATGATTTGTTTGTAATAGGAAGCAATTTAAATTTGGTGTAGCAATTTAAGGGTCAAATGATGGAGGAGTTTGTAAAGACAAATTTGGGAGATATGTTATACTTTCTTGGTATGGAAATACAACAATCAAAGCAACGAATTTTCATTGGAAAACAAAAATATGCAAAAGAGGTGCTTAAAAAGTTCAACATAGAGAATTGCAAGTCTGTTAGTACTCATTTGATGCAAAATGAAAAAGCTAAGTAAAGATGATGGAGTTGAGAAGGTTGATAAAGGGCATTAAAGGAGTCTCATTGGTTACTTAATGTGTATCACAACAACCAGACCTTACATAATGTGTCATGTCAGTTTGTTTTCCAGGTTTATGCATTGTGCTAGTGAATTTCATCTTAAAGCTGTGAAAAGAATATTTAGATACATTAAAGACGCTGTGGATCTTAAGATTTGGTCTGAAAATAAGAGAAGCTGAATTTATTTGGGTTTTTTGACAATGATTGGGCAGGATCCTGTGGTGATGTGAGAAGTACTTCAGGGTACTTATTTAATTTTGGTTCAAGTTATTTCTCTTAGAGCTCTAAAAAGTAGGATGTTGTTGCTCAATCCACATTAAAAGCATGATATATTGCTGCTGCAGCTGCTATAAATCGAGCTTTATGACTGAGAAAGTTATTTTTAAAAAATAAAATAATATATATAACTTTCTCTGCCATAAAGCTTGATTTACAAACTTAAAACATGACCAGAGGAAAGCAACTAAACTTTTTGTGGACAATTAGGCTACCATTGTTATTTATAGCAATCATGTATTCTATGGCAGGATTAAGCATTTTAAAATTAAGTTTTACTTTGTTAGAGAAGTACAAAGAAACAAAGAGATTGATCTAGTTAATTGCTTTGACGGTCAGTTAATTGATATGTTGACAAAGGCTTCTTCTAAAGCCAGATTTGAAGACCTTGGGAATTTGCAACAAAAGAAACAAAGAGTGTTGAAAGATTGTATATTTTTCTACATATTAGATTTGCTAAGCTGTCAAGTATCTAGTCTGTTATATTTTTGAATTTTTGTTTTAAGATTTGATTTCCTATTTTGATTAGATTTGCCTATGATTTTTAAGATTTATTTTTTATTTTTTTGTTGAAATGCTTGTATAAATTTCAGTTCCAGTAAATGAGAAATCAGACCACTTTAGTCTCACTTCTCTCTTTTCCAAACTTTTCTTTTCAAAAACTAATATAGATTCACAGTTATCTCCTCATAGTTGTTAAAGGCTTAGACGTTGTTTTGGGAGTAGAAGTTAACAACTGGTTTTTTCTTCAGGTGGGCATAAAACACTAGAATGGATTCACCAATTAGCTCAATAAGATGCAGAGCATACAAATAGATGGTTAGTAGGGTATATCACATTCAATAGTTTTAAGATATTGTTTATATTTTTAGGCATGTGAACACAAGCTAGAACTCGAAACTCACTCTCAGACTTTAAACCCTTAATGTTCCTTGTCTAAAAGCCTGTATATTTATTGGAAGGATCATATATGGCTTTCACAAGTATTCGAACAATAATTTTGTGGAGGGTAATCCACAGAATCAGTGCAGCAACAAGCTTATTAGTTATGATTTGCAATAGTTCGCAGTAAAAATGAAATTAGCAACCACAGATGATATCTATTATTTTGGTGGGGGAAAAATGATAGTTAAAACTTTCGTAATACCTTAAGGTCTCTTAAAAAAGAGAACATGATAAGCTCAGTGATCCCTTTGCTAGTTACTATGAAAGTAAGTATCACAACATCAACTAAAGACAAGTTGCAGCGACATGAAATTATTAAACATGCTATGAACTTAACCATGAGAATTAAGATCATGGAGAGCATGAAATTTTTGATATTATCAAAATTACAAATAATCAGCCAAAGGCCTGCCTGCATATTTGCTGTTGCATCGAATAGGGGTACAGGGATAGTTTAGGTAACTGACTCCAATATCTCTACCAAAGCAAATGCTAAAGGTAGTCTTGAAGGCACAACTAATCCTATGATGAAAGGGCCTCTATATTGAATTTGATGGAAATACATCTTTGCAAGTAATAAGGTGAATACCATTAAAAGGTGAATGGTGGAAGAGTTGACTCGTCTCCTTTCAAGAATCCTTTCGACTATCCAAACCAAAATGGGTTGGCTAATGAAAAGGGTGACTAAAATAAAGGGCAAGAATTGTTGCTCCATCTTCTATTATTATTTTTGGACAATTATTACCAATTATTGGTAAGAAAACTATGAGAAATACACTTAAACATCATCGGATAATGCAGAAGATAGCCCTATCCCCAAGTTCAAAATTTATCAGTTTCAAGTCACTTATGAGGTAGGAAATGACAACAAAACTGGAGAGACATTGGAGAACTGTCACTGTATTTCCTTAATTCGTATCTATGAAGGCCCATTGATAACCCAAGTCAAATACTAAAGGTGTGAGAATGGTCACGACACTGATGTTCATAACCTTTTTCCTATCCTAAATAACAATATAAGATGAATCTTCACTAGCAATGAGCAACCAAGTCCAGCTGATGTCCAAAAATGTCTTGATTGTCACGAGGAAACACTAGATTTTTCATTGTTTTTGTTCATCCAAAGAAAATAAGATCTAAAATAAGTCCTGTTTGTTTTAAAATTATTATGATCAAACTGGTCACTACCAATTAGCGTGATTTCTGATGCATTTTAAACACAATAAAATAAGAACCATGAAATACCAAAATTTGCGAGACAAATAAGGAGATTCTCATATGCTTGAAGAAGAAATAAAATGCCTGATCAACGAACAAAATGAGAAACATCAGCAATTGAACGAGTGACAGGGAATTGATAGAACTTATCAAGAATTGGGCGGAACTGTACGCAAATATTCTTTTTGGTTAAAAGGATACAAGAAACAAGCAAGGACTAACGTCATAAGAAGGCCACTGATTTTTGATCAATCTAGAGCAACAAGCGAAGCCTTGTAGCTGGAGTCTCCCAAAGAAACCATCGAGTCATAGTTCAGGAACCCTGCATAGCTAGGAAATCTGCGTATTGATTGGCTTCACGAAAAATATGCTGGAGAGAGCAACACCAATCTCTTGCAATCAACGTCTTGATGTCCCCCACAAGAATAAACATAGGATGCGAACGGGGGCAAGAAGTCAGCACCAGATTCACTGCATCTTGAGAATCAGACTCAACAATAACTTTTCGGTAGCCATGATCCCAAGCCAAAATTAAAACATGTCGAAGTGCCTGCAATTCAGCTACAGTATTCGAAGCATGATCAATATATCCCGAGAAGCAAATAATCCAGCGTCCATACTCATCTCGAATCAGACCTTCAAATCTAGCGTCACCCGGATTACCAAGAGCACTTCCATCTACATTTAATTTAACAAAATCCATCGGAGAACTATGCCAAGAGATCCACAAGCTGGTATTGTTTGTGGGATTTGAGCTAGGATGATAGAAGGCCATTCTACATTCATTAAGCAAAGTGTTATGCCAATGACATTGACCAATGATGGCAATAGCTTCATTTTGAATAACATCCTTATTTCTAGCACACCACACAACCCAAGCACCAGTATTGAGCTAGCTAATTATATAAGAACTTTCACAGGCATGAAGCTTATTTAAATGGAGATTAAGGAAGTTTCCGGAGTTTCTTGTCTTAACTCAAAGATAGACATTAATCAACTCATTTACTTCAACTGTAAAAATAGAAGTCAAACAAAGTGAGATGTTGGAAGACTGTAAAGTTTGGTTATTATGGGCATTTCTTGAGGACATCTAGAAAGCGAAATGAGCTTAACAAAATGTTGGTTCTTTGATTTAAAAAAATGACATTTTCTTCTTGGATATGTCACCTTGTGACCTTTCAATTCTTATTTTGTTGAATCTACACTACAACAAAGTTGATTTTTGGCTACAAAAAAGCGAAGCTAATGCCTAAAAAACGTCACCTATAGTTTTTAGCTACGTTCTTATTTCGTTGCACAAAATGTCAGTCAAATTTCTGTAGTTGGAAACTATAGACGATGTTTTCAAAAATCTTAGCCAATAGTTTTTGGCTACATTTTTTCATTTGTAGCTAAATACTATTAGCTACGTTTTCATAATTGTAATCAAACGTTTTTAGCTAAGTTTTTCTAAATGTTTTTAGCTATATTTTTGGAAGAACGTAGTTAAATTTTACACAATGTAGTCAAATGTTATTTGCTATATTTTACACAACGTAGCCAAATATCATTTGCTGTGTTTTTAATAATATTGTGATTTGTTATTTGTTACATTTTTAATCCATCATATTGAACAATATGTTTTGTATAATGTATCTATATATTTTTATTATGAATTTATTATACAAATTAATCGTATAAAATATTATTAATTTAAAATATCAAAAATTATATATATATATATAAAATAAAATATCATTAAATTATACTAATAAAAAGAATATTCTGCTTATGCAAGATATGAATGATAACTTTAACATTGTAACGATCATTAGAGTTGCTAATCCTCTATACTGCTTTTTGTAAGTTAGGTGCCTTAAAGCTTCAATCATTTGGTAGAACACAAAGCAAATTGTGCCCAAGACTGTGCTCCAAAGGATATATTGTTGTTTTTGTTTACAAACTTTTGATGATCAAAAGTAGGCATTTGGAAATTGGAAACTGTTGAAGACTTTCCTTTAGCTCGCTTCTGTCTAATGGAGTAGGCACGAAGTGAGTCTTCAGATCTTGCTCCTGCCCTCCTACAAATAATATATAAGAGGTACAATACAGATAACAAAGCAGCTTTTAATACATACAGAATTTAAAAACTTAATATTGATCAAATTGGAAGTGGAATGACTTGAGCAATAAAGCAAAATAAAAATACCTTACCAATTTCTTTGAGGCAATTCTAGCAGTTCTAATTGTATCTTGGCTTGGCACCCACTGGACTACGCGCTTTGGATCATATCTCATGGAAGAATGGATTTTGATAAGCTAACAAAAAATACAATAAATAATGTTAAATAACAGATAAGAGAATCTTTTCATGTAGAACGTAAGATGTTTGTAACAAGACATATTTAATAAAAAATCTCTTCTTTAAATAATATGAGTACAAGCTTGGTACCAATCATTTCATGCTTTCCTAGACCTAACACACTCAATTACATAGATATGCTAATCGGGAAAAGTTGATAAAACTTGTTGGTCGTATAAATACAAAATTTGTGCTTGAAAATCTTTTGGAGACATTTATAATCGAAAGAGTTGTATCATTCTTTATATCCTGGATCCACTATGTGTTGGTTTATGCCCTTATAGTCAATTTTTTGGTTGTATATTTAGTTGTATAAAATTTGTTTTATTCAATAAAAGGCATCATTTATCTTTATGTATTTGTTAATTATTTAATTATTAATCATAAAGATAAAATCCTTGGAATAATTGTTATGCAATTAGAAATTATAATGTGATTATAATTATGAGATCCGAATTGCATTTTGTATTATTCCTAAAATGTTCCTAGTCATAGTTTCATCAAGACGGGGTATTGATGAAATGTTTAGACTAGCACATATTTGTTTCTTTCTTATGAAGAAAGTAATCGATCTCATAGATTAAATTGTGGAGACACTTAAACAAACATGTGGGTGCTTATTAGAGAATAAGTTCACTGAACTGACCCAATCATGAGAACCCCAAATGGAACATTACTTGTGTATCTGTGGATTATCTCATTATGATGGTTGTATAATTGATCCTTAGACTTGAGATTACCAAAGTTATCTCAAGTAGGAATTACTATGTTTTGATGCTACTTATGTTCTATTCTTGGAGTATTACAATTCGGTAGTTATTGGATATAGTATGAACTATGTGGAAATAGTTGAGTATATCAATAAAGAATTCGTTGTCCTAAAGTAATTAGGGAGAATGTTCTGTTGTTTTTTATTAGTAATGATTTTGGAAATCTCTGGCCAGAGTAAATTAAAATTTGGAAAAGTTGTTTTCAAATATCAATTACAAATCATTTACTAATTAGCGAGAACGAATATGATTGGATTATTTAGAGTAGATACGAATTCCATACTCTAATTCCAATTGGAACATTAGATGACGAAAGGATTAATTTATACATGATAACCATGCATTGACAGGTTAAGTCAAACCACTTTGACATTCCTAATATTTGGATGGTCATGACATGTTGCTAGATGTCAATCATGATCTATGATTATAAATTGTTTAATTAAGGAATTAAAGATAAATTAAAAGGAGTTTTAATTTATCTGATTCTAATTATGAATTAGAATTATAATTTATAATCATGGTCAACATATTAGGAACCTAATGAGTCACACATAAAGGGTCTATAAAGGAGAAAGTAAAATTTGAATTAAGTTGGACTTAATTGAGAAGTTTTAGAAACTTTAAGGGTCAATATGTGATATTTGATCTTATAAGGATTAATTAATAATTATAATTAAAGTTTGACTTTAGTTGTAATTTTAATAAAATCCAAGGATATGAAAAATAAGATTTTTCATATAAAAGGAAAAATTAGAAAAATGGATGCTAGCACTTCTTACAATTTTTCCTCTCAAATTCGATTTGAGTTTTCTCTGAATAGATCTGTGGATACCGTTAGAGGTCGGACGATTGAACGACTCGTGAAATTGATAGTTTCGGAGAAACAAAAAATTGTACCAAGAAATCGGAATAGGTTAGTATAGCTTTGTCAATTTCTTGTTTTATGTTTCTAATTTAATTATGTTAAAGTTGATTCTATGGGGAAAAAATTATATTATTTCCATTGCGCTAAGATTTGATCTTGCGTAATTTTTTCAACAGTGGTATAAGAGCCACCTTTAACAGTTTTATTTTTGATCCATAAGCTTGAATATGTTTTGATTTGGTTTTAATATGCAAAAGTTTTATATTGATACGTGCATGTTTTCACTGTTCCAATACGTTTCTGAAAATTTTGTTCTTTATTATGCCGAAAGTGTTTTGGGTAATAAAAGGTGCAATATGTTTATATGTGTTTCTGGAAGTGTGGAATAATTGTTCATGAGTTTATGGAAATTTTCATGATTATATGCGTTTTCTTTTTCTGGATTGGCTATAAAATGGTTATATGTGTTTCTGGATATGTGAACTACGTTATATCAATTTCTGGAATTTTTCCAGTTTTTTGGAAATCTGGAAAGAGTTTCCAGTGTTTCTGGAAAAGATTTTATTTTGATCTTTGTTTCACTTGTTTTTCCATTTGTTTGAAGTTTCCGAAACAAACGAAGAGTTGCATGCGTTTATTATAGATAAAGAGTTGCATGCATGTGTTATTAATGAACGATGAAACCAACAGATATTTAGTCTTCTCTGTTATCTTTGCATAACGTATGCTTAAGTCTTGATTTCATAACTGCAAGTTGTTGCAATTATGATAATGCGTCTGTTTTATTACTCTAGCATTTTGTTCATTTATTCAAGCATTAGCATTTAAGGTGACTTTTATGTCTGTTATTCATGGTTCTTATTTGTAACAGATGCTTGAGTTTTATATGCTTCAATGAATGTTGTTATATGTTTGATTAATGAGTTTTATTGTGCTTCATGTTTGATGAAGAAAAGAACCACCGGAGGCAGTAGTAGCCACCGGTGGTTAGAGAACCACCACTGGCTCACTCTAGAGAGTTTTTATCTCTCTAGAGTTTTATGTATATTTATAAGTATGTTATAATTATATAGATGGGGTAGAGTGCCTTGAGATAATCTGAAGGTAGTACTAACAGAATAAATTATTATTCTTTTTTTTAAATGCAGAAGTTAGCTGCAGAAGACGAGGCGTTGCGCCCCATCTGCAGAGGCTCAAGCTGGCCAAGCCAGGAGACGTGTCGCACGTCTCCTAGCTGGGCCAGGAGACGCAAGCCATTTGCACTACAACAAAAATGACATACAGTAACACTAGACAGTAACACTTTTGACAATATGTTATAAAATACTTATCTATGGTAACATTATATCTTAAAATGTTATGATTCTTAATTTGATACGTAACACTTTTTGATTTTATAACATATAATTTATCATTGATAACAATTTTTTTAAGTGTTACTAAACAGTATAAAAGGTTACTATTTT
>JAOTAX010000197.1:18614290-18624809 GCA_025629825.1 Erythroxylum guanchezii
TTGCAATTCTTGGTATAAATTTATTTTGACCGGTTTCCAAGGATCAATCTTAGGATTGAATGATAAGCCGCGATCAACAATAGATGTAGAAGGCCTTCCGGATTCAAGTTTTCAAGGGACTTTTCAGACTTTTCGATCCCCGTTGTCTGTTAAAAGGCTTAAGATCTTATTGTAATTGTGGGTTTTTTGTTAATTAAGAGATTGCAAATTCCATAATTCAAATAGGGGTTATGATTTTGGGTTTAATGATTATAACTTAAGGGAGAGTAATTCACCCTTCGAAAGTCTAGGAACGATATCGTATTAACTCAAAAGTAGTCATATTAGCATTTGGTGATAGGATAAATCCCCTCCTCATATTCGGTTGATCTTCCATGTGTTATTTCCATTATTAATTTGGCGATGCTCAATTTGATTCTCTTTGTGTGTTCCTTTTACATTTTTATTCCAATCAATCATCTTCACGTTTTTACTTTTCTGTACAATTTTTATTTTCTTTTTAATAATTCTTTAGGCCTCAAATATTTAAAATTAGTTTAGTTCAACAACTCCTGGAGGGATCGACACCTCACATACTACACCCATGACCTGTGCACTTGTAATATTTTGAGGGTTTTAAATAGATTAAAACTTTTTTAACAAGTTTTTGGCGTCGTTGCCAGGGAGTTAATAGGATTAGTTTAATTCTTTTAGTCTAAGGATTTTTCACCATATCTTGTGATTGTGGTTCCTAAACACAAGAAAAAATAAAGGAGGGAGAGAAAGAAGTTTGGGAACAAAGTAGAAGACACATCAATTTGGACATCATAAGGAAATTATGAAGAGTTCAAAAAGTTAAATGATGGAGGAAATATATTATAGGTATCAAAGGACTGGACCCTTGTGGACTTCAATGAGGCACAATTTGGTTGGGAAAGTCATCATTCTTATTAGAACACATACAATCTGGGTTGGCAGAATCTCCCAGATTTCTGTTAGTCTAACAATGTAAGGACTCACTTAGGACATCAAAACCTTTTAAGATTTCAGTAAGAAGAGTCCAGTTCATGGGATTCTTGATAAGTTTAAATTGCATCGTGTTTTAAGGCATAGTTTGATATGTGTTTAGTTGTTAATTCAATTATTTAGTATGTGTTTAGGTTAGAATTGTGTTACTTTGTTAATTATTTATGTTTTATGTGTTTTATGGGTTAGTACAAGTCTTTGAGATTAAATATTATGTTTTTGAGGTACCTTGATGTGTTTGCTAGTGTTTCAGGGTCAACATCGTAGAACGGAGGAGTTTTGCAGACATTCAGGCCTAAACAACAGCCCACGATCTGACAAAAGCCTAGATAATGGTCTGATAGGTGTTGATCGCATTGTATTTTTATAGGTAATTTGATATGTGTTTAGTGGTTAAGTTGATTGTTTAGTGTGTGTTTAGCTTAAGATTTGTGTTAGTTCATAAACATTTGTGTTTTAAGTGTTCTTTAGGTGAGAATATGTTTTTAAGCTTCAATTATATATATATGATGAGTGTGTTAGTGTTTCAGGGCATTTGGAAGAGTTTCGGAAGAGAACCAGACAAAAAAACATGGCCACAATCATGAGGGACCTACCATGATCATGACAGAAACACCAACATAGGCCCACAATCGTGGCAAATATGCAACAATTGTGACAGAAGCTTAGGCATAGGGCCACTATTGTGATGAATTTGCTACGATCGTGACAGAGAGTAGGTAAACTGATCACAATCGTGCCCCAAGGGGCCACGATTGTGGCCTGTGTGCAGACAAAGGCGGAGTCACTTTCGGATTCAAGTTTTCAAAGGACATTTTAGACATTTCGGACCTTAGAAAGATACTAGGGTTACCTTAATTGGCAAAGACTATAGAAGGATTGTGATATAACCCTAGAAAGGAGATTAGATTCTACCTACTTTTGGAAAACTAAAAGAGAGAGAAAGAAGAGAGAGAGAAGAAGAAGAAGAGGAAGAAGAAGAGGGTTCCAATGCTAAAGCTTCTCGAAATAGTTAATCTCCCGACACCGTCGCTTTCCTGAGTCATCCAGCCTAAGTTTTATTTCCTCCTTATTTACTTCTTTATTCATTTAAATGTGTAAGATTGAGATTGGTTGTATGGTTATGGATTTTGAGTTGATAATGATGTTCTAATTTTACCTTTAGGACTTTGCTTATCTTTAATGTTAATCTAGTTGATTTGTGTTTACTTGAATTGGGTATTGTGATCGATTGATGCATGTGCATATTTTGGTAACAAATCGAGAAGGTGAACTGGATAAAAATGATTAGATTGGATTAGTGAGAGATAGGCGATCTAATTGACCACTTAATCAATCTAGTTGGTAATTTCATGGAGAGAAATCTTGTGCAAGACCCGATTGTTTATTAGAGAGCTTTAGAACTAATTAGAATTGTGGGTAATTTCTGAATTGAGAGATTGCACATCCATAATTCGATAATGGTTTATAATTTAGGGAATGGTTATAATTCGAGAGAGAGTAATGAACCCTACGCTCGCCTAGAACCGATACCCTGTGAACACACAATTGGCTAGGTTAGCATTAAAATCCCCTCTATCATAACTCGATTATTTATCTTGACATATTTACATTGTTACGTTGTTTGTTCGTTATTAGTTTGTTTGATTTAGTTAATGTTTCAGTTTAATGCTCAAATTTATCTTAAACAAAAAGCAACCTGAATTAAATGATGCCTAAGCACAATCTATATGAGACGATACCTGCTTTTTGCCACAAGTAACGACCAATATACTTGCGATTTTTAACGTAAAATTTATATTTGGTTTCGCACACCAACAAGATTTTGGCGCCATTGCACACCTACATGCCATGATCATGACAGAAGCCCAGGTAATGACCCACAATCGTGGCCTGCGATGGGCAGATGCATAGGCACTCAAGAACGTTAAGTTTCGAGGGATTTTTTGGACCTTTTAGACCCCGAAAAAACCTTAGGGTTACCCAAATCACAAGAGGGTATTTAAAGAACAAGAAAAAAGGTAGAAAGAGAGCTTTTTCATCAGCCACCTTGAGAAACCTTAGAGAGAAATCATTGAGAGATAAAGGAAGAGAAGAGGAGAAGAAGTTAACTCAACATACTTCTCAGATCAAGAGGTTTCCCGACATCACTGCCTCTCATCATCCATTTAGATTATATTTCCTGTTTATTTTTAGTTTTATTATTGTATAAAATTGAAATGAATAGTTGATGATAGGATCTAGAATGTCAAGGATGTTCTAAATTCACCTTCGAAATTTTATTCTTGAATTAATGAAAATCTGGTTATTTATATGTTTATTGGATTTGTTGTGGTTTGATTATGTGATTTCATAATTCGATAATAATCTAAGAGGGTGAATCAAATGAAAAACAATTAAATTGGACTAACAAGAGTTAGGTGATTTAATAGAAACAAGAATTGAGTCAGATTAAGAATTTGTACGAAGAGAGATCTTGCATAGGTTTTGGATAGTTTATTAGAGAACTTTAGAGCTAATTAAGGTTTTGGATAGGTTGTGAATTGAGAGATTGTAACTTCCATAATTTGGTTAGGTTTTATGATTTAGGGTTAATGATTATAACTTGAAGGAGAATTGTAGCACTCCACTCTCATAGGATACGTACTCGACATCCTGAGTGACATCCGAATACGTACCCCACAAGGGTGGTATGCTAGAGTAATCATGTTCTCTTATAAGGCATCATAAACAAACACACAATTATTTAAAACCAAATTCCTCCTTTCATTTCATAAAAACTGAATTTACAATGTAGTTTTTACAAGATCATCGGAAACATGTAATACAAAAATACATTATACGAAAGAGGAGTTATACAAAATGTCTAACTATATCCTTCAGTCCCAGCTTACTGACCTTTGAGCCATTTCTTCTTCACAAAATTGTATGAATATTGCTTCTTGTAAAGTCTCTTAGTAGCTAAAGTCCTCTCTCGATCCTGAAAACCAATGTTACAATTTTGGTGAGTTTTGCGAACTTAATGAGGTAACCATCATCGATGGTTCACTTTATTTAACCTCTAACTATAGTCATAATAGCTTCATTAAAGACTACCCATGAAGATTTACAAGCCACTTACTTGATTTAGCTTCCAATTCTTCAAACATTTCAAGAACATCAAGAATCCCTAATTTTCCATGCATCCTACGTACATCATCATGGAGATTGGCAAGTTTAGGGTTTCTTGTGGCAATGAAGAAGATAACATGGTGGAAGTGGCAAGTGAAAGATGAGAGAGTTAGTTTCAATGTTGGTGAAGGTTAGCAACAAAATTCATGAAGAAGGTGAAGAGCTTGAAGAAAATAGGGAAGGTCACGTAGAGGAGAAGAAAGGAAGACAAAAACAAGAAATAACTTGGTCTTTCAATTGAAAGAATTGTGAGAGAGATGAGTGGTGAGTGGTAGTGACACTTGTCACCTTCCTAAGTTCCCATGTGGACCCTTATTAAAAACTAATCTATTTGTCTCAAATTTCTAATCCAATTGTCTCCCAATTTTCAATGACACTTGTAAACGAATCCCAAAGTCATTTATCAAAATTTCCATTATCACTGGACAATAATTTCTACTACCATTTATCAGTTGCCTTACCACTTAGCATTTTTCCTAGTCTAAAATTACCCAAAGTTTCAGAAAATTCCTAAATTTATCCAAAAATTCTAAATCACTAAATACACTCTCCAATTCAGTTTTCAACATATAAAAATCACAATTCTTAATATAATCACATTTATAAACAATTATACTTTGAATATATCAATGAATGCATGTACAATTATTTTAATGTGCAAAAGTTCAATATTCACATGTATGTGTATGCCTTATTATGCATGAGCATGTAATGCACTTTTTAATTTTTTAATAATCTCTCATATTTACTATTCTAGCCTCAACATGGGTAACGGGATGTTATAGAGTAATTAACCCTAGGATTGTCTAGAACTAACAATTCGATAATTCATAATCAGTTAGGTTAGCATTAAGGATAGGTAAAATTCCCTTTCTCTCAATTGGTAATTTCTTTCGATTGATTCTTGGGTGTGTTGCAATTGCTTAGTAATTAGTATTTTCATGTTTGATTCTTAATTTGAGTGATTGAATTAAATTCTCATTTTAGTTTCATTGCATTTTGATTTCTTTGTTTTGTTTCTGGCCTTAGATTTTAGGATTAGATAAGTTCCCTCCTTATGGGATTGATACCTTTGGTACTACGTTAACGAACCATGACTTACACACAACCGAAACACTGATCAATTCTAAATTAAACAAGATTATGGATAAGCTCATGAATATGGAAGAGGCTTAGAAGAGACTAAAAGAGAAGCTTAAGCAAGTAACAGAAGATCATGCCTCTTTTATTCACAACTTAGAGGTTTAAATGGGCTAGCTTTCTAGGGAGTTTTGTAAGAGAAGTGTGGAAAACTGTCTACGCAACATTAAAGTGAATTCAATACAGTAATGTAAGACTATCAAACTTAGGAGTAGGAAAGAGCTAGGAGAATCAACTGATAGACAAGTTGAAACCCACCTTATAGAAGACCAAGGGAAGCATTAAAAGTATGCCTTTACAATTAACAAATCTATACAATACCTCGTAAAGTTGGTAACCTAATGATCTCAAAATGTTTATATGACTTAGGTAAAAATATTAACCTTATGCCTTTGTCAAATTTTAGGAGATTGAGGATGGGAGATATGAAACTAACTTCTATATTTATTTAGTTGGCAGACCAATCAATGAAGAAATCATTAGGGTTGGTGGAGGATGTACCTATAAAAGTGGACAAACTTATAATCCCTGTGGATTTTATCGTGCTAGACTTTGAAGACGATCAAACTGTCCATTAATCCTAGGCTTACCATTTTTTACCATTAGAAAGGATTTGATCCATGTCTATGAAGACAACCTTATCCTTTGAATTGGTGATGAACAAGTGAAATTCAATATGAATAAGATATTAAAGAATCTGAAGGAGGGTAAATCATTTAGGAGAATTGATGTGGTCGAATCTTTTAAAGAACAAGAAGAAGAAGAGAAGATGGCAACGAATATAAAGCTTGAAGCAGATAAGAAAGTCACTTTTCATAAAGTGGGAGCGAAAGAAGAGATAAGGGTAACTGAAGAAGAATAAGAACAAATCACCCTCTTACAAGACAAACTGCTGGATTTAATAGAAAATTCAGGGAGTTTTGTTATTCACTATTTTATTGACAGTTTGATAGTAAAAAGGACATTACTGCACTTAATTGGCTTCATTAATTTCATCAATATTGTCCTTTTGATTTTCTTCCAACATGTAGCTTATCTACAAGCTACAAAGCTGAAATTAGGAAACATGGGTGGAAGCAAGCCACTCATAATTGATCTTGGTTAAGCTTCTAAGGATGCAAAGTCAAGCTAATGACCATAACTTAGCAAATTTAGTAGTTAGATTTAAATTGTTGCATAGTTAGATTTGTTTTAAATTCTAAAAATAAGTTTTTAATGAATTGGAATGGTTTGCATTGCAAACTCTCTTACTCTTTTTAAAGCAATTATAAGATAGGGCCATAATTTCGGGCATCAAGTGCATTTGGTTTCAGACACCGACATCATCACCACCTCAATTGCCATGACGGATTCTTATGTTATAACCTTTGTCTTTTTTTTTATTTTTATGTTTTTCCTATCATTTCGTTTTATTCCCACCTTATGTGTTGATTGTTCTTAGGTGTTCTACTCACATTGACGAAAATGTGTTATCCAAGTGTGGGGAGAGTTATGTGTATGTATGCTTTGATTTTAAATGTGAATTTTGCATATCATATGTTAGTTTGTTTAGGTTGCATGATGTGATTCGTATGAATGTGTCAATGGCTAGAACTTAACTTTGAATAGTTGCTAAGGTTTATTAGCTCATGAAATTAGTGGCCTAGGTTAATTTGGTTAAACATACATGTTAATTAGGATATGATGTTAGTTTATTTACCCTAGGAATTTGTCATATTCATTTATAATTTTATGTCAATCGAATAAGTAGCATCATTAGTATCTTTTCAAGATAATGACTAGTTAAAGAAATAAGGTAAGAAAAATTGATGAAAATCTTAAATAACTAATTATTTTGTTAGCCTTTAGGTTATGAATAGAGCTAATAGCCAGTTGAGAATGTGATGTAGTTGAGTAACCGGGGAACATTCATCACAAACGTTTACCTCTGCATCAAAAAGCTATAATGACATTCCAACCAAGCCACTTAATAAAAACATAACCTAGTTGAGTAATCAGATTAACATTCATCACAAATGTTTTCCTTCACGTAAAAAGGCTAGGTTCATGTCAATCAAAATCAATAAAAATAGTGTTTTGTCAAATAAGCCTATCAATCTTTGTGAATAGCTTGAATTTTTATGAAAACCTACCTAAGGATAGTTACAACTTTGATTGAATGAATAATTATCAATGTGTGCGTGCAAATGATAGGGTGAATAAACTTGACATTAGGGTCTTGATCAGTATTTATTTTTAATATGAAGTACTTAGACAAAAGTTTCACAAGTTAAAAAGTTAGGATAACTTGAGAGATGGTGTTTGTAGTTAAATTTGTTTCATAAAGTTTAATGTCATTGTCCCATTATTGCATACGTGTTTATGTTATGTTTTGGTGTTTTTGTTTGTTATTTTGTTTTTACATGAGGACAAGCAAAAGTTTAAGTATGGGGATGTTGATAATGGTAGATTGCATAATGTTTTAGTGGGTGGTTTAGTATGTGTTTAGTTATTAAATTGAATGTTTAGTGCATATTTAGGTTAGGATTATGTTATTTAGTTAAATATTTATGTTTTGAGTGTTTTGTGGATTAGAGCATGTGAGTGAGCTTCAATTTTATATGTTTGAGGTGCCTTGACATGTTTGCTAGTGTTTTAGGGCAAATATCGAAGAACAGAAGACAATCGGAGGAAGCTCGAGGCAAAACCTATGACCATAATTATGGCCAACCTGCCACGATCGTGATAAAAGTATAGAGGAAGGTCCATGATCGTGATTAGACTGTGATGATCGTGACTGTGTGACAAAAGAAACTGAAGGCCTTCCAGATTCAAGTTTTTGAGGGACTTTTTAGACCCGAAACCTGAATAGAAAAAAGTATAAAAGGAAAAGAAAGGAACCCTAAAAGGGAGCTACAACCTCTATTAATGGAATGGAATGGAATGTAATATTATTCCATTGTTTGGGAGGAGGGTTTATAATGGAATGGGATGGAAGAGGGGTGGTCATCCTATTTCATCCTAAACAGTAAAAATAAAAAAACCTCCTATTTGGGGGGCTTTAGGATGGAATCTAAATGATGAACAACTTTACACTATATTACATTATAAACCCTTCATCCACACAATATTTAGCTATATTACATTATGAGCCCTTCCACCCCTCCCAAACAATAATTTTCTAATATTACACCCATTTACATTTCATTCCAGTATAAATCATTCCATTCTATTCCATTAAAAACTTTACGTCCAACCAAACATAGCCTAAAGAGAGAGGAAGAAGAGGAGAGAAGGAGAAGAAGGGGGCTACAGTGTTGCCATCTTCCTGATTGACTCCAACCCGTCCAAGTGACTTCATTTCATCTTTATTGTTCCTTCTTTTGAATGTATAAGATGGATTTGTTAATGATGTGGGTTTGATGATGATATTCTAAACTTCTTTAAGGATTTGTTCTTGAATCAATGTTAATGTGATTTCTTTTGATGTTAATACATTGGGTGTTGTGATTATTTGTTATATTTACATGCTTCAGTAATAAATCGAGAGAGTGAACCAATAGCAAAACAATTAGATTAGGTAATGAGAGTTAAACAATCTAATAGATCACGCAAATAATCAAATCGAGAATTTAGATGAAGAGAGATCTCATATGAGGACTCGGTTGTCTATTAGAGGGCTTAAGATCTAACTGTAATTGTGGGTTTTTTCATTAATTAAGAGATTGCAAATTCCATAATTCAATTAAAGATTATGATTTAGGGTTAATGATTATAACTCGAAAGAGAGTAATCCACCCTTCGAAAGTCTAGGATCGATACCATATTAACTCAAAAGTACTCATGTTAGCATTTGATGATAGGATAAATCTTGCTTCTCATATTCAACTAATATTCCTTGTGTTATTCCCATTATTAATTTGGTGGAGCTCAATTTGATTCTCTTTGTGTGTTCATTTTACATTTTTATTCCATTCAATCATCTTCATGTGTTTACTTTCTGTGTAGTTTTTATTTTCTTTTTAATAATTCTTTAGGCCTTAGATAATTAGAGTTAGGTTAGTTCAACAAATCCTTAAGGGATCAACACCTCACATACTTGCAATATTTTTAAGGTTTTAAATAGATTAAAACTTGCCTCAACATGGCAACTTGTTAAAAGACGAGCTGCTCAGAAGGTTTAGAAAAATGGAGCCAAAAAGACCAAAAAAAAAGAATGTGGTGGGGAATAGTCCCATCTTCTGAATATTTTGGGCTAGTAGTAGTAAATAAAAGAGTAGGGATCACTAAAAACTCCTTAAATGAATAAAATACAAAAAGAAACCCTAGCAGTCAAATTAATTTGGGAGGAAAGTTATATTTCTTTTTTGTCTTATTAGGAATCTCCTTCGCACTTTCTTTTATGATGTAAGATTACTTTATATGTATTCTTTACTTAATAGTATTAATTTTTAATTCAATTCTTTTTCAAATCAAATTAAAATATATAAGTTTTTCGAGTATATCTTTTTTAGAAACTTGCATTTAATCATTACTTGATTTTTCGATAGATGTAGTTGCATACTCTGTCTTTCATAAATGAACATTAATTTACTTATACAACGATTGATATTATATGTTTTGGTAAAAATCTATTTTCATTTGTTCTGCTTTTTGCAAAAATTTGTAAAACATCATATAGTGTGTTGTGTTTTATATTGGTTGGACTATTCTGAATTTGGGTACTACTTTGTGTCTATGGTTAAATGGATGATAATTGGTTCCTATTATCCAATTTTCATGTCGAAAGTGCCTTAGGTTCCTTTAAATGTTCAGTATTTAGTTTCTAAAAGAGGAAAACTATTCAGTCTTTACATCAATGGCATGTCCAAGGGAAAAGAAGAAAAGAAGCTTATAATCGAATGTCTACTAAAGTGTCATTTTTTTTCCAAAGAATTAGGTGTTAAGTCTCCTTCCCAAAAGTCAAAAAGTTAAATTCAAAGAGAACCTTTAGTGGAATTTTTGGTATGTTGATATGTAGTTATTTCCACTATACTACCTCTCTAGACCACCATTAGTATTAGAATTAATATTCTCTTAATTTTTTTTCTGCTTTTAGACTTTATGAAAAAAAATTCTTATAATTTGTTTTAGCTACTTATGTTGCCAGTTAGCTCAATGGTAAGAGGCGAGCATGTGGAAGCTATAAAACCTTGAGGTCTTGTGTTCGAATCCTGGAGAGGGA
>JAOTAX010000197.1:18629091-18649292 GCA_025629825.1 Erythroxylum guanchezii
GAGTATTCGTTTCGCTCCACTGATTCGATTTGTATTCGATTAGCGATCCTTCGCTTTCCGTTATTTGCTATCCGTTCCTTCCGATTTTTCATTTTTCGTTTTCCGTTCCGTTTTCTGGTTGGGATCCGGTTCCCGGATCGGGTCCCAACAATACCTATACTAGACTAATAACCATTATTATAGGCAAATTCCATCAAAGGAATGTATCTATCCAAACTGCCAGAAAATTCCATAACACATGCCCTAAGCATATCTTCCGACACCTGTATGACTCTCTCAGAATGTCCATCCATTTGTGGGTGAAAGGCTTTGTTAAAGCTTAGTTGAGTACACAAAGCTACTTGTAAACTTTTCCAAAACCTTGATGTAAACCGTGGGTCTCAGTCAGAAATAATTGAAAATGAGACTTCATATAATTGAATAATGTCATTCACATATAACCCAACTAATCGATCCATAGAATAATCAGATCAAATCGGTATAAAGTGAGTTGATTTTGTGAGCCTGTCCGCTGTGACCCATACCGCATCATGTTTTCTTTGTGTAAGGGGTAGACCTACAATAAAGTCCATAGTGATATTATCCCATTTCCACTGTGGAATTGAAATGGGATTCAATATGCTAGATGGGACTTGATGTTTAGTTTTCACCTATTGACAAGTTACGCGCTTGGACACATAGTCCACTACATCATGCTTCATTCCTAGCCATCGGTAATGTCGTTTCATATCCTGATACATCTTGTTACCCCCAGGATGCATGGTGAACATAGTATTATGGGCTTTATGTAATAACTTCTTCTTTAAGTCCTTTACTGCCGGTACACATAAACTACTCTCAAAGTAGGGACTTCTGTCATCTTTCACTACAAAATCAGTCTGTTTCCCTTCTTGCACCGCTTGTATAATTTGTTACAGCTTAGCATCATCTTACTTTGCATGTGCTATCATATATCTTAAGCTAGGACTCACTTTTAACTGAGCTATCAAAGCTCCATCTACTACGTTGTAATGGAAGTGTTGAAATAAACTTCCTACTCAAAGCATCTACGACCACATTAGCTTTTCCTAGGTGGTAGTCAACTATACAATCATATTCCTTAAACAGTTCTAGCCAATGTTGTTGCCTCAAATTTAGTTCCTTCTATGTAAGTAGGTACTTTAAACTCTTATGGTCCTTGTATACCCTACATCTTTCCCGTTATAAGTAGTGCCATTAAATTTTCAGGGTAAACGCCACTGCTGCCAATTCTAGATCATGTGTAGGGTAGTTTTGTTCTTATGGCTTTAACTACCTTGAGGCATAAGCCACCACTTTCCCATCTTGCATCAATACACAACCTAGACCATTCCTAGAAGCATCACTGTACATAACATATTCTTTGGTAGAAGTTAGCTGTGACAATACTAGAGCTTCAGCGAGAATCTTCTTTAATTGCTCAAAATTGGCTTGGCATCTATCATTCCATTCAAACTTTGTTCCTTTCTAAAGTAACTTTATGATTGAAGAAGCAATTACTGAGAACCCTTTGACAAAGTGTCGATAATAACCAGCTAATCCAAAAAAACTTCTCACTTCTTTCACATTCTAAGGCAGCTTTCAATTGAGAATCGCCTCAATTTTACTAGGATCTACTCTAATACCTTCCAAAGAGATGATATGCTCAAGGAAAGAAACTTCCTTTAGCCAAAAATCACATTTGCTCAATTTGGCAAATAATTGCTTCTCTCTTAAAATCTGAAGCATAATTCTCAAATGTTGAACATGTTCCTCTTCATTCCTCGAACAGACCAATATATCATCTATAAAAATCACAACAAATTGGTCTAAGTAGGGTCGAAACACTCTATTCATTAAATCCATGAAAGCAGCCAGTGCATTAGTTAGTCTGAAAGGCATAACCAAGAACTCATAGTAGCCATATCGGGTCCTGAATGTAGTCTTTGGAACATCTACATCTTTTACCCAAAGCTGGTAATAACCCGGCCGCATATCAATCTTAGAGAACACTCCTACACCTTTCAACTAATCAAATAAATCTCCTATTCTGGATAATGGGTCCTTATTCTTTACAGTCATCTTATTCAACTGTCTATAGTCTATACACATTTATAGGGGCCGCCCTTCTTTTTTGACAAAAAGGACTGGCACTCCCCATAGTGAAATGCTAGGCCGGATAAAAACCTTGTCCTAAAGCTCTTCTAATTGAGTTTTCAACTCTTTTAACTCTATAGGAGCCATTTTATAACGTGGCTTTGAAATAGGAGCAGTGCCAAGTATAATTTCAATAGATAATTATACCTTCCTCTCAGGTGGCAAACCTAGTAACTCTTCTAGGATATGTCAAGAAACTCATTTACTACTAGTAAGTCGTGTAAATTCACCTTCTCCCTTTTTGAATCAAGCATTAAAGCCAAATACACCTCACAACCCTTTTTAAGAAGTCGTCTTGCTTACATGGTTGATATTACATTAGTCAAAGGACTAGGTTGAGTACTATGCACCACTATTTCTAAACCAACAGAATCTTTGAGCTCAACTGTTTTCAACCCACAATCAACTATAGCTTGGTGTTTAGACAACCAATCCATGCACAAGATCAAGTTAAATTCATAGAAAGGTACTTCTATTAAATCAGCACCAAATTGTTTCCCATAGATCATAATAGGGCAATCTCTATACACTCTATTAACATATACGCTATAGCCCAATAGACTAGTCACATGTATATCATAGGCTAGTCCATCTACTGATAACATCCTATGACACACTCCCCCCATGCAAATGTATGAATGAGTGGAATCAGGACATATCAATGCATGCATATCAAGATTAAAAAGAGAGAAAGTTCCAGCTATAAATTCTGGGGCGTCCTATTCCTTACAAGCCTTCATAGCATATGAATGTGCTCATCCAGCTGATGCTGTAGGACGATCAACACAATCAGATGTTATACTCATAATGGCCCTAGATTGGCCTAGTCCACCTCTGTCTTTACCTTGTTCTCTAAATGTCATAGATGCATTGGATGCCCCTCTACTCCCCTGAGATGCTCTAATATGACCTAGGCCTTGTGGACAATTAGCCATCAAATGATCCATATCCCCACATTTAAAACAAGCCCCAGTTAATCACCTGCACTTGCCCCAGTGTCTCCTGGTATTGTGTGGGCACTCTGGTGTTCCATCTCTTTGTCTAGTTGAAAAGCCTCTACTAGTATTAGTTGTTGTGAACTACCCTTGATGTCTTCCTCTGGTGGCTTGGCTATATTGATTCTGCTGGGGACACACCCTGCGAGTCTCGGGTCCTCTTACCCAAAGATGAGCTACCTCTAACGAAACTCCTCCTTTGTGTCCTTTCTCTCTTGGCTATCTCTTGTTTCTCTACTTGGATAACTGCTTCAACTAGCTGATAATAGCTCACCTGTTGTAGAGAAATTACCGCCACTAAACACTCTTTGATGGAATCATTAATCCATTGTCAAATTGTTGACATCGAAAGGCTTCTATTAGAACTAACTCTAGAGCAAACTTGCTAAGCCGGCTGAACTCCTTTTCATACTCAGCCACAAATAGGTTTCTTTGTCTCAACCAGTATTCTGCTTTATCTGATTCTTCTAGAGTCATGCCTGCAAATTCTTCGGTCCCTTCTTTTCTCAAAGCTTTTATGGGAGCTGTAGGCGCGATCATTTTTTTCATCAATCTTACCAAATCACACGAAAGCTTTAGAAACATCTCCCCAGGTACTAATGGTACTAGTACTTCACCCTTTAAAGGCTTAGGAGGACCCAAAGTTAACTGATCTCCCCCTACCACACTATCAACTGACTCCTCCTCAACTTTACAAGATCTTTCCATCTCTATATCTAAAAGAAAATTGGGACATCTGGATTAGGCCAACACAACACCAAACCCTATCACAATCACTAGATTCTTATTAGCCAGAACCACCTAAACCTGGCTTTGATACCAGAAAATGTAACACCCCCTATACGAAAACTACAACCATCCATACATAAGACAACTAATTTCCTATACATACATTCATGACATGCATTTTGGTTCAATGCTATATATATACACATTACAAAACTTCCCGATGCTTAACATCGTCGTTTAACAGTAGTAAAACATTTTTACATTTACATGGTAATCCAAAAGAAAACATACAATTTCCTTTAACCATTAAACATACAATCATATTTAACTAAAAACGCATTCAAAAAGTACTTATTCTTCTATCTCTTGGCCTTGGTCCCTACGAATGTTCCCTATATCTCAATTATATGACTTGGACCTATACGGATTAACACTCGTGCTAAGCTTGAAAGCTTAATGGAGAAACATTTAGTTTGGATGACCACTTATAGCAATCATTCGCCAAGCACATACATTCATGAACATTGCAAAAATATAAATAAAGATGGCATAATTAGTCAAATAAATAATGAAAACATGCTTCAATATTTTTTTCATATACCATAAATTCACCTTCAAAACTCGAACATTGGTATTCAACACTCATTGATACAAATTATCAATACAAATGCAAATGCTCATTCATATACCAATTATTTATGTTGTCATACTGTATTTCTTATTTATATCTCTTTACTTTATTTTTTGTGTTAGGCCTAGACATTTTTTATGGGTGTGGACAACGGGTGTTGTGGATATCCAAAAATATCAAACTGTGGATACCCGAAGATATCAAACTGTGGATACTGGTGGTGTCAAACTATAGCAGCTGCACTGTAACCCTATAAGCATGCCCATCTATCCACCACCAAGATAATAGAGCAGGCACTATAACATTTCCTTTAACCATTTTCTAATTTCACAATTCATATATTGACAAGTCATATGATATACATTTCAAGTCATAAAATTTGTATTTGTGTTCATACATGCAAACCACAACTTATTACCATTAGAAAGGTGACAAAATCACACTTGTATAATCATACTATACACATATGAGTAATGAATATGTACATCATTTATGTAAATGTAAATTTTCTTTTAAATGAATTATGCTCAATCTTATTTTCCAATGTTTTGTCTCATAATTCACATATGGTAAGTCCTATTTCATCTATTTCTAGGTGTTTGAAAATTTTCATACACATTCATAAAGGTTCGGATAAGATGTGGTAGAAATCGGAAATAAAAACAATGACACGGTCATGACGGACACTCTCTCCATTCATACCACTATTTGTTCCTTAATATTCATATAGAAAAAAGCCAAAATTGGGTTTCGAGATCTTCTAGACATTTTTTTCTCTATGTTTATAGCTTCTACAAGACCAACAATCAGACCATTTGGACTTCTAAATCATGAGATATAGGCAAAATATCACAACCTGCTCCAAAATAGAGGTAGCATTAGGTCACCTTTTTCGATCTCAATTTTCAAGATCATAGAGCTAGAATTAAGTTAGACTCCCTTCGAAAGATATTTAGCTCTATGTATCAGGTTTCCTAGGCAACTAAAATCAAATAATTTAGAGGAATTTAGGCTGAGTTATGACTTAATAATAAGACTGATTCAAACAAAACCTAGACAGAATTCCACTACACAATACTCTCTTATCATATTCAACCAATTCTATACAATATAACACCAAAGCAACATCCCATAAACCATTCCACATCCAAATGAATCTTTATATCCATTCAATCATACACAAATACAAAAATCAACTAAGTGAAGTCCCAAAATTGAAAATTGACAAAGTAGATCTTCTATTGCCCTTCCTTCCCTTCCCCTTCGGCTTTGCTTGACTCACCAACTAAAAACACCAAAAATATACCTCTCGATCCCGCTTCCATCCTTATAATTTCATTCCTTCATAAGAAAAGTAAGAAGAGATAAAGGTGAAGAAATAATCCCTAACTTTTATGTTCCACCTAAGATTGGCTTGATTTCTTACATGAAAAATGATGGGATTAAGAAGATAAAATAGAGAGGAGAAAAATCTGAACTTAGAACACCCAAAATTTCATGCATCTCCCCTCTCCATATCCCCACTCCAAAACTTTCAAGACTCTCACTTATGTTTAATTCCTATTGGACACACATGCGTTATTATTATTGGTCACTCATGCCTTAATCTAATTAGTTCATGTGTTAACTTTAGAAAAATTACATATTGGTCCTTCTTCTTCCTTTAATTCCCACATTGACCTACAATATTATCAATTACTTTCATTCCCCTATGTCTTAATTTTCTAATGTAATAAATTTCACGCAATTTGGTTAATTATTCTGGGAGTTATACCCCAATCACTATAGGCAGTTTGAAAACAGGGACAGTAGCCATATTTCAACTTCAGGCCAGAATTCAAAAGCCTTAGAGGCACAATAAAACTTCGGTTCCTCCATGAAAGTTTTATATCTATGTCTCTAGATTAATTTCCAATTGTAATTATTTAATTTAGAGGTATACAAACCAAGATATGGCCAAATTACAGAGGTATGTTCATGTTGAAAAAAGCAAATTACCCATTTACCCAAATCTTTTACATTTAGTACCATTATGTCTCTTACTATACTTAGATGCACTTAATTAATTTGTTATGTTCACTTTTTAATGCACCCTAGCCATGGTATAATACTTCTAAGGTATATATTGGGGCCTTGCAAGTTAAGAAATTATTGATAGAGGTTGAGTGGAGTTATAACAGAAGGGAGAGGCTTATAGCAAGCTTACTTCGCTACAAATCTGATTCATCTTCTTCGGATTACATAATATGCTAAAGGGACAAATATACTAGATTTACAAACAAGTTATTTGTGGAGATATTTAGAAGATAAAACCTCATGATAAGCTAGTTTGTTTTGGTCTAGTCTAAATAAATTACTCCCAAAGTCTCCTTCATTTTTTTGTTAATAGTCAAACAAAGATTGAAAATTATAGATAAACTCAAAGATTGTTTAGATCTCACTTGTCAGTTTTGCAAGTTAGTCCTTAAATTTATACATTATTTTTTCTTTCAATGTTAGTTCTCGTAAGCATTATTATGCTTTATTTTCAAATATTTACCTACTTTTTCCTTAAGAATGAATTGCAAAGAGTAGTGGATTGGGTAAGAAGTCAGCTGAAACTAATGGAATGTGACTCTAGTTCATTCAGAATTGCAGTGAGTTGCGTCATATATGCAATATGGTGAAAAAGGAATAAGAAAATCACCAAGAAAATCATTCAAAGCTCCATTTTTTGTTTTAGTAATTTATGATGGATTAGAGAAGCAATAGTAGCTCCAAAGACTTTGTTAATGCAATTACTCATTCAAAATATAGCTAGAATTTACCTATGTAGTACATATTCTTTTGAGCCATAAAAATTATTTTTAAAGCAAAAACTAATTGAATATATTTAAAGGTAGTTAATGTACATTTTGAGTAGTCCTATTCCCATGTAAGAGTGAAAATGCAATCTCGTTAGGAGGTAAATCATTATTTATTTTCTTAAAAAGAGGAGAACAGGTCTCAACTCTCAACGAAAAGATTTTTCTTAGAACATTTAGGCCTCTGGCCAACTTGCAAATTAGGGATAAACTGAGCTTATAGGACCAAATAAATTTACGACGATTATGTAGAAACAGAGAGCTAATTAACCCAAGTAGCTAAACTTGTAAAGTCTAAGCTAGACATAGACCTATAACTATAAATGGCACAGGAGAAAATTACTTTTTATTTTTTGAAAATTCAAAGCAGAAATAGATTTGGTGCATCTCAGAAGTGGGGAAACCCAAGTCCACATCTTAGGGTGTTTTAGTAGTACTGTACTCCTGCAACTTTTCTATTTCAGTTAGCTTGGATACGTTTTGGAGTCCCAAGTTGCTGATTTTCTATTAATATTGTTGCTTGCTTGGAATCAATACAAAACTATGCTACTTATACAATTAGACACAAAAAGAATCAAACTTAACTAGTCTTAAATGCGTACACTAGACTTATATTAACGGATGAGTGACAATGGTCACTCAGATCAATCATTTAACAAAACCTGTTCTTAAATCTATCCATACTTTTTGGTTGTTTTATAATTAGCTGACACAAACCTTATCCGGTTAGACATTTTTAACTAAGGATGCAAATTTCTTTTGTTATTTGGTGATTAATTTCTTGACTTTGGCTTGCCTAACCATATATTTTCTCAAGATTATGTTTGCATTGGGAAAGTGCAAATACAATTTCTATAATTTAGTCACAGAAAAAGATTTCCTTTTTACCACCAAAAACAAAACATTGAAATAGAAAAAACACTTAGGGTTCAAACATTTGGTTCTACTTTTGTTTTTCTGTTGTGATCTTTAGTTTTAGTTTTTTATTTTGTGGTTTCTTTTCTTTTATTAAAAAAACGAAAAACTGTTTGGTTTATATTTGTAATAAAAAATAAAAACAAAAATATTTTTAGAAACTCAATTGTCAATTAAAACATTGTTAACCTAAAACTAGTAGTAGAAGCTGACTGATTGGATTTCTCATCACGTATTTAATTGGATTTATTGGCCATTGAACTTTGTATCCAGTCTATATGCCCACGAACCAAAAACACAAAAAAAACAACAAATCAAAAGCATAGAAGAACATTTGAAAATGCAGAAACACAAACCAGAAAACTAGAAATCCAGAAATCTAGAAACACAAACTAGAAAACCATAAACGCAGAAACGCAAATTAGAAAACTAGAAATACAGAAACAAAAACCAGAAAACCAGGAGAGAGAGAAAAGAGATGAGTTAGGGACTTAAGAGAGAAGAGAAGAACAAAGAAGCAAAAGAGAGAGAGGAGATGAGTATGGGACGTAAGAGAGAAACATGAGAGTTTTTATAGTAGAGGAAGTTTATAAGAGAAGGAAGTAGAAACGAAAACAAAACTTGTTGTGAAAAATTAGAAAAACATCTAATTTTTGTTTTCGTGAATCTATTGTGGTTTTTATTTTTAAAAACAACATAATGCAACAGAAACAACCAAACATATTTTAACATGTTGTTTCCTTTTTTATTAAAACCACAACAAGAAACAAAAAATTAAAAGAGAAATAAACACCCCTTAATTTATTACAATTAAAAGAGAAGAAAAAAACTGATTTCAATCAATGATGATTAATATATGAAATATAGTTGACTCAATGAGCAAGAGATCATTAGCGAGCTCATTTATACAAGTCTGAGGCGACTTACTATAGAACCAGTGCCAACCCTTGGCAAGGGCAGGAAGGGAACTTGCCCAGGGTCTAGATTCATAAAGGTCCATTTGTCAAAAGAGTTAAAAAGTAATAAATTAATAAATTTATTTATTTAAAGAGTTGAAAATTTGAAAGTTAATAAATCATCGTCATCAATACCTAGTTGAAGTCCCGTTGAGGTGTGAGGTTTATTAAAAGTTAATAAATATATTCACCAAAAGGGGTAAAATTGAAAAGTCATATATATATATATATATATATATATATATATATACCAAAAGGTTTTTTGACACTTTGCCTTGTAGAAATTGAAAAGAAAAAATGTATGGTTGAATTTCTTATTTTGAATTTCAAGCTTTATTAAATATAGTTAAAGAGGAGTTTGGCTTCAACCATTAATTGAGATATATGCTAACATCTTTATTAACAAAGATATGTTTTATTTGTATAATAATATTTGATCCAATATATAATTAGAATTTCAATCTTTGACTTTTTGTTTAAACTCTAGCTTTCGATAAAAAGTTTCAATGACCCTCAAGGTTGATCATTTTTGGAGATTGTAATTTTTAAAAAATTTCAAACTTTTAAATGAGCAAGATAACATAACATTTAGGATGAATTAAGTTCTAGTGAGCCCCAAAAGTAATTAGGTTTAAATAGATGAGTATTTATCTAAAAGTATATACTAAAAATTTGGAAGAAAAAGATAATTATTGTGACATTTTCGTAATATGCGATATATTCTTAAAAGAAAGTGTACATTTGTTGGTATATCATATCTTTATCTGCCATATATAATGGCCCACCTCTCTTTTAGCACTTTTAATTAATGTAAATATGACAATTGCTTTGTGAAGAATAAATTTGAACAATTAATGACGTTTGAAAATATTTTTGGATTCTTATTTGATTTAAAGAAGTTGAGGGTCATTGAATGATAATGCACTGACAGGACTGGAATGATCATTCCATTACTAATATATTCTTGACAGTAGGTTATTCCCTTGTTTGGTTGGAGAAAACATATATAATATATAATCCAAGCTGCATCTTTATTTCTTGAGTTTAGGGAATAAGTAAACTCATAAGCCCCTATTTTTATTTATTCCACGTAGATTGGGAATAAAACTGAAGACATGTTGGAAAAAAATCCTTAAAGAATCCACATAATTACTTAGCTATAATAATAATAATAATAATAATAATAATGTAGTTAGTGGGGACTATAATGGATATTTTGGTCTTTTGTTAAATATTCCTTTATCATTCCAAATTTATGTTTTCAAACCAAATATTTGCATTACATCATCATTAGAAATTCTTAGGAATAAACCAAACTAAATAATACATATTTTATATAGTCCTCATATATTTTATTCCTAAATAATCGCCATTTCATTCCTTATATATTCCCGCAGGTGAACCAAACACTCTGTGAGAGAATTTTGCACTTATTTTATAACTACTTTTTCTCATGATAATGTGTTAAATGTGGATTTAGATTATTTTTAATTAAAAATGTTGCAAATGACTTTGCCCAATAAGTTAATGTCATATTGTAAGGCCCCAACATATACCCTAGAAGTATTATAACATATCTAGGGTGTATCAAAAAGTGAAAGTAAAGAATTAAGTACATCTAAGCATAATAAGCGACATGATGGTAATTAATCTAAAAGATAGGAGTAAATAGGTAATTTGCTCATTTTAGCCTGGACATGCATAATTATACATGAAATATGGATTAGAATGAAATCAATTGATGGAATTATATGTCAATATGGTAACTAAAGCCAGAAGAGTGATCAAATGTGAAATTTGCCTCAATTCAACACATGATCCAATGGGATTGAAGCATGTGTAATTCTAGAAATTGCATGAAATGGGTATATAAGAGAGAAGAGAGTGCTGGCCCCCAAAAATTTTTTTCATTGAAGTTAAGCATGATTTAAATAATTTTTAAGGCTTTGATAGATTAATTATTTTGGAGTTATTTAATTATGTCAAAGATAGTAGGATTTATTGCATGGGTTAATGGAATTAAAGTGTTAAGGTTATAAGAAGGTTCAAGAGCATTTTTGGAAGATTACTTAAGCATTAAAGTTATAAAGCTTATAAGGAAGGGCAAATTGGACATTTCTCACTCATTAAGGGCATAAATGGAAGAATTGAATGTTGTCTTGCAATGGAAGAAGCAAAAAACGTGATTTGTGGAGAGAAGAAGAAAATAACGAAAACAAAGAGAGGATAAGAGAGTTTCAGTGGAGAATAGAGAAAATAAGAGAAAATAAGTTAGGTTTCGATTTTTCTTAGCCTTCAAGAGAGGTTTTAAGGTGGTTCAAGAAGAGAAAAAGATAGAGGAAGAGAAGGGATTCCATTAGAGCCAAGAAACTCTTCATTTGGTGAAGATTTAAGGGAATCAAGAAAGACAAGAGGAGCAAGAGGAGAGGCATTTTGAGCAAGTTTAAAGCAAGGAAATTCAAGGTGAGTTTCATGTTTATAATTGAGCAATATGCCATTAATGATTTTCCAAATCAAGAAAATAAAATGATTTCAATTACTTCTTAAATGTTACTTTTATTGCTTTTGAATGATTTGTGAAATTGCTACATGTTTTGGCGTATAAATTTTGATGATGAATTATAATATGGAAATGATTTTAAAAAGATACTATGTTTACGAAAGCAAGTTTCGAAAATGTGCTATTTTGGGCAACAAGTTTACAAGTTATGAAATACATGTTATATGAGTTTGGTTTGATCCATTCTGTATTTCAAGTGCACTTCGACTAAAGGCTTCTCCTACCTGCCCGCTAGTGGCATAGAGCTCCTTCAAGGACTCCCTCAAGTTTACAACTACACAAAACCACTATGTGGGATTGTGTTAATTTGTTTTGTTCACGACTACACAGGACCATTATATGAGAATGTGTTAGTTCATTCTATTTATGGACCTCCCAAACCATTTTGATGTGCTTGTGTGTTTATGATTTGTGACAAGTTTGATGAATTCAGGATTCATGATATTTATGAATTGCTTGATAAGTTACGAATTTGGGAAATATATGTTACATGAAGTTCAATGTGCATTTTGCAATGGAAATAAACATTTCAATGGTTTTTGCTTGTTTCTCCATTATAAACTTGTTACCCACGAGCTTTTCAAGCTCACCCACCTTTCTGTCCCATCTTCAAGTGATGAGCTAGGAGATCAAGTAATCAAAAGCATAAGGGCTTTACTCCAAATCTGTACATTTTGGATTTTAAGTTAGATTTTGTTAAACAAGGCTTTAGTTGCGTTTTGAGCAAATTACTGTTCATGTATCTTTTTGTATTTTGAGATATTGATGTATTGTGGCTTGAAATGCCCATTAAAGCCTTGTATAAACTCTTATTCTATGATGCTAATGAATTTGTTTATGGATGATTGTTAAGTTGAAGTATGAACTTGTGTATGGATAAGGTGGAGTTGAAATATGAATTAATTAAGGATGAGGTTAAGTTGGAATTAGGTACACTTGAGGAAGTTATCAATTTGAGATGATAAATTTTGAATGCGAATGGTTGTTACTTATAAGTGAGAGGTTATGGAAATGAAAGATAGGATTTTGTGGATGATGAGAATTGGATGTAGGTGATGAATCAAATGAGTTGAGACTTGAGAGTTTAATGAAAAGTATGTAGTAGTTGAATTGTAGTTGAATTGATATGAAAAGATATTGCATTTTGCAAGCTTTCATAGGTGTAGAAATTGTGTTCTGAACTCAAAGGAAAAACTGTATCGATGTATGTAGAATTAGCCAAAGTTGTCTTCATGAAAGTTGTAGCTTATCTTTCTAGCTTTCCAACGATATAAAGTATGAAATTTTTGGATATCGGCGTTAAGAGCTATGGTCATTTGAAGTTTGTGATGTTGTATAGGATGGACATTCGGGACAGCTACATTGTTTTGAAATTTTGACCCTTATAGAGGCAAACATTGCTTTTAAGATCTTCAGGGAAGTTGTAGATTTAGAAGTCTCCTTTGAAACGGTCTAAAAATAACCTTAATCTGATATCTCTAGTAAACGTTATGCCCATTTTACCAATACAGGTCAGAAGAAGGAAAGCAAGAAGGGAGCAAGAACTGGACATTTTACTGAACATGCTTCAGTATTTTGATGATATCTTGATCTATAGAGCTCCAAATGAGATGATTCTTATTTCTAAATAAAATAGAGACATAGATCTACAAATTATCTAAGAAATTGAATTTTAATTCAGTCTCTAAGACTTTCAATTTCTAGATAGAAATTGAATATAGTTTACTATTTTAGTTTAATAACAATCCAAAAATGTTTGGGTTATAACTTTTGGGTTTCTGAATCAAATTGAATGATTTTTGTGCCATTAGAAACTTAAGACAATGGAAAACAAATGTTATGAAGAAGTCTAATTGTAATTCCGATTTGAATTTTCCCAAAATCTGTTCTAAACTAGGAGAAATGAGTTTGATTATGGTGACTTATTGGTGTGAGCATGCCATCCTTGTGGGATGATGACTAATAAGGGTTCATTGAAATAACCTTATAGGGTAATATGCTCACACTTTATAACTCCGAAAATACAGAGTAATAAAAACTATGGTTTATGACACCGCAAGAGTTGGGCTCCGAAAACAGGTCCAACATGTGTAGTATCAGAGCAAGAAGATGAACCGATAATGGTTAAGGTGATTTCTTGGAATACACTCACATTTTATGGTTCAAGAGTTGGGCTTCGGAAGTGGGGTCCAACAGAGAGGGACAGTGCATTTTGGGGTTTTAATTCCAAATTTTTGTCTTCTCATTTCCTCTCCATTTCATCTTCTTAATCACATCATTTTGCATGTATAATAAACCAAGCTAATTCTAAATGGAAATCAAAGTAAAAGTTAGTGGTTTTTCTCCTCATCTTTTTCTTTTCAAGGTTTGGGACTATACTTAGTTTAATTTCTATTTGTACATATTTGAATGTGTACAAATATTAATTTGGACATGGAATGGTGCCTTGGTGTTACCTTGCATGGAATTGGTTGAATAAGACAAAAGAGTAAGGTTTAGTGGAATTCTGTCTTGGGTTCACTTGACCCAATCCCATTGTTTTGGCCATAACTCAGCCTAAAAACCTCCATATTGTGTGATTCTAATTGTAGATGAAAATTAAGACAACTAAAAATTCAAGGAGAGACCAGGACCTAATTATGGCTTTATGATATTGGAAATTCAGATTTAAAATGGTGACCTGACGTTGTCCCTGTTATGTAGCAGCTTGTGATGTTTGGTGCATATCTCATGATATATAAGTCCAAATAGCCTAATTTTTTATGATATGGAAACTAGACATATAGGAGAACAAATTTGTAGAGATATCAAGGCCTAATTTGAAATTTTCCTATATGAAAATTAAGGAAAACGTGGATGTATAAATTTTGGACAAGGGACAAGACAGGCAAGAAATCCTCCCCATCGTGTGATTTGCTTCTGGACTAATTTGTTTGCCCATTTTTAGACCCAAGGGATTTCTTACCCACCGTGTGCCTAGCCCAAATTGCACTATTTTGAGTTTTTTGCTTCCAATTTTTACCGAATCCCATCCAAACCTTTTCAAATGTTTATGAAACTTTGCAAACACCTAGAAATAAATGAAATATGACTTACCGTATATGAATTGGGTGATTAAACATTGAAATTTAAGATTGAATATAATGCATGCTAAAAGAAATTTATGTGTTTATAGATGATTTATATGCATATTTATTGCTTATATGTGTCTAGTATGACTATACAAGTTTACGTTACTAATTTTATGAATATAATTAAGTACAATTTAACATGTTTTATATTTAAATGTTGTATAGGAATTTATATACTGGAATAAAACATATAAGAAATAAATCATACGAGTACATGTGATTTGTATACTATTTTAATAGTGGTAAGTTATGAGTTGCATGTATAAACTTAAATAGAAATCTTATGATTTCACATGAATATCATATGATTTGTCAATATATTAACTATGAAATTAGCAAATGATTAAAGGAAAATGTTACAGTGCCTACTTTATTGTCTTGGTGATGAATACATAAGCATACCTATAGGGTTACAGTGCAACTGCTATAGTTTGACACTAATAGTGTCTTTATTTCGAGACTATAGTGTGTCTATAGTTTGATGCCTTGTGGTATATATAGATTGTTACCTATGGATAACTATAGTTTGATACCTTCAAGTATCTATAGTTCAATACTTTTAGGTATCTACAGTTTGATATCTTCAGATATCTACAGCTCCTGTTATCCACACCCACAATAATGTGCAGGCCTGATAAGAAATATAGCATGACAACATGAATAATTTGTATTGATGAGCATTGAATATCAATATTTGGCTTATAAATGTGAATTTACAGTATATGAATAATTTATTGAAGCATATTTGGATTATATACTTTGATTAATTATACCATCACTATTTATATAAGTTTATGATATTCATGAATCTATATGTTCTTAGCGAATGACTGTTGTGAGTGGTCATCTAAACTAAGTATTTCCTCACTAAGCTTGCAAGCTTAGCATGAGAGTTAATTCATATAGGTCCAAGTAATAGGAGTGAGGTGTAGGGATCATCTGTAGGGACCAAGGCCAACCATTAGAAGTAATGTACTTTTGGAATGTATCTTTTTAATTAAAGATGATTGTATATGTAATGAAGGAGATTTTAATTTCTTAATAGTTTGTAACTAAGAATTTAAGTTATATGTAATATTTCTTTTCGATTATCATATAAATGTAATGATGTAATAATACTCTTAAATGATAATGTTAAGTGATATGAAATTTTGTAATATGTATATGTGCAACATTGAATAGACAAATGTGTGATGACAATCCCTATATATGAATAGAAATATATGCCATAAATGTATGTACAGGAATTTGGTTGTCATATATGTAGGTGGTTGTAGGTTCCGTATAGGGGGTGTTACATTTTGTGTTATCAGAGCCACGATTTAGACGGTTCTAGCCAATAAGAGTCTAGTGATGTGTTATATGGATGGTTTTTATGATGGTCTAATACAGATGTCCCTGTTTTCTTATAGATAGTAGAGATGGAAATATCTTATGAAGCTAATGAGGAGTCAGCTAATAGTGTGAACCAAATGGGGAGAGATGAATCAGTTTTGGGTCCTCTTGAGCCTTTAAGGGGTGAAATACTGGTACTGCCTGTATTTGGGTAGATGTTTCTAAAGCTCTCCCATGATATGATGAGATTGATGGATAGAATAATTGTACCTAAAGCTCCCATAAAAGCTTTGAGAAAGCATGGGGTAGAAAAATTTATAGGCGTAACTTTAAAAGAATCGATAAAGTAGAATACTAGTTAGAGCGGACACAGAGGTTTCTAGAGGAGATCAAGTGTCCACCTGAAGAAATGGTTACCTTTGCTATCTCTCTCTTTTAAAGGGCAGCCTATAATTGCTAAAAATTAGTGCTACTGCATCCTCAGATGCTTAACCCTCTGACTTGGGAGTTCTTTACCTAAGAGTTCAAGAAGAAGCATTTCACAGAAGTTTGTAAAGAAGCGAAATGGAAACAGGTCTTGAATTTGAGGCAAAGAAACCTATATATGGCTGAGTATGAAAAGAATTTCAGCTGGCTCAGTAAGTATGCTTCAAAGCCTATTCTAATAGAGGCATTTCGATGCTGAAAATTTGATGATGGATTGAATGATTCCATCAAAGAGTACTTATTGACAATAACTTCTCTACAACAAATGATGTACTATTAGCTAGTTAAAGCAGCTATCAAAGTAAATAAGCAAGAGACGACTAAGAAAAAAATGGCACAAAAGAGGAGTTTCTCTAAAGGTGGCTCATCTTCAGGCAAGAGGACCCGAGACTCGCAGGGTGCATCCTCATTAGAGTCAGTCTATAGCTCAGCCACCAAAGGAAAATGTCAGGGGTAGTCCACAACATCTAATATTGATAGAGGCTCTTTAGTTAGATGGAGAGATGGACTACTAAAGAGCCCACATTGTGTTTAGAGACATTTGGGCACTTGTAAATGGTTGATTAGGGCCTATTTTAAATGTGGGGGTACTGATCATCTGATGGCTAATTGTCTATAAGGCTTGGGATAAAGTAGAGCACCTCAGGGGAGCAGAGGTCCATCTATTGTACCTAGAGGACGAGGTAAAGGCAAAGATGGACCAGGCCAACCTAGGGCCACTCTGAGCATAATATTTGATTCTATTAATCGTCCTGTGACACTAGTCGATCTAGCACGACATATGTTATGAAGGCTAGTAAGGAATAAGACGCCCCAGAAGTTATAGATGGCATCTTCCCTCTCTTTGATCTTGATATGCATGTGTTGATAGATCTTGGTTCCACTCATTCATATAATTGGACTAGGGGATTATGTGATACAATGTTATCAGTGGATCGACTAGCCTATGATATACATATGACTAGTCCATTGGGCTATAGTGTATATGTTAATAAAGTGTATAAAGATTGTCTTATTATGATACATGGGAAATAGTTTGCTATTGATCTAATAGAGCTACCCTTCCATAAATTTCAATTATGGATTGAAAATAATTGTGCTCAAAGATTCTGATGATTCAAAAATAGTGGTGCATGGTATTTGGTCTAGTCCTTTGACTAATGTAATATCAGTCATGTAAGTAAGATAAATTTTAGAAAAGGTCATAAGGCATGTTTGGCTTTAGTACTTGATTCAAAAAGGGATAAAGTGAACTTATAAGACACTGGTAGTAAATGAGTTCTCTGACATGTTTCCAGAAGAGTTACTGGGTTTATCACTCGAGAGGTAAGTAGAATTGTCTATTGAAATTGTACTTGATACTACTCCTATTTCAAGGGCACCTTATAAAATGGCTCCAACATAGTCACAAGAGTTGAAGATTCAGTTACACAAACTTTTGGACAAGGGTTTATCCGACCTAGTGTGCCACTATAAGGAGCACCAGTCCTTTTTTTCAAGAAGAAGGACGACACCCTACGAATGTGTATAAACTATAGACAGTTGAACAAGGTGACTGTAAAGAATAAGTATCCATTGCCCAAAACAGAATATTTGTTTGATCAGTTGAAAGGTGCAGGAGTGTTCTCCAAGATTGATATGTAGTCGGGTTATTACCAACTAAGGTAAAAGATGAAGATGTTCCAAAGATTGCATTCAGGACCTGATATGGCTACTATGAGTTCTTGGTGATCTCTTTTAGGCTAACTAATGCACCGGCTGCCTTCATGGTTTCAATGAATAGGGTGTTTCGACCTTACTTAGACCAATTTGTTATGGTGTTTATAAATGATATATTGGTCTATTCGAGGAATGAAGAGGAACTTGCTCAATATTTAAGAATTGTGCTACAGACTCTGAGAGAGAAGCAGTTATTTGCCAAATTGAGTAAATGTGATTTTTAGCTAAAGGATTCTTTCCTCGGGCATATCATCTCTTCAAAAGGTATCAGGGTGGATCCTGATAAATTTGAGGTGATTTTCAATTGGAAGCCGCCTTGGGATGTGATAGAGGTGAGAAGTTTTCTTAGCTTAGCTAGTTAGTAATGCCACTTTGTCAAAGGATTCTTAGTAATTTCTTCTCTAACCACAAAGTTACTTCACACAGGAACAAAGTTTGAATGGAATGATAGATGTTAAGCTAGTTTTGAGCAGTTAAAGAAGATGTTCATTGAATCTGCAGTGTTGACCCAACCAACTTTAGGCAAAGGGTATGCCATGTACAGTGATGCTTCTAGGAATGGTCTGGGTTGTGTACTAATGTAAGATGGGAAAGTGGTGGCTTTTGCCTCGAGACAGTTAAAGCCATATAAACAAAACTAGCCTACACATGATTTAGAATTGACAACAATGGTGTTTGTCTCGAACACTTGACGGCACTTCTTATATGAGGAAAGATGTAAGGTATAGACGAATCACAAGAGTCTCAAGTACTTGCTCACATAGAACGAGCTCAATTTGAGGCAACGACATTGGCTAGAATTGTTTAGAGACTATGATTGCATTGTTAACTACCAACTGGGGAAAGCTAATACGGTAGCAGATGCTTTGACGAGGAAGTTTATTTCAGCTATGTTGTTATAGTATAGTAGATGGAGGTTTACATTAGATGAAGCTTTGATAGCTCAATTAAAAGCATGTCCTAACTTGAGACAGATGATAGAACATGTACAAAAAGATGATGCCAGGTTGCAACTTTTCAGTGGCCTTTTTTCCCCAAATTTTTTCGTACTTGCTCCACTTGCCTAGTCTATTTTATAATATTTTTCTAGAATTGTTTGAATGCTAGAAGTTTTATTTTTATTTTTCTCGAATTTTAAAATTAATAAAAATATACTATACTCTCCGAATTTTTTCTTGCAAATTTTTGTACTTGTTTCTAGTATTATTTGGGCTTGTGGGGTCTTGTGTACTCTCAGAGTTATGTAGTTATGCACCAAAATTAATTTTAGATGTCGTTTATATGCATATAATGTTATATTATATGATATCTATGGTTAATTTTGTAATTGTGGTGCTAATTGAACCTATGGGAACAATCTTGGGGAATGTTATTGGACTATTGTCATTTATTTTGTGTACTTGTGAGCTCGACTATCGTGAGACCAATTATTACAAATTGCTGTTGTGATGTTGTTATTAGGCATACATTAGATGCTATATTAATGATGCACTTACCCTATCGGTTTGTCTTTATCAATGTGGTTTCTAATGTTTTGTTTAATTCATTGGATTATGTCTTTAAAGTTTTCAATATCCTATTGATATTAGCTTTAGGGCATAGTTTAATGTTCTGGGTGATCTGTGTTGTAATTCAAGACCCTTAGGCAGGATTGCAATTGCATGAGCACTTAGCTGTGTTGTTTGCCCAATTATGCTAGTTGTTGATACATTTGCTAAATCTCCCTGCTTTGTATCAATTTCCAGCT
>JAOTAX010000197.1:18649392-18670598 GCA_025629825.1 Erythroxylum guanchezii
ATTTCAAAAATACCAAAAAGATATTTTCTTCCAAATTACTCAATTTAGTTAATTTTTCCAATTTCAAACATAAATCCAAAAACCCCTCTTTATTTAGCTTTAATTGCATTTGTTTGACTTAGGTTAGCTTTTTAAACCAATTTCTCTTCGGTTCTAAAAAGTGAGACGACCCGAGGTTCAGCTTATACTGCAATCTTGGAATTTAAATTGTTTTTAACTGGTTTCCAAGGATCGATTTTCGAATTGAACGACGAGCCGCGATCATTAATCTAGTTAAACGACTTAAGGTAGCTCAAGATAGAATGAAGAGTTATACTGATGCACACCGAAAGGAGATGGAGTATTAGGTCGGTGAGAAAGTTTTTCTTATGACATCTTCTTAGAAAGGAGTCATGAGGTTTAGCAAGAAGGGCAAGTTGAGTTCGAGATATGTGGGCCCATATGAGATTGTAGAGAGAATTGGACCGCTGGCTTATAGGTTGGCACTACCACTAGAATTGTCACAGATACATGACGTCTTTCATGTGTCCATGTTGAGGAGGTATAGATCAGATCCATCCCACATCATTTAAACCACTAAGGTTCATTTGAGAGATGATATGAGTTGTGAAGAGATTCCAGTAGAGATCTTAGACACCAAGAAAAAGGTCCTCAGGAATAGGACGGTTCAACAGGTCAAAGTCTTGTGGAGAAATCACTCTATTGAAGAGGCCACATGGGAGCCCATGGAGGCCATGAGGGAAAAGTATCCACACCTTTTCAATGACTCAGGTAAGAATTTCGAGGACGAAATTTTCTTAAAAGGGGGAGAAATGTTAGCCCCTGAATTCTTATTTTATTATAAGCATGATTAGATTAATTTTGGGGTCTTGCTGGAATAGTCATGTTGGAATTAATTAGCTTATTAATCGGGGTAAGGTGATATGACTTGGGCCAAGGGCTTTGAACTATTAAAGTAGTGGGAGAGTGTAAGGCCAATTTTGGCAAGTTACTTAAGTTTAAAAACCATAAGACATTAAAGTAAGGGCAAAAGGGGACTTTATGCAATCATTAATGTTGTAAAAGAGAAGAAAAGAGGGTGTCTTGCATTTGGAAGAGAGAGAAAATGAAATTGAAGAAAGAAGGGAGAAAGTTTAGTGAGTTTAGGGAAAGAAAGAAGAGCAAGCTAGGTTTTGATTTTTCTTAACCTTCAAGAGGGATTTTGAGAGTGATCAAGAAGGGAAAAAGGAAGAGGAAGATTAGACCTTCCATTAGAGCCAAGAAAATCATTGTTTGGTGAAGATTTAGGGTAAGTTGATTTTAATCTTTTGGAGTTTTGAAAGGTTTTTGGTTCAAAGAGCTTAGGAAAGGCATGGGTATAAGTATTCCAGGATCAATTTCATGCTTTTGGTTCTTTGGGTTTTCCAATTTGAATGCTTTCGATTTGGGCATTTTGTCAATGTTGAAGAAAATCAAAAAGGACAAGAAGAGCAAGGGGAGAGGCATTTTTGAGCAAGCTATAATCAAGAAATTTAGGTGGGTTACATTTTTATGATTTAGTAATAAGCCATTAATGTCTCTTTCAAGAAGTGGAAATAAATGAGTTTCAACTACTTTTAAATGTGCATGTACTGTTCATTTAGTGTTTTGAAAATATGTTGTATAATTGTGTATTATGAAAATGAATTTTTTTTTAAAAGGTATCAAGCCTAAGAAAAAACGTCTCCCAAATATGCCTCTATGGGCATTATGTGTTACAAGTCATGAAATACATGTTATGTGGGTTTGTGGTGGTCCCCTAAGTTAAGTCAGGTGCACTTTGACAAAAGACTTCTCCCGCCTTCCCGCTAGTGGCATGGAGCTCCTTTATGGACTCCCATAAGTTCACGGCTACGCAAGACCATTGTGTGAAAATGCATAGTACGTTTTGTTTTAGATCCACCCAAACCAATTTGATGTGCCTATGTGTTAATGATATGATAAATATAGTGATGTACACATGGTATGCATTCATCTGAGTTTTAAAATGAAATTATTATTGCAATGATTTTGCTTGTTACTGATTGTAAAATTGTTACCCACGAGTTTTAAGCTCACCCCCACTTTCCTCCCCATAAGCAGGTGATGAGCAAGAGATTAAGTAGACAAAGGCCAAGGCATCACTCCATTTTTGAAATTTTGTTATATTTTAAGCAAATCTTATAAACCAATTCTTTAGTTGTATTTTGAGCAAATTATTGTTCATGTATCTTTTGTATTTTGGGATTTCGACGAAACATTGATGTATTGGAGGCTTGAAATGCCCACTAAAGCTTTGTAAAACTATGATATTTTGATACTAATGGTTTATGATTTTGTTTTCGCCCATAATTCTCAAGGTTGCATGAGGGGAATATTCATGTACTGACTTCAGGGAGATATCTGGGTCGATATGAGCTGATTTAGGAAAAGTTATCTTCTGGAAAGTTGTAGGTCCTTCTTTTATCTTTCTAACAGTATATAGCATGAAATTTTTGGACATCTAAGTCGAAAGTTATGGTCCTTATGAGGGGAGATGCTTTGGAGAGTGTAGAAAGTGATTTAGAATCGTCTTAGTTGGACCTCTGCATTGTCTTAGTTTAACCTTTGCTTCATCTTAGTTTGACCTCTGCATCATCTTAGTTTGACCTTTGTATCGTCTTAGTTTGACCTCTGCATTGTCTTAGTTTAACCTTTGCTTCGTCTTAGTTTGACTTTTACATCGTCTTAGTTTGACCTCTGCTTCGTCTTAGTTTTGATTCGTCCTAGTTTGATTGGTCTTAGTTTTACTTCGTCTTAGTTTACTTCGTCTTAGTTTTGATTCGTCTGAGTTTTACTTCCTCTCAGTTTACTTCATCTTAGTTTTGCTTCATCGTAGTTTACTTCGTCTTAGTTTTGCTTCGTCTTAGTTTTGATTCGTCTTAGATTTGCTTCGTCTTAGTTTTGTGCATCGTCTTATGCACTGTTCATCGTCTTAGATTTGCTTCGTCTTAGTTTTGTGCATCGTCTTATGCACTGTTCATTGTCTTAGTTTTGCTTCGTCTTAGTTTGCCTCGTCTTAGTTTTGCTTCGTCTTAGTCTTGATTCGTCTTATTTTTGCTTCATCTTAGTTTTGTGCATCGTCTTATGCATTGTTCATCATTTTAGTTTTTTGCATCACCGCATGCACTGTTCATCGTCTTAGTTTTATGCATCGTCTTATGCACTGTTTATCGTCTTAGTTTTGTGCATCGTCTTATGCACTGTTCATCATCTTATGCATGGTTCATCGTCTTAGTTTGACTTTCTGACTTGTATTAGTTTGTATCGTTATCTTCTGTTCCATTTTTGATCCTTCAGAAGGTGGAATTTGTCTTTAAGTCTTCATAAAAGTTGTTGATCTAGAAGTCTTCTTTCAAATATTCCAAAAATGAAGTCAATTGGACTTTTGTAGTGGGAGTTATGGCAATTGCGTCAAGATGCGTACAAATTGATTGATGGTCTAAACATGTTCGATTCTTTCAGGTGTAACTTCCTCATCAAGCCTCCAAATGAAGTGATTCTTGAAGCAACGGATTCCTAACATCTTTTACTATCTCTCCATGACAATTTGTATCTTTTGGAGTTTTTTTTGATAAAGTTTACATTAGAGTAAGTGAGAGGTAGGTTGGGAGAGCATGATTGGGGTATGAATACACTTTAGCTTTTTAAGTATATCTTTATCTGTAAAACTCCGATTGAGAAGATTCTTACTTCAAAACAAACTAGAGCCTTAGAGCTACAATTTTTTTGAAGAAGTCAAGTTGTAATTCAGGTGATTGACTGGTGTGGCACCCTAACCTTGTGGAATGATGGCAAATAACCCTGCAGGGTAATAAGCTCAAGGATTATGACTCCGATTGCTGGGCTCTGGAAACGGGGTCCAACAATGTTCTTTTTCATACTAATAGATAGGATATTTTCATAGTTTTGCAATCATGGATTAAATTACATTTTTATTAATTTTAAGTAATTTTTTTGGTTGAGTATTTTAGTATTAGTGCAATATGACTGTATAGGATGATAAATAAACACAATATCATGTTTGACCCATTTTGACACACATAAAATTGTAGTTAAGAAGCTAAGAGTTACAAAAGTGAATGCAGGGGAAAACATGACTACCTATGTTAAGGAACACCTTTGCATGTTAGTCTTATGCTCTTGTAACCTAAAGAAGTGGTAAGAATCAATGTTGAATATGAAACTAGCGCAACAACATGTAGTCCCCCTGTTTACAATAGGTAAACTCTAAACTCTTGTATACCTAATAGAAGGGAAATAAGGTCATGTATTACATCTATTTTCACGTTGATTATAGAAGCAGAGAACATCCTTTTAGAACACGAAATAACATGGTAATGTGTAGGAACCATATTTTTCTAACACGTCCATATGTAAAGGTCATGATCCTTTTAACATTAAAATGTATTTTAAAGACAAATTAAGATGGGTTTGTGCTGTCACCATCTTTTTTTAATTTCATCTTTAGTTCCTTTTATGTCTATTCATTAAACCAACCTACTCTTATATAGGTAAATCCTATATTCCCCCTAACAAAGACCAAATTTTCCTCTTATGACCTAGCACTTACCATGTAAGGTTTATATTTGTTGATTACTTAATGTCGTAGAATGGAATTTGTGACAAACAATTTATGGCTCTCTTTTTATTTTTTCTTTGTTTTCTTTTGATTAGATCACTTTCCCTTATGTTTCCAAATAATTTTGACTCTCCCATCTTAATTTCTCTTTAGTTTCACTCACCAAAAATCAGAAAATTTGACTTACATAAAATGTTCTTAAAGAAAAAACCCAAAATTTTATAGATTTAGGGTTTTTGTTGAATTTTTATAACTTTCTTTCACATTTTTCATCCTCAACTACATGAATTCAAGTTATTCTTTTTCTTCTAAAACTTTCCATGATGGCATCAATTATAGTTGATTGAAGAAGATTTTTTGTGACTTATGGTTTTGAAATTGTTGGAAATCAATAGCATAAAGATTTTTAGGAAGCTATTATGGTTAATTTGGAAGAATCAAGGATTGAATTCAAGTTTAAGTGTTTATCTAATTTATTCATGGATGAAATTGGTTAATAATGAAATTTTTTGGCATGCCCTAATGTTTTCTTTACTACATTAGATTGAGTTGTCATTTTAAACTCTATTTATAGTTATAATTGGTTGTTAAATGTCTATAGTTAGGGTTTATTGAAAATTTTCAATAGGAATTTGATTGAATACAGCATTGCATCGACTTTGATGATTATGATTAGATATTTGTGGAGTATCAATGTTATGAATAATGTGATATGTATAAAATTCTATTGGTGTTTATATTGATACTTATTAGGTTGATTAGGCACTCTTGGCATGTCATATTATTAACCTTAGTTTGTTTAGATTATTTTACCATTTAACATTTGAGAAAATTTAATGGGGGACGTTGATTGAATTGTTTTACATATTGTATTATAGATTAAGGATTGTTCTTTTGTTTATGTATCAATGTAGGAAGAGTTTGAATGTTAAAACTAACATACTATAATAATGTGAATTTTTGAGGTTTAGTTGGTTAACTAGGTATTTCATATAAGGGCATCTTAACATTTTCGTATTTACTAAATTGTCATAAATTTGTTAGTAACATTAGTAGACTTATTTTACACTTTCCTTTACGCAAATGTAAGAAGATAGTTATTATAATTGTAAGTTAGTTAATTTTAGTCTCTTTTAGGTTGACTATCTATTATAACAAGACATTAAGAAGCTATGGTACAAAATAGGTAGGAGAAAAACCTATTAACTGCAACAAATAGAGAGTTATAGCTTCTACCTTATGGTTTATTACTGCTAGGGATCCTAAGCCCCATCACTCACGTGTAGACATCCCACCCGTTATGTAATTTATAGGGTAACTAACCCATTCAATCCTCTAATTAATAACCAACATTTAATTAAAGTAACACTGGCCCTACACACAAAGAATTTTAAGGCATCACAGTATATAGACTGAGAGTTCTTAGGATAGCTAGAATTGGAATCTAGGGTGCAGAGGAAAATCAAGTTTAACAATTAGTAATTGTTCTTCAAGAGCTAGTAAATTAGGAACTGGTGGTAGATTTTTATGCACATTCCATGTTAATAATAAGAGAACTTCTTAGGATGATGACTGGGTCATCACATTCTGGCTGGAGGCATCTATAACAATTAATTTTATGTCTATACTGGGTTCAACTTTAAAGAGGGCATACATATTATGCACCTTGATATGAATAAAACTAATCAAGGCTATCTAATATGACATGCTTGTATAGAAGATAAAACAACAAATTTAATATTTTGAGGATGAATGAACCTCTTATGATCATTTTGGTCAATGTTTATCATTGTAGATGATTTAGTTAAAATAAATAACATCTACCTTCAAAATTAAGGGAGGTTTTATTTTAAGTTAACCTATAAATAATGTTCAAAACAACAAATTTAATATTTTAAGGATGAAAGAACCTCTTATGATCATTTTGGTCAATGTTTATCATTGTAGATGATTTAGTTAAAATAAATAATATCTACCTTCAAAATTAAGGGAGGTTTTATTTTAAGTTACACCTATAGATAATGTTCAAAATAGTTTTATGGCAATCGTATTAATATTTGACTACTACTTAAAGTTATCAAATTTGCCATCAATTTTGAAAATTTGGCTATAATTTCATTTCTTTAACCTATGGTATGTCATTTAGGTAATCTTTATATCTTTACTAGGGTTTGTAAACATTGCATGAACTAAATTTGAGAGTTTTTCATTTAGTGTTGAAGTACCATTTGATTTAACTGAATTAACTTTTGCCTGCAATCATTTCCTCAACATCAGAATTAGGTGTCTTAAGAAAGACAAAAGTACATTAAACAATGTTAAGCCAAATGAAAAATGGGTATCTATAAGATATTTTAGTCTTCAAATTTTGTGTCATTTGAATATACATTCACATAGTTGGCATTGGCTTAAACAATAATGTAATTTATTTTGAAAATGGTATAAAACAACATCATAAAAGCATACAAAGATAACTAAAAGAGTAACCAAGCATTTATTAGTCAATCATCCCATACAACATTCAAATGAGCAACTAAATAGGAGCATCATTCAACCAAACTAATACACTGCAAATTCAAATGAATTATTTAAATGTACAAAATGTCCACATTAATAAATTTTATGTTATGGTATAAAAATGAAAAGGAAAGAAAATAATGAAAAAAATTATCGAGTAGATCTAATTTTCCTGAAGCTTCACCTCTTGTAGCTCTAAGTCCACCAAATTAAGCTAAATGTGTTGGTATTGGATTATCATTGATTATTTTCCCACTCTTTTCCAACATTAGCCACCTATGCTTTTAAAAAAGATCTAACTTTATAATGAAACATAATATAAGTTTTAATTAAACATGCTACATGCCCATCATGATATTCACATACCCACTTTGACTCATAGAAATAAAGATATGGAGGCTCAAAATGTTTGATGGTTATTTTCACATTATTAATATAAAGTTTTATAGAAGAAATTTTCGTTGATGGTAAAGGCTCCTTCTTGTTTCTTCAACATCCTTGATTCAGTTGTTGATGTTACTATTGTTGTTATTGTTGATTTTATTGGCCTTATTAGGCTTATTGCTACCAAGTGTGTCAGCAAGTGGATCATAGCCAAGTTAAGATTGTGCAGTGTAGTTCTTTGAAGGAGCTGGTTTATATGGTAGGAAATATGTTTAAAACTAACATGACTTAGCTTTTAGTTCCAAATCAATTTTTCATCATCTTTTGATATAAGACATGAAATATTTTGACCTTTTAAATCGTCTAAGGTAATTTTATAGAGGTTGCTAATATGGAACCGTCTTTGTTTTTGACTAAACAAGAATTTTGATTAAAGGACACTTCAAAACCAGAATCGCATAATTGACTTATACTAATCAGATTATGCTTTAAGCCTTCAACTAGCAGAACATTATCAATAGACGAAAAGGAATCTTTACCAATTTTGCCGATCCCAACTATTTTGCCCTGCTGGTTGTCTCCAAAAGTTGCTAATTCTCCTTGCTTATGTAGGAGGTCTAGGAACATAGACCTTCTATCCGTCATGTGTCGCGAGCAGCCACTGTCCAAGTACCATTGGTGGTGGCTGCTTCTTCTGAGAAAGGAGATCTGTAGTATATATTATATCCTTTTTCGGTACCCATATTTTCTTAGGTTCTTTGGGGTTAGTCTTACAATTTTTCTTTGAATAATAATAAGAATATGGTTTCTTTTTCCTTCTATTGGGAACAAAATTCCTATTATGAAGAACATTACTATTATGACTAGTATCTCTATCCTTAAAGCCTAAACCACTTTTATCATTTGGATGTCTATAACTTCCAATCATATCATTCATCCCTTTTGTACTTTTTGTAAATTTCGATAAATTTGCTGAAAGACAATTAATCCTTTGCTTTAATTGATTAATTTCCTCAAATCTATCTACAGTTACTTTCTTTTTCATATCGTCTACTTGTTTCTTGAGGCAAACGTTTTCTTCTTATAAGAGTTTTGTGTTCTTCAAATTTTCAAAACATTTCTTCAATAGCCTATATTGTTTTAATATAACATGTGAATCTTCTAACAATTCGCATTCCACTTCAGCTACTAAGCATATATTTGCTTGTTCTGATGTTTCTAAGTCGGATTTAGATTCAGACAAATCCAGATCTTCCCATGTTGCCATCATGCTCTTTTTGTTTTCTTGACTTTTCTTCTGTTTTCTTTTGAGCAACAGACATTCAGACTTATAATGTCTTGGTTTATTACACTCAAAGTAGACGATATAACTTTTGTCATTCTTCGAATCCTCTTTGCTATTCTTTTTAAAAGAGAAGTCTTTATTTCCTCTTGATTTCTTTTTCCACATCCTTCTAATCTTTCTTGAAATGAAGGATAATTCATCTTCATCTTCACTTGAGTCTTGATCAGATTTAATGATATTATCATTCTTGATTTCTTCAATCTTTAAAGCTTTTGAAGATGTGCTTCTATTTTTTTGCATCCTTTGATTCTTCTGACCAGCCTTTAATGCAATAGATTTATCCCTTCTGGGTTTGTCTTCTGCATCAAGCTCTACTTCATGGATTTTCAGTCATCCAAATAATTCATCTAGCTTCAGCTTGCTTAAATCCTTGACTCTTGTATTGTTGTTACTTTGGGTCTCCATCTTTTTGGAAGACTTTTGAGAATCTTTCTGACATGATCTTGACTTTTGTAGATTCTCCCCAAAAGCTTTAAGTCCATTAATAATTGTTTGGAATTGTCCAAACATCTGATCGATAGTCTCATCATCTTTCATCTTGAACAGCTCATACTGATGAACAAGAATACTAATCTTGGATTCTTTCACCTGGTTTGTTCCTTCATGTGCAATGGATAATGTATCCCACATTTCCTTTGTAGATTCACATCCATGAACCTTATCATATTCACTTTTGCTTAGAGCACAAATTAAGAAGAACTTGGCCTTTGAATTTAATTGAAAGCGAGCTTTCTGATCAACCGTCCATTAGTCACAAGAGATGATATCTCCTTCATTGTCTGTTGGAATATATGGTCCATTTTCAATGATATCCCAACGATCAATATGTGTAGCTTCTATGAAGAGCCGCATCCTGTCCTTCCAATAATGATAGTCTTTACCATTGAATGCAGGAGGTCTTATGACTGAGGTACTTTTGGCTATAAAAACATGTGATTCAGCCATAGATCTTTATCCTCACTTTGTAATAGTGTTTATGTATATTTGAATATACATAAACAAAAATTAAACTAAGTGTAATCAGTTTTTATTCTTTTAACAACAAGAAAACTAAAGAGATAAGAGTTAGAGAATATGATGCTGCGATTTATCCTGATTAACCCTTAACATTAGGCTACGTCCAGTCATAAAAGTTTCCAACACTTAGTTTAATTTTTGTTTATGTATATTTGAATGTGTAAAAAGATTTATTTGGACATGGAATGGTTTCTGGACTAAAGTATTGGTGTTACTTTGCATGGAATTGGTTGAATATGACAAGAGAGTAAAGTTTAGTGGAATTTGATTTTAGGATCACTTGAACTAGTCCCATTGATTTGGCCATATCTCGACCTAAAGACCTCCAAATTGGGTGATTTCAATTGGAGAAAAAACTTAGGACATGGCAATAAAATTTATATAGGAGACACTAATCTAATTATGGCTATATGAAATTGGAAATTAAGACTGAAAATGGGGACCCGATGTTGCCACTGTTTTGGAGTAGCTTGTGATGTTTGGTGCATATCTCATGATTTAGAAGTCACAAAGGCCTTATTTTTGATGTTATGAAAGGTAAAGACATAGGGGAACAAGTTTTTAGAAGACTAAAAAGCCTAATTTAAAATTTTTCTGTGTAAAAATTACAGAACAGGTGGAGACCTTCATATGATTTGCTTTTAGAATGATATTTTTGCACATTTTTAGACCCAATATGTGCTTAGCTCAAATTGCAATATTTTGAGTTTTTCACTTCTGATTTTAACGAATCATATCCAAAACTTTTATAACGTCTATGAAACTTTGTAAACACTTAGAAATAAATGAAATATGACTTAACATATATGAATCGGGTGATTAAACATTTAAATTTAAGATTGAACATAATGCATGCTAAAGGAACTTCACATGTATGTAGATGATTTATATGCATATTTATTTCTTATATGTGTATAATATGACTATACAAGTTTACATACTAATTTTATGAATATAATTAAGTATAATTTAACATGTTTTATATTTAAATGATGTATAGGAATTTATAAATTAGAATTATGTGAATGTACATAGAGAAACATGTCTGAACAAAAATATATGAAGTAAATCAAACGAGTATATGTGATTTGTATATGACTTGCATATATCAACTTAAATACATATTTTATTATTTCAAATGAATATCATATAATTTTTCAATATATTAATTATGAAAATGGAAAATGATTAAAGGAAAAATATTACAATGCCTACTTTATTGTCATGGTGATGGATAAATAGGCATGCCTATAGGATTATAGTGCAACTGCTACAGTTTGACACTAATGGTGCCTTCATTTTGAGACTATATTGTCTCTACAGTTTGATGTCTTCGGGTATTTATAGTTCGATACCTTCAGGTATCTATAGTTTGATACTTTTAGGTATCTATAGTTTGATATCTTTGGATATCCACAATTTTCATTATCCACACCCACAGGAATATGCAATCCTAAGACAAAAAATAAATTAAACAGTTATAAATAAGAGATATAGTTTGACAATATGAATAATTTGTGTTGATGAGCATTGCATATCAATATTTGGCTTATAAATGTGAATTTACAATATATGAATAATATATTGAAGCATTTTGCAATATGTACCCTGATTAACTATACCATCACTATTTATATAAGTTTATGATATTCATGAATGTGTGTATGCTTGGCGGACGACTGCTGTGAGTAGACATCCAAAGTAAGTGTCTCACCACTAAGCTTTCAAGCTTAGCATGGGTGTTAATCTGTATAGGTCCATATAATAGGAGTGAGGCACATGGATTATCTGCAGGGACTAAGGCCAACCACTAAAAGTAAATGTACCTTTGGAATGTATATTTTTGGTTAAAGATGATTGTATTTGTAATGAAGTATCTTGTAATATTTCTTTTGGATTATCATATAAAATTAAAGATGTAATATTGCTCTTAAATGATATAAAGATGTAATACTGCTCTTAAATGATAATGTTAAGTGATATGAAATTTTGTAATATGTAACAGAAAAATGTGTGATGACAATCCCTATAAATGAATAGAAGTGTATATCGTGAATGTATGTACAAGAATTTAGTTGTCATGTATGTGGGTGCTTGCAGGTTTCGTATAGGGGTGTTACATTTTGTGGTATTAGAGCCATGTTTAGGTAGTTTTGGCCAATAAAAGTCTAGTGATGGGTGACATGGTTCAGTTTTTATGTTGGCCTAATGTAGATGTCCCTATTTTCTTACATATTGTTGAAATGGAAACATCTCATGAAGCTGTTGATGAGGAGTCAGCTAATAGTGTGAACCCAGTGGGGAGAGATCAATTAGTTTTAGGTCCTACTAAGCCTCTAAGGGTTCAAATACTAGTGCTGCTAGTACCTAGTGAGATGTTTCTAAAGCTCTTCCATGATAAGATGAGATTGATGGATAGATGATCATGTTTAAAGATCCCATAGAAGCCTTGAGAAAGCATAAAGTAGAAAAATTTGTGAGCATGACTCTGGAAGAATTCGATAAAGCAAAATACTAGTTAGAGCAGAAATAGAGAGTTTTAAAGCAGATCAAGTGTCCACCTAAAGAAGTAGTTACTTGTGCTACCTTTCTCTTGCAAGGGGTAGCCTATGATTGGTGAAAATTAGTCCTACTGCATTGTCAAATGCTTAACACTCTAACTTAGGAGTTCTTTATGCAAGATTTTAGGAAGTATGTCATAAAAGCTTATAAATAAGCTAAATGGAAGTAGTTTTTGAACTTGAGACAAAGAAACCTATCTGTGGTTAAGTATGAAAAGGAGTTTAGCCAGCTCAGTAAGTATGCTCTAGAGCCTGTTCTGACAGAGGCATTTCAATGTCAAAAATTTAAGGAAGGATTGAATGATTCCATCAGAGAGTAGTTAGTGGTAGTAGCTTCTCTCCAACAGGTGAGCCATTATCAGCTGTTTAAAGTAGCTATCAAAGTAAAGAAGCAAGAGAAAACCAAGAGGCAAGGGCACAAAGGAGGAGTTTTTCTAGTGGTGGCTCATCTTCGGGCAAGAGGACCTAAGACTCATAAGGTGTGTTCCCAGTAGGGTTAGTCTATAGCCCAGCAATTAGAGCAAGATGTTAAAGATGGTCCATAACATTTAATACTAGTAGAAGCTCTTCAATTTGATAAGGAGATGGAGCACTAAAGTTCCTAAATTGTACCAGGAGACATTGGGCCACATGTAGGTGCTTGATTAGGGCTTGTTTTAAATATGGGGTTACTAATCATCTTATGGTTAATTTTTCACACTGCTTAGGACAGAGTAGAAGACCTCAGGAGAGCATAGGGGCATCTAATGCACCTATTACATTTAGAGGACAAGGTAGAGGTAGAGGTGGACTAGGCCAGCCTAGGGCCACTTCGAGCATAATATCTAATTCTATTGATCGTCCTAACACTAACTAGTCTATCACATACATATGCTATAAAGGCTCGTGAGGAATAGGACACCCTAGAAGTTATAGTTGGTATTTTCTCTCTTTTTGATCTTGATATGTATGTATTGATAGATCTTGGTTCCACTCATTCATACATTTACACTAAGGAGTGCATGATAAAATGTTATTAGTAGATCTACTAGCTTATGATATACATGTGAATAGTCCATTGGGCCATAATGTATATGTGAATATAGTGCATAAAAATTGCCCTATTATGATGCATAGGAATCATTTTGATACTGATATGATTGAGCTACCTTTCCATGAATTTGAATTGATCTTGGGCATGGATTGGTTATCCAAACACTAAGCTATAGTTGATTGTGGGTTAAAAATAGTTGTGCTCAAAGATTCTGATGGTTCAGAAATAGTGTTGCATGGTATTTAATCTAGTCCTTTGACTAATGTAATATTAACCATGTAAGCAAGGCAACTTAGAAAACTTTGTGAGGCGTATTTGACTTTAGTACTTGATTTAAAAGGGAGAAGGTGAACCTACAAGACATACCGGTAGTAAATGAGTTTTCAGACATATTTCTAAAAGAGTTATCGAGTTTGCCACCCAAGAGGAAGGTAGAATTGTCTATTGAAATTGTATTTAGTACTGCTCCTAATTCAAAGGCACTTTATAGAATGGATCCTAAAGAGTTAAAAAGAGTTAAAGACTCAGTTATAGTAACTTTTGAACAAGGGTTTTATTCAGACTAGTATGTCACCATGGGGAGCTCCAGTCCTTTTTGTCAAAAAGAAAGATGGCAACCTATGAATGTGTATAGACTATAGATAGTTTATAAGGTGACTATAAAGAATAAATATCCATTTCCCAGAATAGAAGATTTATTTTATCAGTTGAAAGTTGTAGGAGTGTTCTCCAAGATTGATTTATGGTCAGGTTATTATGAGCTTCAGTTCAAAGATGTAGATGTTCTAAAGATTGCATTCAAGACCCAATATGGCCACTATGAGTTCTTGGTGATGTCTTTTGAGCTAACTAATACACCGGCTACTTTCATGGATTTGACGAATAGGGAGTTTCGTCTTTACTTAAAACAATTTTCTATGTTATTTATAGATGATATATTGTTTTATTCGAGGAATGAAGAGGAACATGCTTAACATTTGAGAATTATGTTACAAACTCAGAAAGAGAAGCAGAGTAGTTGTTTTCCAAATTGAACAAATGTGATTTTTGGCTAAAAGAAGTTTCTTTCCTCGGGCATATTATCTCTTTAAAGGATATCAGGGTGGATCTCAGTAAAATTGAGGTGATTGTTAATTGGAAGCCTCCTCAAAATGTAATAGAAATGAGACATTTTCTTGGCTTAGCTAGTTATTATCGACACTTTATCAAAGGATTCTCAGTACTTGCTTATCCAATCATAAAGTTAATTTGAAAAGGCACAAAGTTTGAATTGAATGATAGATGCCAAGCTAGTTTTGAGTAGTTAGAGAAGATGCTTACTCAAGCTACAGCGTTGACACAACCAACTCTAGGAAAAGAGTATGCCATGTATAGTGATGCTTCTAGGAATGGTCCAGGTTGTGTACTGATGTAAGATGGGAAAGTGGAGGCTTATGCCTCGAGATAATTAAAGCTACATGAATAGAAATACCCTACACATGATTTAGAATTACCAACAGTAGTGTTTGCTTTAAAAATATAGTGACACTACTTATATAGGGAAAGGTGTAGGGTACACGGATCATAAGAGTCCTAAGTATTTGCTCATATAATAGGAGCTTAATTTGAGTCAACAAAATTGGCTAGAATTATTTAAAGACTATGAATGCATAGTTCACTGCCACCCAAGGAAGGCTAATATGGTAACAGACGCTTTGAGGAGGAAGTCTATTTCAGCTCTGTCATTACAATATAGTAAATAGAGATTGCACTAGATGGAACATTGATAGCTCAGTTGAAAGGGAGTCCTGACTTGAGACATATGATAGTACATGTATAAAAAGATGATGCCAATTTACAACAAATTGTACAAGCAGTATAGGAAGGAGAACAGACTAATTTTGTAGTGAAAGATGGTAGAAGTCTTTCAAGAGTAGACTATTTCTATTGATAGTAAAGGACTTGAAGAAGAAGTTATTACATGAAGCCTATAATATTGTGTTCACCATGCATCCTAGGGGTAACAAGATGTACCAACACTTGAAACAATATGACTAGTGTCCAAGAATGAAGCATGACGGAATGGACTATATGTCAAAGTGTTTGACTTGTCAACAGTTGAAAGTTGAACGTCAAGTCCCGTTTGGCCTATTGAATCCCATCCCAATTGCACAGTGGAAATGGGATAATATCATTATGGATTTTGGTATAGGCCCATCCCTCACACAGAGAAAGCATGATGTGGTATAGGTTATAGTGGACAGGCTCACAAAATCAACTCACTTTATACTGATCTGACTTGACTATTCCATGGATCGGTTAGCTGAGTTGTATATGAATTAGATTTTTTGGCTACATGGACTACCATTGTCAATTGTTTCTAACTGAGACCTAGAATTTACATCAAGATTTTGGAACATGTTTGCAAGCAGGTTTGGGTAGCTTTTCACCCATAAACTGATGGACAATTTGAGAGAGTTATACAAGCTTTAGAAGACATGCTTAGAGTATAAGTTATAGAATTTCCAGGCAATTGGGATAAGTACATTCCTTTAACGGAATTTATCTAAAAAAATAGTTATTAGTCTAGTATATGCATGGGACCATATGAAGTAGTAATGCATGAAAGAAAATGTAGAACCTCTGGTTGAGAATATGATGATTAGGCCTAACATAGTCAAAGACACATAAGAGAACGTGAGAGTTATTCAGTAAATATTGAAGGCTTTAAGTGATAGACTATTAACATATGTTGATTTAAAGAGGAAAGATATTAAATATGTGGTAGGTGAAAAAACTTTTTGAAGTTTCATATTGAAGAAAGATCTTAAGATTTAAGAAAATGGGAAAGCTTAGTTTGAGATTTATAGGTCCGTACGAAATCCTTGAAAGGATTGGACCAGTGGCTTATAGGTTAGCTCTTCCTATAGAACTATCCAAGTTGCATGATGTATTTTATGTCTGAATGCTATGGAGACACCGAACGGATGATTCACATGTGTTACCGGTACAAAAGATAAAGGTCTTACTAGATTTTTTATATGATGAAAAGTCGAAGGAAATTTTGGCTAGAGAAGTGAGACAATTAAGGAATAAACAAATTCCTCTATTAAAGGTGCTATGGCAACATTATGACATTGAAAAGGCAACTTGGGAACTTGAATCGATGATAAGAACTTAGTAATTGTAGCTATTCAATATAGGTATGGATTTCGAGGGTGAAATTCTTTTTAAGGGGGAGAAAAATGTAAGGACCCAATATATACCCTAGAAGCATTATTGTATGTCTAAGGTGTATTAAGAAGTGAACTTAAGGAATTAAGTGTATCTAAGCATGTTAATGGATATAATGGTAATTATTTTAAAAAGATAAGTGTAAATTGGTAATTTGATCATTTCGGCATGAGTATGAATAATTATGTATGAAACATGGGCTAGAGTAGGATTGAAGCATGTGTGTGAGTCTAGAAATTTCATGAAATGGTAGTAGAAGATAGGAGAGAGGGACCGTGAAGGTAGGGTTTTAACTCAAAATTTTGGTGACATAAGTCCCTCCCTACAACTCATGAATTAAGAGTTATCCTCTTCTCATTTCCTCTCTATTTCATCTTGTTAATCACATCATTTTGCATAAGGAATCAAGGTAAAACTTTGTGGTTTTTCTTCTCAACTTCATCTTTCTTGCTTTACTCATGAAGTGCTTGAATTATAAGGTTGGAATTGAGATTGAGATATGTATTTGTGGTGTTTCTAGATGGCGAATCAAGCAAAGCTAAAGGAGAAGAGAAGGAAAAGCATTAGAAGAGCTTAATAGCCAATTTCAAGGTTTGGGACTACACTTAATTTAATTTCGGACCTAGGATCACTTGAACCAGTCTCATTGATTTGGCCATATCTCGGCCTAAAGACCTCCAAATTGGGTGATTCTAACTAAAGAAAAAACTTAAGACATAGCATTAAAAATATGTTGAAGAGACCCAAATCTAATTCTGACTGTAGGATTTGCTTCCGGACTAATTTGTTTGCACATTTTTAGACTCACCATATGCTTAGCTTAAATTGCACTATTTTGAGTTTTTCACTTTTGATTTTTACTAAATCATATTCGAACCCTTTAGAATGTTTGTGAAACTTTGCAAGAACCTAGAAATAAATGAAATATAACTTACCATATATGAATTGGGTGATTAAACATTGAAATTTAAGATTGAACATAATGCATGCTAAAGGAATTTTACATGTATGTAGATGACTTATCTGCTTATTTATTGCTTATATGTGTATAGTATGACTATACAAGTTTGTATACTAATTTTATGAACATAATTAAGTACATTTTAACATGTTTTATATTTAAATGATGTATAGGAATTTATATACTAGAATTATATGAATGTATATAGAGAAACATGACTGAACAAAACATATACGAAGTAAATCATACAAGTATAAGTGATTTACATATAACTTGCATGTATAAACTTAAATACATATTTTGTGATTTCAAATGAATATCATATGATTTGTCAATATATTAATTATGAAAATGGAAAATGATTAAAGAAAAAAATGTTACAGTGCCTGCATTATTGTCTTGGTGATGGATAGATAAACATGCCTATAAGGTTACAGTACAACTGCTACAGTTTGACACCAATGGTTCCCTCATTTTGAGACTATAGTGTCTCTATAGTTTGATGTTATCGGGTATCTACAGTTTGATACTTTTGGGTATTTATAGTTTGATATCTTTGGATAACCATAGCTTTCGTTATCCACACAGACAAGATTGTATAGGCCTAACATAGAAAGTAAAGCAAATAATTATAAATAAGAGATTCATCATATCAACATGAATAATTTATGTTAATGAGCATTGGATATCAATATTTGGCTTATAAATGTGAATTTACAGTATATGAATAATATGTTGAAGCATATTCACATTATATACCCTAATTAATTATGTCATCACTATTTATATGATTTTATGATATTCATGAATGTGTGTATGCTTGGTGAATGACTGCTATGAGTGGACATCCAAAGTAAGTGTTTCCCCACTAAGCTTTCAAGCTTAGCATCGGTGTTAATCAGTGTAGATTCAAGTAATAAGAGTGAGTCATAAGGATTATCTATAGTGACCAAGGCTAATCACTAGAAGTAAATGTACTTTCAGAATGTATCTTTTTGGTTAAAGATGATTGTATATGTAATAAAGGAGCTTGTAATATTTCTTTTGGATTATTATATAATTGTAAAGATGTAATACTATTTTTAAATGATAATATTAAGTGATAATAAAATTTGTAATATGTAATAGATAAATGTGTGATGACAATCCCTATAAATGAATAAAAGTGTGTGCCATGAATGTATGTACAAAAATTTAGTTGCCATGTGTGTGGGTGGTTGTAGGTTACGTATAGGGGGTGTTATAAGACCACTAAAAGAGCAATTTCAAAAATGCTATAACTTTTCTTAATATGTCTTTTTTATATAAAAAAAAGCGTTGAACAAAAATTTAAGTTAGATCCTATTATTTAAAGGCATTAAAAATATCCTTATTTTATTGAAATTATCAAGTCTAAACTTCAAACTTATCAGACAATAAACTATAATAGAGTTTCATTTAAAAATTCATACTTAATATTTTAAAAATCAATTGGAAGTCCATGATTAACTGCATGTCATCCTAACTATTAATGGTGGGCCCTAATGATTTCATCCTTAAATCCTAATTCAATTGACTGTCTTGTCTTCCTCTGGATTCTTTTTAAATACAAATTACATTCAACATTTCCATTATTGATTTTCTCCAAATCTATATCTTCATTCCATTTTCTCTTTCATTTCCTAGGTAATTAATGGCTTTAGTTGGCATTTCTCATTAGAAACTCTCTAAACTTTTCCTTTTAGAACCTTTCATTTCTTTATTGTTTATATAAAATTTCAAGGATTTTTTTGATTTTGACAATATAAACATAGAGAAACTAAATATCCTGTGAATTTACAATCAACTTTAATACTTGACAAAGAACTTATGTTCTACAAGGGTGATCAGTGTTAGAGAGAGAGACTCCATCTTCTCTCTTGGTGTAGCCACAAGTGGTCTGGAATCCTTTTCTTTTCTCTTTGATGTTAGCCCTACAATTCCTCCACTGCATCCTTGTTCCTCATCAGATTCTAGATATTAGCTTCTTCCTTCTTCTACGTACTGTCTAGCTTTTGTTTCTTAGACACCAGGGGCATCTTAGACCTTTTCAGTAAACTTCACACTCCCACCTATTTTCTTTACCGATTTTTCATAACCTACTTTTGGCAGACCCATATTGCAAATGTGCACCTTTTCTTTTTCATGCTTAAGCCATCATAATGCTCCATGTAACTTCTGTCCCCCTTTTGATTTTCCACCTTTTCTGTCCTCTACCCCCATCCCACTCAAAATACTTCAACCATATCTACAACCTTGGCTACTTCTCATGCCCAGAAAACTTGGAAACAAGTGGTAAAGGATCAAATCCCCTTGAACTTGGCTTATACACAACCCCTAGAAATGGAAAACGAACACATTGTTTACCTTGACCTCGAGGTACTTAAGGGAGGAGCACGCAACTAAGAATCCACAACTATTGGATTCTTCTTCGACCAACGAGCAACTTTTCCAATAGTATCAAAATGGGCCAACAAATCTCAAAACACAAAAGACTGATGGATGTTCACCTCCCTGAAGATAATCTGATTCTATTTACCTTCTCTTGAATTTCTAAAGCTTAAAAATCCTATAGGAAGGACCATGGCATCTGGGTAACCAACCAATATTTCTACAAACTTAGCAATCGAGCTTAAGATTAGAAACCATTAAGATCCCACTTTGGATAAACTTCCATAATGTCCACTTTAAATACTGGACAAACTAAGGGCTAAACTCCTTAGCTAGCTACACTAGAAGACCATTATGCATGGATGAGCACAGTGCTAAAATAAAACAAATAGGCTATGCAAGGATAGGCATCAGTGTGGAACTTTCCAAGGATCTCCCACATGAAATCCCATTCTTGAGGCTAGGGGAAGATAACAAATTATAGGCAGATAGCATAGCCATTTGTTACCACTAGAAGTCACCCTCTAAAACTCAAGGTAAGACTTGGAAACTATTGGGAAAAACATTTAAAACTAGAAGCTATCAAGAACTTATGGGCAAGCAGATGACATTCAACCTCTAGAAACCATGGAGAAATACAATCCTATATTCCTAGATATAGAAACTATAACCATACAGGATGGTATTATTACATTGTCAATCCCCGAGCCTTCCACCACCCATGAAAACATCGGGGTTCAAAATAATAAGATATTGAAGGAAGGTAACGATGAACACAGTCAGAAAACCAATTATCAAAATTTATTGGACAATGAAAATAGGGAAAATATGGAGATATTTGATATAACACTTGCTAACTAGAAGGTAGACAATCTAACATACCTAGTCACTAAAGTTACTTTAGAATGTTTGAATCATCCCACAGAAGAGCTGTTGGGCACCGATTCCGAAACCCAACTCTCTTGCTTACTCATTCGTCTGTTGGACCTCGCTTGATTATAGAGTCCAACGCTTGCTCTGAAAATCATGAAACGTGAGTGTGCACATTACCTTGAAGGATTATTTCATTACACCCTCATGCCATCATATTTTTTTTTCATTCTCATAACATCCCAAAAATTTACTCACAAATTGTTCCATGGTGTGCT
>JAOTAX010000197.1:18710720-18724195 GCA_025629825.1 Erythroxylum guanchezii
CCCCCCCCCCGCCCCGGGCATGGTACCAAGAGTTACGCCACTTTCTTCTTTCTTATGGGTACAAGTGCAGTCAGAGTGACAACTCCCTGTTTGTCTACAATCACAACTCTACGATAATGTACTTTCTTGTGTATGGAGACGATCTCCTATTCACTGGCAACTCAGATGCTATTATGAATGCATTCATCTCCGATATCTCCACACGGTTTTCTTTGAAGAACATGGACACTCCTTCGTATTTTTTGGGTATCAAGATCATTCCTAACTCCCACGGGTTGTTTCTCTCCCAACAAAGGTACATATATGACATTCTCGCAAAGTTTAATATGGATAAATGCAGTTCGTGCACCACACCTATCTGTCCCACTGCCACACTTTGTCTTGTTGATGGTTTTGCGAGTACGAATGGAATGACGTATCGGAGTATCCTCGAAGCGCTTCAATATCTTACTTTAATGAGACTAGACCTGAGTTATGCCATCAACAAACTTTCTCAATTCATGCACAAGCCCATAGAACTTCATACGCAACAACTCAAACAGACCTTAGGCTACATCAAGCACACACATGACTATGCTTTACAATTATTTCGGCCTAGCAATCTCTGACACTCGTACATTCACAACAGGATGTACAGTTTATCTTGGTGGTAATCCTATTTCATGGAGCTCAAAACGACAATGTACTGTCGCTCGGTCATCGACCGAGGCAGAATATCGCGCAACAACAGCAACAACCGCAGAACTTATGTGGCTCCAGAATCTACTTCACGAAATGCATATCTTGATTCCCGCCAGATCGGTTCTCTTTAGTGACAATCTTGGTGCAAGTCTGTTCCGACTCAGCCTTTCACTCTCGGATGAAACACTTGTCCCCTGATTATCATTTTGTTCGTGAAAGAGTTCAGAACAATGACCTGCACGTTCATCATATCTCCTCCACCTGCCAACCAGCTGACATTCTCACGAAGCCGCTTTCTCGAAACAAACATGATCATTTCAGGACCAAGATGAATGTCACTTCTTGGGACATCATCTTGCGGGGCATATAAGATAAAATAAATAATGTCTATTTTAGTCTTTTGCAATTTATTGTTCTAGTCCAGATAAGATTAGGTAGGTACTTTGTCTTCTATGTATGGCTTGTAACCAGAATGTTAATGCACATCTTCTTCTTCTACATAAACTCAAAACTACAAATTTTGAAATTGATGTTCCATAAATTTATTAAAAGAGATCCATGATACAAAGACTTAAAGTTATATTAGTTTATCTAAAAAAAAAAAATTGACATGATTTTGAGTTAAGATATAGACTTTATATATCTATATATTTATATTACTCCACCTACAAAATTATGATCAAGCTCCTCTGGAAGATGCTTGTTAGAGTATACTTTCCTAAGCTCCTCTTGCTCTACATGTTTGCCCATGTGATTACGTACCAGATTAGATCTCTTCATAAGTTGGAATAGAAATGGGCAAACCATAGAGTCCTTTATTGGGCTTCTGTATCAAACCTAATATGAGAAGCCTTTTCCATTAAGAAAGGATCAGAAGAATAAGGGTCCAAGAAGGAACTCAGTAGAACCTTCGAGAGAAGCGAAAACCCTAACTGGAAGCCACAATGTACATACCACTTTGCTATCACGTGAGAAGCAGGTGACTGACAAAATAAGCACAGAGGCACCGCAATGATCCTATCTTCTCACAAAACCGTATTCTCTCACCTCTACCGTTGGATCTCCTTCCACCTCATCAATCCGCGTGATTCCTAATTTCAACGGCTCTGATTGCAGTTGCAGAGCTACTCGTACAACGAACCAGGAAGCTCCTCGCTTCTCCTCCCCCCATCGCTTTTCTTCCAATTTTTAATTTTCAGAAAAATAAATCGGAATTCTGAGAAAAGTTTCTTCTAGAGCTAATACTTCTTAGCTTTCCTCGGCATGAGAATCATGGATCAGAAAGAAGAAATTTTGCGGGAGGAAGAGGTTAGGATTTTGAAAGAAGAAGATGAGGTTGAAGATATCGAGGAAGAGAGCGTTGAAGATGAAGAGGACGATGACGATCAAGACGATGGCGGCGATGAAGACGATGGCGACGAAGACGACGACGACGACGATGGAGAGGGAGTAGATGACGAAGACGAGGATGAAGATGACGAGGTCCAGGTCTTACATTCCTCCCGCGGTCCAGCTGTTCACTCGGTGGACGATGATGAGGAAGATGTAGACGAAGACGACGACGACGAAGGCGAGGGTGGAGATGACGACGACGACGACGACGACGACGACGACGAGGAGGGAGTGGATGATGACGGAGATGATGAGGTTCAGGTCTTGCACTCCTCCGGAGGACCGCCGGTTGTGTTGGCTGACGACGACGAGGAGGATGAAGAGGATGAGGAAGATGAAGCTGAAGGCGGCGGCGGCGGCGACGACGACGACGACGAGGGAAACGAAGAGGAAGATGAAGACGAAGAAGACGCTGAAGAAGAGGTATAACACTTTGACTAGGAGATCAACTTCTTGATAATATATGCAAACCCTAATTTTGGTATCGATTCAGCTGATTCTAGTATGGTGCTTAGTTAAAAATTTCAGATCTGGTTTCTTATAGTTATTCCTTATGCTCCGATTCGGAGGTAACTTTAAATTAGGATGTGATTTGGTTCATTTTCTTATTTAGCTATGTGCTTTAGTCCTTGCTTTCTCTTTTTTCTTTTCTAACACCGGAAACGTTTGGTTTCATGTCATGAGCGCAAGATATTAAACCTAAGGTACCTGATATCTATTTTCGACTTCCGAACGCAAGTTTCAAGAAAAGAAATTAGGGTTTTAGGTTAGCAAGTTCGTTTTACCTATCGTAACTGAGGTGGTTTTTGTCTTAAGAACTTAAAAACCTTATATAATTGGCTCTGGATCCGAGTATTTGAACATTTCTGTTACCCTTGTGTGGTTTAGGCGTTGCTTATATTAGGTATAGTTTGCAAGGCAGCGGTGCATAAAATTTAAAAATTTTACATATTCGTTGAAGCTTTTACTATGCGATTTCTAATAGTAGTTTTAGACCACTGGCTGAACATGTCGGTCTGATTGATTCTGTACTTTGTCTGATTTTGGCTGGGTTTTCGGCGTAGATGACATGTTAATTTTTGTCGTGAAAGTGTGTAAATTTACTCATCTTTGTTGTTTAATTGCATTATGAATTGCCATCGTGTTGTGATTAATATACGGCCTATTTGTTTGATGGTTTTTAGATAGAATTCCATGCTTACTGTTGTATCCATACACAGGAGGACACGTGCAACGAATACCTGGTCCGACCTGTAGCTCCGGCGGAGGCTGAGGAGGACGGCAGTGATGTGGAGGCGGAGGAAGAAATTGAGGAAGAGGAAGATGGGAATGTGGAGGATGCTGGGGAAGCAGCTGGGAAGATTGAGGCTCCGGCAAAGAGGAAGAGATCAGGCAAAGATGATTCTGATGATGACGACGGTGGGAAAGATGAGGATGACGAAAGACCATCCAAACGATAAGGGCAGTGTTGACAAAAAATATTTAGGTCAATCTCTCTATCCCTCAACCTCTATCTGTCTGTCTTTGTAGAAAGGAGGATAGGAATGCTTTTGGGTTATTAATATTATGTTTATATTTTTGGTTAATCCGAAGCCTGTATCAGTACTCGTTAGGTTTTACATTAATCTGGTCGTAGTTTCCATAGGCTGCCGCTATGATGTTGGAGTTGAAAAATTGTACAACTTAGAAAAAAGAAACACTGGCATTTTCCTAGGTTGATTTTGCCGTATTCTCGTTGGATCTATACAGCGTCGTGTTTGGTTTGGCTGGCTACCTTCATACTTTTTTTTTTAATTTGTTTTTCCGCTTTAATGAGATAGGCGGGACTGCTACAGCAGTTCCATTCATTACACGTTTGTGCGGATGAAAGTAGGGTGTGGATGGATTTGATCTGACGGTCATTATGGGTGTGATTGCCAATTGCTGCCGGTTCCCCAGTACGGGTCGTGGGTGGAATGCTTTGTAAAATATGTATGATGATGAGGGTGGGAGGGGATTTCCCGTAATATGCAATATACGAAAAGATGGAATTACTTTTAAGTAAAAGGATAAGTACATATTAGGGGGAGGTTAATTCAAATTGGCCAGAAAGATGAGATGAGGGCCCATGTATTAAAGCTGCCGCTCCATTGGCATTCACACCTCATAATACCAAACAGTGCATGTGTTGGGTTTCGGTTATGATAATAAAACAATTCATAATGGCTTCGGATAAGCATGAAGGCAACACGTGACTGACCAAATTATTGTGGTTGATGATTTTGAATGCAGATGATGGCCAAGTGGCAAATGGCAATGGCATCTGGGACTGGGCCAGGGAGGCGACAGAGGCGCCAGTAATTTTGGCGGGACTGAGGTAACATGATGATGTATATAAAACAAAGCCAGCGAAAGAAATTTGAGCCGGAGGGCAAGAGAATCAAGTGGCTCACGCAAAAGACAAATTCCACGTAATTGTCGGGGTTAACTCAAAAACGCATCCCAACTGATATGCTATGAATTATCACTCTCTACGCTGTTGTCCCCGCCCGTTTCAACTGACTATTTCGGGCTGACATTATAGGCCCAATCTTAATCTTTGCACCGATCAGATTCAGCTTCACAAGCTGCCTATATGATCAAATCAAAAGTTAAAGGCTGATTGTTTCTGTTTTTTTTTCTTTCTATTTTTTGTTTTTGTTTTTGTAAAAAGAAAAATAGGTAAGTAAAATGTGTTTGGTATATTTTATTGTGATTTTTTGTTTCTGAAAATAAAAAAACTGCATCAGTTTTACAAAAATAAAAAAATATCGTTTCTTTGAATTTTGACAACGTATTTTTTTGATAGAAAAATAACATATTTTTATTTTCTATCTTAATTAATAATAATAATAAATAAATAAATAAAAGTATAATAATAATAATAATAAGATAATTAATTTGATATAATAAAATTAATAATATTAAAAATATTAAGTAGAAAATTTATAATAATAATTAATAAAAATAAAAAGTAATAATAAGAATAAGAATAAGAATAAATTAATAATAATAAGAATAACTTATTAAAAATTAAAATAATAATTATAATAAATAAATAATTATAATAAAATAATAAAAATTAATAATTATAATAAATAAAATTAATAAGAATAAGAATAACTTAATAATAATAATAATAATAATAACTTATTAAAAATTAATAATAATATAAATAAATAAATATTCATAATAATAATTATTATTATTATAAAAAAAACGAAACATATTTTTGTTTTCATTTTTTATTAGAAATTTCAACCAAACATGTTTTTATTTTCAATTTTTATATTGCAAATGTCAACCAAAAAGGTTTTCGTTTTTTTAGAAAAAAACAGAAACTAAAAACAAGAAACAGAAACCAAAAACAACAACAGAAAAATAAAACTGGAATCAAACGACCCCCAAAGCTATTAGTAGTATTATATTCAACCTATCCAATACGTTTGTAGTGTGGTGCTATTTTGTTTTTTGGTTTCTTAGCATGGTAGGGAGCGGATAATTGGAGTCTAGATTCTCTGTTCAGTTTTATGATGTCTTATTATGTCTCATGAATCTCAGTTATTCATTTATGTAGGCTTCGTGTGGGTCCCGCATAAATAAACATGTGACCCGCATAAATATATGGTTGAAATTTATGGGACAGAATGAGACAGTATAAAACTAGAGTTACTGAACAGAAAATCTTGTCTTGAGTAATTGAATGTAAGTTCTAATACAAGCTTCATTTTGTCAAAACCCTACTTACACTATTAATCTTTCTTTCTGTTTTTATTTTTCTGCCTAACCATTCCAAATAATTGTCACGTAAAAGATGAATCATAAATATGATCCTGCCTGTTACCAAACCCACCATTAACTACTCTTTCCCTCCTTTGTTAATCCATTTTTGTTGTTCTATGCCTAGAACTAAAAAACATAATGCACATATAGTGTGAACTAGCAGGTGTTTAATGCACATATTTGCACAGTAAAAATCTGGAAACTTATGATGCCCACTTGTTTTTGGAAACTAAAAGATTATGTAAATATAAGTTTTGTTATAAATGGTTAAAATATGTAAGTAAATATTGTTGAAGAATGAATTTGAAGATAAAAGTTGCAAACCTATGATGGAGGATAGAATTTTGTACGGGGGAAAAAGGAAAAAATATAACAAGTGAATATTTAAATTGAATTAATAAAAATGGAACATAAAAATTGACAATCCAAGGGTAAAATTTGTTATAATATTTTAGTATAGAATATAACAACTACAAAATTTAATATGAATTAAAACAAATCAATGAAAATTTAAAAAGAAAATTTTGACTAAAGAAAAAAACAACCAATAGGTACCTGAATTAAAAAAATTACTAACTGAGCAAATAGAACTAGAACAAGAAATCAACAATGCATGACAAAATACAAGAGAAACACATTCCAGTTATAGCAAAAAAGACAACGAAACAATAACAATAATAATTTGTATGTGCATTAAGATTACAATCATTCTATAAGGAACAAAATTCTTTTTATGATGAGTATCGCTTTTAGTAAACCCTAGTCCACTTCTATCATTCAGGTGTCTATATCTTCCAAGTATGTCATTCATTTTCTTCATACTTTCAGTAAAAGTTGATAGATCTGTTGAAAGAGTATTAATTCTTTGTTTCAGCTGACTAATTTCCTCGGATCTATCTATAGTAACTTTTTTCTTCATATCGTCTACTTGTTTCTTCAGGCAGACGTTTTCTCTCTTTAACACTTTCTTGTTTTTCAAGTTTTCTACAAACTTTTTCTTTAACGATTTATACTGTTGCTTTAGTATAGCATGTGAATCTTCTAACAATTCTAAATACGCATCTTGTAATTAGTTAAAGTTAGAAGTTACCTCCTCGTCACTTTTTTTTTAGCTACCAAGCATATATTTACTTGAACTGATGCTTCTGAATCAATATTAGATTTGGACGAATCCAAATCTTCCCATGTTGCCATCATGCTCTTCTTATTTTCTTTATGTTTGTTCGGTTTTCTTCTCAGCAACGGATATTCAGACTTGTAGTGTCCAGGTTTGTTGCACTCGTAGCAAATGACAGATGTCTTCTCGTTCTTGATTTCGTCTTTGCTATTTTTCTTAAAAGAAAAATCTGTATTTCCTTTTGCTTTCTTCTTCCACATCTGTCTGATCTTTCTCGAAATAAAAGATAATTCATCATCATCTTCATTTGAATCTTGTTCATATTCACTGGTATCGTCATTCTTGATTTCTTCAATCTTTAACGCTTTTGATGATGAACTTCTCTTTTTCTGAGTCTTGTGATTCTTTTGTCCAGCCTTTAATGCTATAGATTTGTCCCGTCTGGGTTTCTCTTTTGCATCAAGTTCCACTTCGTGTATCTTCAAAGAACCAAGTAATTCATCAAGCTTCAATATACGCAAGTCTTTGGCTTCTTGTACTGCAGTGACTTTAGGTCTCCATCTTTTCAACAAACTTCTGAGAATCTTCCTGACATGGTCTTGATTATCGTAGATTCTCCCAAGAGCTTTAAGCCCATTAACGATAGTTTGAAATCATCCAAACATCTGATCAATAGACTCATCTTCCTTCATCTTAAATAGTTCATACTGGTGTACAAGAATGCTTATCTTGGACTCTTTCACCTGGTTAGTGCCTTCATGTGCAATGGATAAAGTGTCCCACATCTCCTTTGCAGTGTCGCATCTATGAACTTTATCGTATTCACTTCTGTTTAAGGCACAACTCAGAAAGAACTTGGACTTTAAGTTAAGTTGGAATCTAGCTTTTTAATCGACTGACCATCTGGCACGTGGAATGACATTTCCTTCATCATCCATTGGTATATGCGGTCCATTTTCGATGATGTCCCAAAGATCAATGTGTGTGGATTCAATGAAGAGTCACATCCTATCCTTCCAATAATGATAATCTTCATCATTGAATGCAGAAGGTCTTGTGACGGAGGCACCTTCAGCTATAAAAACATGTGATTCAGTCATAGATCTTTGTCCTCATTTATGACGGTGGTTCTTGGAAACCGAGCTCTGACACCAACTGAAGTAAATCACTATTAGTATAGTCTTTACGTACAATATACAAAATGCACAAGAAGGGGGGTTGAATTGTGTATTCTTTTTCGTGAGTACAAGCCCCTTTGATATTTTTTGAAAACTAAAATTTTCAATGCTATTAAGTGAATATCACAATGTTTATGCGAAAATATTTATGTGATTAAATCGCAAATAACTTCTATATACTTATATAAGAACAATAGAAATTAAAGTAGAGAGTTAGAAGATGGACACGACAATTTTATCCTGGTTCATCTCAAACCTTAGGCTATGTCCAGTCCTCAGAATTCTTCTGAGATTTCACTATTCTTCTCGAAATGCACAAGTATTCTTTCTTTACAGAGCCTCTTCAGGTCTCTTACACCAAGTATTATTTTCGCTCTCTTAGCCTCTCTAGGCTTTTAACATTTCCTTTCTCTCACTAGAAAGATATTGCGAGCTTTGTTACAGTAAAGATTGCTCTCGTGTTTTGCACAACGAATGCAGAATTTTTAACTTGAAAACTAAAACGTTAAAGTTCAAAAACTAGAATCTCAAAACTTGTTCAGTCTTTAACTCTGATTTGTATTTATAGCCTTCGTCTTCAACTGCTTCTTGATAATTGCTTTTTGTTTCTTGTAGAAACCGCTATTCAGTTGAGTTCTGTAACTAACTCAAACTGAGTAACTGCCTGGCGTACTATCGTGTCTTCGTCTTCGTATCGTCTGTGTTTTTACTCTTCTTCTGTGTTTTTCTTCCTTCTTTGTTTTCTTCCTTCCGACTTTCCGCGCTTCTTCTGTGTTTTGCTTCACGCTTAATACATTTATCAAAATAGTTCATTTATTTCTAATATTATTATTATTTGATTTTCATCAAAATTATTAGACATAAAGTCATCTTGACTTAACAAAGACCTCAGGTTCTTCCCCACCCTACTAGAGAGTATTACCAGTCTATCATGATCTAATGCTCTTAATTACTTCAAACTCTTCACAAACTAATGAGGGAAAAAAATGAAGTAAAAAGAAGCAGAAATTAATTATATGAACTTGCCTCCAGAAAAAAATAGTGTCATTTGTGTTATGTGCAATGCCTTCAATGAGTAAAGAGGATAATAAAGGAGACAGTTGTAACTTGTTTTTAGGTGGATTAATCCTTCTCCCGCCAGCATAAGCATCAACAATAACCACTTATAAAAGAAATTTGTTATTGGTAGTGTGTGTAGGAAGCCAAAAATGGAGGTAATTGTTCATATCATTAGAAAATGTTTTCCAACAACAAATAATCAACAATAGGACTAAGTTTTTTTCCATACAAATGAAGCTGAAGTTTACGTTCATTTGACAACTTTCGTGGAAGTAATTGATATTGTACATGGAATACAACCCAATTATTTATAAGTGTTAAGACATTTGATAATGGTTTAATAACCCATTGCACTTTAGCCAGATGATTGCTAGACTATGCTTAAGCTGTTCACATCATTTAGAAAATGACTCAATTTGGGATAAATGTTGCATAAAGAAACTTTTCAGCTTAAAAATGATTGACATGTTGTTTGATGTTATTCAAGGCTTTATTTAATATCATATTTTTCAACATTCAAAATGACAACCATCTCATTTCCATTTAATATATACTAGTCAAAAGAATTGATTGAGCTCCTTAGTGGATTGAAAATAAGATGAAAATGGAAAGACAAAACTTCCTATTGCATGAAAATGATTCATAAGTCATTAAATTTTACAGCAATAACTTTGTTGTGCACACTAAATTAATATTTGACATTTAGGTGACAAGATTCTCAAACATGAGGACCAAAAACTAATTTACCAAAAGTATCACCACTATGAAGTCATGAATATGTTCACTATGAGTTCTACTTGCAGGAGATCAACTACCTCTAGAGCCTTCAATATATGAGCATGGGCAATTGTGCATTTATCCTCTCTGATGCAAACTTCATTAGACTATGATGATATAAGGATTATGAATTCTGAAACACATAAAAAGTTTCTTCAGTCATTATTAGGAAAAAAAATTGCCAACAAATAGCAAGATCTAAGACCTCCTTGGCCATCAAAGAAAATTGAAAATTAGTCATCAAACTGTAGTACAAAACAGTCCAACTTCGCATCTTAAGCCTTAACTCATGAAGTGCTTCAGAATAGCAAATAATACAAATTTTACCTTCATCAAATGCACACCGAAATGTCTTGACCAAAAATAAAAGAAGAAGAGCAAAGAGCATATTTAGCTTAAGCAAATGACTGGATTATATAACTGGTTTAAAAGGTAAATATTTCAAAAGTGTTAACAAGGAAATTTATTTACTTTAAGGCTCTATGGAAATGAGATAAGTGGGAGTATGATGTGACCAGAGAATAGCATATAACAATCTTAGATGCAAAAAATGTTACTCAATAAGTAGGTTGTTCTAATATTCCCTTCTATTGTAATTAAATTGTCGATCCAAAAAAAGCACTTAAATGTACTGAGTCCTATTGCAATCCTAGGACCCTCAATAGTTCTTCTTTTGTCTGGGTCGTACCAATTAATCGGTTACAATGACAAGAAGTTGTTTGTATTAATTAGAAAAGCATGGAGTAAGAAAAGATCTTTACCTCACCAAGTGTGAAACGAGTTGCACTCTCTGCTACATAAGCATACGAACCATCAATTTGTTTAAGCAAAACTTGCCAAGGTCCTGCAAAATGTCAGCACATGACAATTTGTAAGATACTCAACAATGAGGGTTATAATCTGTATATATTGACAAGGAATGGAATTATAAACCATAAAAAGGTGGAATGCCATAATTTTAGTAAACCCAAAATAAAATATTTCATAGACAATCAAGGGAGCAGTTTGGTGTGCTTTGGACAAAAGCTTACTAAACTAGAAATATATTATGATCATGACTTTTTGAACAAAATCTCAGTTTTTCTTTAAAAATGCAGGCCACATCTACTTCATATGATCAAATAATAAGTTCAAGAATTTAGATAAGGTAACTGATAATTTTGGAGGATGAGTCTAATATGTCAAAAATGCAACGTTTCAATCAGTATATCTATTAATTCATAATATCTAATAGCCCCTTAAAAGTAATAATCTGCAAAAGAATGTTATTAAATCAGTATCCCTTGAACTGTTGTCAAATATTGATCAACATTAATTCTTTTGATATTTACTATATTTTGATGGCACTAACTAAAATAATTACTTGTTAAGGTCTGAAAATAGCAGATAAAATCTAATCCCAAAAACAAATGAAAAAGAAAATAAACAAAACAAGGAGGATTTGAGTACTTATTACAAAGAATAGTCGCATACTAAGGTATTGGTGAAACAATGCTCCATTGTAATTAACAACATAAGGAGCTACTGGTAGAGTCTAACCTTGTTAAAAACGAAAAGTTATTTGAGGTTTGAGTTAAAAGTAACGTAAAAAGTTTTAAGTAAAGTGGGAAAGGAGACCTTTGAGTACTCTCTGGTTCGAATGTAGAATACAAGTATGAACTGAGAAAGGAAGCAATAATTTAAATCTTTAGGTGGAAGTAAGAACCAAAAAAGAAAGTAGTGATTGCTTAACCAAAGAGAACAAGGAAATTAATTAATATAGATGACTTTGTAACATACTGTAATGTGTTAAGCTTAAGGTTAAAAAGAAGGGCTGGGGTTGAAAAACTAACCTTCATTACCATCTTCAAAATCAAAATCTAAGGTGTTCCTTATAGACTTGAAAAATGATGTAAACGCACCGTTGGGGACATCATCAAGAGAACCTATAGTTATATCATCCATCTGTAAGTAAAAATAAAATGCAAAATCTATAGGACATCTTGCATACTCCATTAGCAACTTATTTTTTGCATATTTGCAAGATGAAAAGCCAGTTTTTGATCTATACCAAGATCATAACACAAAAGAATTCTGAATAAGTCATAGGGAAGATCTATAAGATGCTCTAATTTCTACTGTGCCCCTAATTTCCCAAATTAAGGGCAATAAAAAATTTAATCAACATAATGGTAATTGCTAATTTTGAAATTACTCTTCCCTTTCCTCTTTTAGGAACAAACATCTGAACCTCATCACTCTATCAACCCATGATGAAACTCTAGGCTTAAAATGAAATATCTTCTACCATACGTAGAACTCAAAATAGTCAACGGCTGCCAATGCAGTAATGCATTGGAATCAAGAACGAATTGTGATACGAAAACTCCAAGAAAATAAGGTTTTTGAAACCCCATAATCCTATTGAATCAAAACCCTAATCTTTCTATTCTAAGAACATGCTAGATCAAACCCCAAATCAGAAGTTTGAGACCCAATCCTAAAGAAATCAGAAATCAATTTACGTTGCAAGTACTTACTGATTGATGCAAATCAATTTCTTGAAGTAACCATGAAGACATTCATGCCTCACTTGAAGAACTCAATTCTGAAATTTTTATTGTCATCCAATCTAGGGTTACAAGGATCTAATAAGGTATAAATACCCTTGACCAAGTCCTAACCCTAATAGGAATGGGTTTGCAAGCCCATTTAATGAAAACTAGGCTAATCCTAACAAATCTAGGAGTATATATCCCATTGAACATAATCTAATCCAAGTCCTTTTAGGAATGGGCTAAACACATTAAAACAAATAAGTCTCAAAATAACCCAAACAAACAAAGCATATGCTACCAACTAAATGAACAACCCCAAAAACCAGTCCTTGGGCCTAAAATAAGAGATAATAAATAACACGCCCAAATTATCAAAAATACACATAAATGGCTAAGTGCTAGCCTCTTCCAACGCCTCCTTTAATAAAGTCACAAGCTTGGGCGTGCCTTGGTGTTCCTCTATGGATGTTTCGGCCTTCTCATGTACTTGACTTGTGATTTTGGGCTTGAACAAAAGCTTGCATTGCTTGTTTAAGCCTTGATACTTGTTGTGCTGTAATTGGACCACTTGGCAAAGTAAACTTGTCTTGGCATGTGACACCTTGATCTCCATTGTCATGACTTCTTGTATCATCCTTTCCCTCCTCAAAGGATTCGTCCTCGAATCAGCCCCTGCATTATCAAATGGAGAGAGATCAACAACATTAAATGTAGCAGATACTTGATACTCACCTGGCAAATCAATCTAATGTTCAATGCCCCTCAATGATGGTAATCCTTTGGGCAACTCATTTGGAAAGACATCAGAGTATTCTTGCAAAACAAGTTTCACAACGCTAAGCAAAGAAGGGTCAAAGTCAGTCTCATTATAAAACAACTCCTTATACATAAGCAAAACCAATGGTTTCTGCGTGTACATGACCTTCCTCAACT